>OX422211.1:684288183-684888183 GCA_949130495.1 Sambucus nigra
CAGATTGGGGGCAAGTGATGGGTAATGACCCACACTAGCCCCTTCGGACTCAGCAGCACTAGAAGGGACATAGGAAGGCCTTAAGACCAACTTCTTATTGGAATTTTCCCTCTTTTTTTTCTCTTCCTCTTTCTATTCTCTCTCTCTCTCTCTCTCTCTCTCCTTTCTTCCCCTTCTTCTCACTTTTTATCTTTCTCCTTTTCCTTCCACTTATGAGATGGGATAAAAACACTAGCCCTAGGGGATTTAATCTCAAAAGTTTTCAAAAAGTTTAGTCAATCAGATAAGGCTGTCCGATCTTCATCATTATCCAGCTTTAGCTTCCTCCTCTTGATCAAGGGATCTATGTCTTCTTCTTTTTCTTCTTCATTATCATGATTGGGTCAGAAGGACCAACCTCAGGATCTTTCAAGTTTGGAACCTTATCGATCGGTTGTGTAATAAAATTGGTGGTTATATTCTTGTATTCTAACAAATAGGCTACCGACCTCGGGTGTTTGCCGTTTGGTAGCCTTTCCTTGATATTCCAAACCTTTAGAAGGTCTTCAACATCAATATCACTTATGTCAGGCTCTTAAATTTTTATGCGAACTATAAATTAAAGTACAAAGAACATTAGTCAAGAGAACATAAATCAGAAAATAGAACAACATAGTTAAATAAAGAAAAGAAGAAGTGACCTATATGGTCCTCTCCAAAGTCTGATATTATAGAGACCCAGTGCCTTTTACCCTCACGAGCAGGAGGACGCTGCCAATTTCTGGATATAAAACCATGCTACTAGTAATCCTTATGGGAGTCTAGAAGGTTCACCACCAGAACCCTGCCAGCCTTTCTGGTCTTCGAATACATAAGGCCATCATCGATTCATGACCACATATAGCTTTAGAAGATTTCGGCAAGGCCCAATTTTTTTCCCGTAGAGGGTATTTATTCTGTATACCCCGTTAACTATCTTTTAGATGTTGGGGGCACATTAGGTAGGCAAAATTTCAAAATATTTAAAGAACCTAAGAAATAAGTGGTTTGGGGGACACGTTAAACCCCCCAAGTTATCAGAAGGGTATGAATCCAGTGCCCCGTTCAATGTTACGAACATTTTGGGGAAAGGGGGTACAGTCCATATCCACCTAATTAGGAACATTGCATGACTTCCTAAACTCAACAATCACCTTATTGTCAAGTTTTTCCATAAGCACACTGAGAGGAGAAGTACCCTAGCTACAATTATAAAATAAGAAGAAAACTGAGAAAGCGAAAACTAAGAAAGTGAGAACTAAACTTACAAAGATTGACGAAGCTCTGGAAACTTAGTGATGAAGAAAGAAATTTGAACTGAAGTGGTAAAGGATATGAACCTCTGGTTTGGAACCTAATTCCAATGATGAACACGACATCCTATGACGATTTTGTCACTTCATATTACTTCTCGGATAACGGTATCCTCGCACATTCCCAAAAATCACAAGTATGACATGGTGTTTGGCTCAAGTCGAAAGTAACCATGTGAGTTTAAAAAATATACATAAGTGCCATGCTGATTGAAAGGATGAATGTTTTAATCTATAAGACTTTAATTTTTTTAAATTTATTGTCCCATTGTCCACAAGGCCCAAAATTTTTAGGGGCAATTATGGGTACCCATTAGATATGGCCCATTAGAGTAGCCGACCAGCCTGGATTGCCCAAAGTGCTGCCTGACCCAAATCAGAATTTGATCTATTTGTGTGTATTTTAAACATACTAGAACATTAATGTTTATATTCAAATCGGTTACTAACAATCTTGAAGGAGATATTCAGGTACCACAAATTATCCACTTGTTAATTGAGTTCCTTGTACAACTCAATCTATTACTTTTACGTATCTTTAAATTATAAACCCCGACTCAGGGCAAAGAGATGTAATCTTGATTATTGATAGACACTATAATAAAACAGTAACCTCTTCATGGACATAGGCAAGTTATCGAACCACGTACATCGTTATTGTGTGTGTGAATTTTACTTTCTGTTCTTTTTGATTCTTTCGTGGAATTTTATTGTGATAATTCTTGTACTCACATTTTCCATCGTCATCCTTTTGAACTTTTTTAGAAACACTCATGTGATTGTGTTTACACTTAGAAAAGTCTAGATTAAATTTCTTCACAAGGACTTTTGCATATTTATATTGTGAAATAGATATTCGACTTTCCATTTTTTCACTTGTAGACCAAGTAAAAAAAAATTTCCCCAACCATGCTCATTTCACATTCTTTTTGCATTATCAATCCAAAACTATGAGCAAGGTTTTCACTAAAAAAAAATATCGTCTACATAGACTTGGGAAACCGCTATATCTTTTCCAAAAGATTTGAAAACAAAGTATTATCCACACTTCCTATTTTGAAACCTTTACCCATAAGATGTGAGGTAAGTCTCTCATACCAAGCTCTCGGAGGTTGCCAAAAGCCATATAGTGCATTTTTTATGCATAAACATGTGTTTGGAAATGGTGATCCTGAAAGCCTTTCGGTTGTGACATATAAAGTTCGTCTTGGAGAGTACCATTAAAAAACATGTTATGTCCAAGAGTAGGCTAAATGACTTTATTTAAAAACTTAGGGTAAAAGACTCATCAAAGTCAACACCTTCAACTTAGGTGTATCCTTGAGCCACCACCCTAGTCGTATTATACAACATGATACCTTTTTCATCACATTTGTTCTTCAATATACATTTGGTACCAATAATGTGAATAACTTAAGCATAGTTACTAGATTCCAAATATTTTTTTGTGTGAATTGATCTAATTCATCTTGCATAATATTAACCCAATATTAGTCCAACAAGGCATCTTTCACATTCTTGGGTTCAAGAGTATAAGTGTAACATAATTAGTCAACTTATTTATGGAGTTTAGATCGATTCTTAACTCCAACATTTGGGTTACCAATGATTTTGGAGGGATCATGGTCCTTTCTTACCCAAGGAGGTGGGTCATCCATTTCAACACCCACTTGTGGTGGTGTTTTTGTCAGCACCTTTACACAATCATTTGTTTCTTCTTTGTTTCCTTCTTTTACATAAGGAAATACATAAATTTTGTTTCCACAATCATCTTCATTGAATTAAAAGGAGTTGTTTTCATCAATGATAATGTTTACCGACTCCATCATCTTTTGAGCTCCATAATTATAAATGTGGTATGCATGAATATTTATGGAAAAGCGAAGAAAATCCCAAGATAATAACTAAACTCAATTTTAGTCAAATAATCTATACCACTGAGTATATAAAATTTCCTTACAAAGGCTCTAAAATATTTGAGTTTGGAATTTTTGCCTTTTTAAATCTCAAGTGGGTTTTGTTTGTACCATACTTCCTCTAGATTCGGTTCACGGTATGACATGCCATGTTTATTGCTTCCACCTAAAAAATATTAGGCACACACTTGACTATCAATATGTACCTTTCCATGTTTTGGATTGTCTAAGTTTTTTCGTTCAACAATCTCGTTTCGTTGAGGTGTTTTAGGTGCGAAAAATTCATGGTGTACCCCAGCATCATTACACCATTTTGAAATTTTAGTTCCTTCAAATCCATCCCCATGGTCACTTCGGACTCTAATAATAGTGCAACCTTTATCATTTGATAGTTGTTTACACTTGGGAATAAAGAAGTCCTTCACATTGTACTTAGTATGCAAAAAGCCTACAAAAGTGAACCTACAAACATCATATAACCTACATTCTCTATACGCATTGGACCGATGAGGTCTATGTGTAGGAAACCTAACACTAGAGATGTAGACATCACATTCAACTTTTCATATGGATTTCAGAATTGTTCATCCATTTGACAAATACCACATACGCGGGAAGAAGTTAACTCAAAACAAGATAGGTCACACACTAGTTTATTATCTGTAAGTTTTCCAAGATCCCTAAATTTGACATAACCCAACCTTTTGTACCAAAGATCCTCTACATCCACCTTAGAACTATTAGAAAGAAACTTTAGAGATGTATTCACAACATAAAATTCCCCATTGTTCTGTGTTCTTCATTCGTTCATGGTAAAAAGCACACTGTGAAGATCATCACACATTAAAATAATGCTAATCAAGTTAGCCTTCAAGCCATCAACCCAAATGACATTGCTTAACCTAGGAAACCCAAAATTTTAAATAGTTCCCTTTGATATAATGTTATACATACTCCCATAACCAAAGTAACCGTATCGGATTTGTCTTCTACAAGTTTTAAAAATAACAATTTTTCCAGGGTCATATGCATAAAGCACCCACCATCAAAGTACCGTTGTGATAAGTTATGAGCAACTAGAGCAGTGTGAATAACAATACATTTAACATCTTCTTTTTTATCCAAATTTTTTTTTAACGAGAATAGTCTCATTACTCCTACCCCAATCCTTCGCACTTTGCTAAACATTTCTTGTTTTAGAGATTTTCTCAATGTTAGAAATCATGGTCCTATATTTTCCAACAAAAGGCCTTAAAATCATGATTTAGAATAGAAATGTCATCACCTTTTAAAACAAGGGGATGCCTGATAACTTTGATTTTTTGAAGCTTATAGAAAATATCCTTTAAATGTCAATTCTTTTTGCAAAATGTGCATTCGCGTACAATACGTGGAGTATTGTCACTAGGATGCTTCACAAAATTTTTCGTCTCAAGTTGTGGAGGAGACCTTTTAAAAATAAGAGTCTCTTGAGAAGGATTGATAAATTTGGTTTTAGAATTAACATTATGTTTTGCTTTAAATTTGTCAAACCAATACTACTTTTTTTTATTTGAAGATCAATTGTGAATTAAAAGTATTTTACCAAATTTTTGGGACCGATCTTTCAAATCAACTTTCACACTCTTAGCGGAGAGAAGATCATTTTCAAGATTGATGAAATTTTTATTTAAATATTTGTTAACTTGGTTTGCAAACCGTTTATTCTTTCTTGCAAATTATTCTCTCTTTATCCGTAGATAGGAAATTTTTTCTTAAAATGGAACGCTGAGCCTCATCATTGCTTAAATTTTAGCTTTCCATTTTCAATGAAATTATTTTTTTCGTACATATTTAAATTCAAGAAAAATTTCAATAAACGATTTTTATGCTTTGCATTTTCACCACACAATTCATCAAAAGTAAGTTGTAAATTACCATCTTCCTCCTCACCAGATTCATACCTAGAATAACAAGAGGAAGATAAAGTCTTAATCTTAGAAACACTCTCATCACTTAATAGTGAATATTGACACACCACTTTTACATTTGGCTTTACATTATCAAAATATGCAAATACGTTAAGGCAAGAAATCCGTCTTAAAAAATATCCATCCTATAATGCCCCTACTCAGATTTATCGATTACTTATGATCAACCCGATCTGAACCGAAAGTTAGGTGTGAAGTACGATGAGATAACCTAAATAATGTTGCTAGTCCATTTTTATTTAATTAACATTTCACTTGGTTAGCATGCGATTCCAATTTAAATCAAGATACGTAAGGGACCCATGAGAAGCATCCTCGAAATTCAAGCATGCAGATCTACTAACGTAAAACAAAAAGAATGATTACCTGTGTAACGCTCTCAAAATATGGAACCACACACAACCTGCCATAACAAAGAAGAGGGAATGAGATGAATGCCCAGTGAAAAAAATACACAAATGTAATATAGAATCGAACGGTAGAAAAGAAACTCTAACACATTTACCTACGTCCACATGAAATTACTTTATATATCTATATCTCTCTCTCTATATATGTACACGTGCATATATATTAAGGCATGAAACCGTTTTATTCCAAAAACGTTACTTGTTCCAATTAATTTACCCAAGTCTTGTAAAAGAACCCCCTTTTACTTGACTTGACATTTATTTCTCAATTTAATGCACTCGGTTAAATGCTTTAAACAAAATATCCTTTGTTTAGGGAAAATCACTTCATTCACCAAAATTACCCATTTACCCACACCAAATTTACCCTAGTATTTTTCTTGAAAATCACCTTTCAACACACACATGTACCATGTTAGAAAATACTTATTTTTCATTGAAAACCTTTCATAAACACATACTTGTGTTAATTATGGGTTAAACCTCTGTAAGTTACTTAATTACCCATTTAATCACTTCATTTTATCATTCCATTTATTTCATGGACATTAGCCAATTTCTCACATTACTTGTCCACGTTATCTTTCAACCGGAACACGTATTAATTTCATTAAAGTTAGGTTATCTTTCCTTATATCCACCACATAACCCATTTCTTGACATTTCCCACTTTGAATTATCTTTTTCTCGAAATCTTTCAAATAACAATGTACTTTAACGGGCTCTACACCGCCGCCGGCTATGCTACCATATGCTCTGGCCAGTGTTTTGGATCTTTCACCTTAGGGATATCGGGACCTTATTAATTATTTCTCGACCTCATTCGAGTATATATTAATGTGTTTTAACATTTATCAAATGTCCACATTATTCCACTTTTACCGCCCGAAGTTAAACCCGGGGATCTCACCCCACCATGTGTTACACTTTGAAAATCACCATTTCTTGTTCTTTTATACACTCGCGTTGATTTTTCCCCCAAATCACATTCATTTAGGACCATATATATAACATCTTCTTCCATAAAAATGTTGCACTTTACATAAAATTACCATTTTACCCTTTTATTTACAAACTTGCATTTTTCTCCATTTTCACAAGTGTTATTTTCTCAAAACATGGCTAAGTTATACACCAACTTCTTAGATATTTTTACTTATTAACATTGATTTCACACTTTGGAGTCAAAACCTTTTTCAAGTTGGAAATCTCTTTATTTTGTTACTTTCTTTACTAAGAAAACCCTTTGGCATTTTGGAGACCACTTTACAAGAAAATACCATTTTCTCTTTATCTTCACATGTAGTCTTGAAATACCCACTTATCATATTTTCTACACTAATTAATACACTTTAAGGGCTGAAAATTTTATTTTCTTTGTTTTGTGTTAAAATCCAATAAAAGCTTCATTAAACTTGTCTATATGCTTAATGCAAAATTACTACAAGTTCATATACATTGGAAGAGGGATTTTAAGTCCAAAAATCCCATTAATTGGGTTTAACACGTGGTTCATTCTAGAAATTTTATAATATTTGCACAAACATGCTTTTCAAAACCAAAGACATATTTGTTTCTCCAAAAATAGAATAAATGTCTAATTTTATAAAAATCCCAATTTTTACAAGAAAACCTTTAGGCATTTGCTCGTAAAATATTTTCAACAAGATTAAGATTATTTCAACATTTTATTCCATAAAATGTTTAAATATAAGATTTCTTAAAGTATATCATTTTTCTCAGATCTCTTGGAATCATTTATAAGCCATTTTACACAAAACATAAAAAATAACTTTCTTAAATCATTTATGCATTATACTCTTACAAACTCTAACTACAAGACCAATACTATGGAAAATAGAGTTTTTAAGCTAAGGAGTAGAGTTTCCCACCTCAAAGAAGTTTAAAAAATGATAGGACAAAAAAATTGGTGATGGAAACCTCTCACCTCCTAAGGTGGCTTCAAGGAGGTTTCCTAGCTCCATAAATGTGCTCTATGAAATATCCAAGCAAAACCCCCTTCTAGCTGCCTTCTTGTTCTTGTTCTTCTTCCCCGATAATCCCTAATAACATCTCCTTAAAAATCCACATTTCTCAAACGTGTGGTGTATTTCGGTTTTAAGAGATTAAATATGGAAGAAGATTGTTAAACTATGGTGGTTTAAGGTGGAGGAATGGAGATGTTTGGGTGGTGTATGGTGGTTTGTGGAGGAGGAGATCCAAGTTCTAGAGAGAGAGAGCGAGAGAAAATCTGATTTAGATTTGCTTAAATGAACCAAAATCTACATTAAATAGTCCCCAAACCCTAATGACTAAATCCTAAAATGCCCCTAAACTTAAACTTTTATCTAATGGTTCATCACATCTTTAACCCACGTTTTGATCTGAGCCACAGAGAGCTCGACACGTCATCCAATTCAATGATCCATGTCATGACATCACATAAAGATGTGCAGATTTTCTGAATTTTCCCTGGCGTTCAAATGACTTTTAACCTCGTTCGAATGAGAGTTTTAACGAGGGCTAATTGTGGACTAAAATAGGGCAAGGAATTCACCTCGTTTGAACGATAGTGAACCTTATTCGAACGTGAGTGTTCCAATGAGATTCCCGAGAGTGAGGGAAATCATTCAGGTCTTTTTCATTAGAACCACAACCTAATTTTTCTATATAAACTTTAAGCCTTACAAATCCAGTTTAATTGCACTAGGGCCGCTAACTTACCCAAATTTGACCCATGATTCATCTTACTAAGTCCAGAGCCCAAATGGGTCATACCAAGTCACCACATCCCCCGGGTATGGTTAAAATCACAGGGGTGGGTGTTACATTCTTCCTTCCTTAGGGAATTTTGTCCTCTAAATTCTCAATCCATTAATTCCATAGCTTTTGGGTTTATCACTTCTTATCCTAAGTCACAGTGATCTCTCAAGGCCATTCCCTTGAAACCCTTAATTATTAATAAGTCATCATATTCCCTTTCATAGGGGGCTGTCATAAAAAGATTTGACATGCAATATCTCCTAATGCTAACCATCAAGCTAGCCATAAAAGTCACATGACAGTCCTTGAGTTTCCACGACCGATGATCACATTCAATCAAGTCCTAAGACTTCTTTGCTAACACCCAAGGCATACTGACACATCTACTGGATCAATACTCTCGAGTGATCGACACTCAGCCAAGTGCAAATCAAAACACAGCTGACAACCCATCCATCAGCATAAATTATTTTTATTCTTAGGACTACACATCCTGAGTCTCCTCAAATTCTCGGGTCATCCCGACCCCACAAGTTCATTTAAACTTGATATTAACCTTGCGTCACTAGTCACTCACTCTGAGGAGCGACATACCAATTAGGTCTTAAATCTCGCGTCTGACTAATACGTCCCATATGATCATTCTATGAACCTAGGATCTCTCTAGGAGTCCAACTATGGAACACTCATCCATGTATTACACCAATACCCTCACCATGGTAAAATAACTCTACGTGCTATGTTTCCTCGACTTGTATCACTATATGGTGTCCTTAAATAATAATCTTGCCATTTATAACTAGAGCCTCAAAATGTCGTGCCGACCAATCCATAAGGTCGCTAATCTTAAGAAGAACGGGTACTACGAGCAAACCGTGTAGCCGAATGCGCATCCACACGTACACAGAACTTTGTACAATGCAAAAGAATACTTTAAACAAGTGCTCACCCAGTTACCGAGCTGCATTGACCATACTAGGTCCAACCGTACTCTATCAAACCAAACTATATAGTAATAATAACATGATACAATCCCCGACTATCGCGATCAAGGGTACTTAGTCCTCAACTATCGAAATTGAGGGAACACAGCGAATCAGAACGAATGAACAACCATTTTGAGAGAATCCCATTCACACGTAATAAACTATGGTTTATGAAAGGAGAACCTATGCCAGATGCTTGAAGTATACGACTGCTCCTAGACGTCTTTATCGGATGCTAGCCTAGTTGTACATCCTTTCTTGATTCACCAACAATACTGAATCAAATCATGAACCATCAATCCATATGAGGCAAAAGTAACATAAGAATTTATTATCCTTTTGAAAGTCAATGCTAGGCTTCCCTCCTTAGGAGTAGCGCATCATCCTCTCATCTTCGACCAATAAAAATCATTCCAACTAATGAATGGCAAACCCCTTTATCAATGCCGACTTGCCCATCTCTCTAGTCAACATGACGTCATGACCAACCTAACACGCTTAGGTTATTGTCTAATTTATCGTACAATTATTATATCCCAAACATCTCCATAGGCAGTGCCTATCTAGGCTAAATACTCACCTTGTTATAACCTCCAATGACACCAGGTTGTCACCAAGTCTATCTCCAATTTCTATCCAAACTGAATTTACGTGACGGCCACACCAGTCGCAATTAAAACAATAAGGATATCAAGTACTACTTGGGTCTACACCTACCATTCCACACACTTAAGGCAAGTCATGTCAAGATTTAATCATTCCCTTACCATAGATATTCTAACTTATACCGTCGACACATCTCGATACCCTAATCATACTTTGAAATCTCATCTAGAGTGTTATTCTCAAGTCATTAACATCACATCACCAATATAAGTCTCCAATGCATTTCTTATTACTCATCAAAATAAAGTACAACACTTTCTACACTAATCATCTTATGATAATGAGCAATATGCCCAATGATGACACTAATCTCTAATTACCCTTAGAATGTTACCTCACCTATTCGTACCAAATCTGATGATATCACCAAGGAAAACATGATTCGACTCCTTTGAACTTGACCAATAACCTGAGATCATCACATGGCCCTCATTACAACAATCACTAGAACACTAGCACTTCATAATACCGAACTTAACTGGTTCCCCAAGGACACCAAGCATACCCCAACGTAATTTGTCACCACATCTATGATAAGATTTCATCACCTATGACCCTATCATAGTAGGTACACTCTACTGATTTCCCAATATCCATCCCATGACTATTGGGTATTTCCCAAAGTCACTAACCTATAAGTCTCCATATATAACGGGCTGTAATCATTAGAACACCTCAAGGAATCACAAACAGTCGAGTTTTATTCCTAAGGATGCTACACGCAATGAGTCCCAAGGATACTCTAAGGAATTCCTTTCAAATAACTAATGCACTACTAAGGATTAAGGCAGGATATAGAACGTCGTGTACAACCTATAAGCGTCAAAATCCATACTACCTACATCACTAGGGATCTAATTCCTTGAATTTTGCATTATATTATCTAAAATCATATCATATACGACTACCTAGGGTTCACTCCTATGTCATTTCAACTCCTCATTGTTACACATTAAACACCTTTACCACCAATGGCCCGTAACTCTCATCATATCTCACGAGATACAACTTTTATTCAACAATCACCAAGGCACTTACCTATAATGATAATATCCTATCAACTAAGGCCGAAGTACACATTCTCAACTAATAACTAACTCGGGTCCACATGCCTATCGAATCGTCAAATGATTACGACATGAAACTACCCCAAAAAATCAAGTTCACCTAATCGCATCATCGTTATTAACTACCCCTGAGTACCTAACCAAGGAACTTAATGCGTCCTCATCACAGAATTAATACCTCTTAGACATGAGACTCTAGTCACCTAATCTCCATAGTTGACTTTACACAACTCATGTCTCTAATTCAATGGATGTTTATACCTTTATTAACATCTTAATTGGTCTCTCATATCATCAAGGGTTGAGACAAAGGAACCTCACACTAGAGAACAACGTGTTGCTACTAATGGCTTACGTAGACACTCGCAAATTACTGACACGTCTACATCAAAAGCGCCGAGAATTATCACTCGCACTAACTTGGACACTTGCTACTTGCCAATAAATTGCCCTTCGTGCTAATTTCCTTGACTCTATCATCGGGAAAGCAAACCAAAAAAATCATCTGTCTAGCGTGATCAACCCAAAACCAACACCAACATCAAAGACCCACTACCGACCTCACAATGTTATTCCCGAAAGAAACCTTGAAACTAGATCTCTAATACCATTTGTAACCCCCCGAACCGAATTTATGGGTTACTCACGGTCAACTCGGTCTGACCCGAACGTTGAGTGTGAAGTGCGGTGAGGTAACTTAAATAATATAGTAGTCCATTTTTATTAAATTAATATTTTACTTATTTAGCATGCAATTCTAATTTAAATCAAGCTACGTGAGGGACCCGTGGGAAGTGTCCCCAGAATCCAAGCGTACAGATCTACAAACATAAAAAAAATGAAAGTTTACCTGTGTAACACTCTCAAAATACGGAACCGCACACAACATGCTATAACAAAGAAGAGGGAATGATTCGAATGCCCAGTGAAAAATACAATAATGCAATATAGAATCGAACTAAAGAAAAGAGACTCTAACAAGTTTACTTATGTGCACATGCAATTATTTCGTATATATATATATACACACACACACACACACACACACATTAATGTAAGAAACCATTTTATTCCGAAAATGTTACTTGTTCCAATTAATTCAACCAAATCTTAAGTCCAAAAGTCCCATTAATTGGGTTTTAACACATGGTTCAATCTAGATTTTGTTTCTCCAAAACTAGAATAAATGTCTAATTTTATAAAAATCCCAATTTTTACAAGAAAATCTTTAGGCATTTGCTCATAAAATATTTTCAACAAGATAAATATTATTTCAACATTTTATTCCATAAAATGTTTAAATACTAAGATTTTTTGAAGTATATCATTTTTCTCAAAACTCTTGGAATCATTTTTACACAAAAATATAAGAAATAAATGGATTATACCGCTACAAACTCTAAGTACAAGACTGTAACTATGGAAAATAGAGTTTTTAAGCTAAGGAGTAGAGTTTACCACTTAAAAAAAGTTCCAACAATGGTAGGATGAAGAAGATGGTGATGGAAACCTCTCACTTCTTAAGGTGTCCTCAAGGAGTTTGCCTAGATCCACAAATGTGCTCCATGAAATCTCTAAGGAAAACCTCTTCTAGCTCCCTTGTTGTTTTTCTTATTCTCCAAGAATCCCCAATAACATCTCCATAAAACCCATCCTTCTCAAACGTGTTGTGTATTTTGGTTTTAAGATTTTAAATATGGAATAATATGGTTAATCTATGGTGGTTTAAGGTGAAGGAATGGCGGTGTATGGTGGTTGGTGGAGGAGGAGCTCTAAGTGCTAGAGAGAGAGGCAAAATCTGATTTGGGTTTGCGCAAATAAGCCAAAATACACATTAAACACTGTGGAAAACCTAAGGGTTAGATCCCAAAATGACCATCCAATTCGACGATCCACATTGTGACATCATAAAAATGTGCATATTTTTCAGAATTTTCTCGGGTCGTTCGAACAAATTTCAACTTCGTTCGAACAAGATCCATTCTCGTTCAAACGAGAGTTCTAATGAGGGCTAATCGTGGACTGAAATAGGGTAAGGAATCCACCTCGTTCGAACAGAAATCTACCCCTCGTTTGAATGACGCTGCACCTCATTAGAATGTTAGCGTTCCAATGAGATCCCAGAGAGCGAGGGAAATCGTTCAGGTTTTTTTCGTTAGAAGTTCATTTGAACTACATCAATACCTCATTCGAAGGACATCGGTACCTCTTTCGAATGGCAACCTAATTTTTCTATAAAACTTTAAAACTTACAAATCCAGTTTAATTGCATTAGGGTCGCTATGTTACCCAAATTTGACTCATGATTCACCTTACTAAGTCGAGGGCCCAAATGGATATTACCAAGTCACCAAATCATATGGGTATGATTTAAATCGGGGGGGGGGGGGGGGGGGAGTGTTACACATCCCACAAAACATAACATTATCTTCCATAGTAACTCAAAAAGCGATCTTGCTTATAGGTGATTAAACCTATTAAAAAGAGTAATATACCTGTTACCGGTTAGAAGAGTGTTATAGGATATTACTACTCAAAATGGAAGATTACAAAAAATTAAAATTTTATGTTTCAATTTTAATCGATGTGAAAACAAATCAACACATCAAATTTTAATCTACATTAAGAATTTGAGATATAAATCACGCGGTAAGGTAAATCAAGCCCCAAAACTGTATGTACAAGAAAAAACCCCACTAATGGGGAAAGCCTCGGGCTAAAGCAAACTATCTCACTAAAAACTTGGTTAAGACTTATAGAGGGGTATAAACATATACGATAACTCACAACTTACCCTTTCCCACTAACTCCTAGTGAATCAGAGACCTTTGTAACATTGAGGATAATCTCAACACACCAATGTCTTGATCAAGTGATTAACACGATTGCCTTGAATTAATTCGAAAATTGTATTGATTTCAATCTTTATGAAATGAATAAAGAACTATACGATCACAAAATCTCATAAGGATGATATTTTTAGGTATTGATATTATAAAAACTTTGTTTTTCCTTATTCTTTTATTGATTACGCTCTAGAATATAAAATAAAATGACTAATTCTGAAGCACAGGTCCAAGGATCAAATCATAATACATTTGTGGACCTTTTATGTGATCTAAAATGGTGACAATGAGTTGATTAAGTTTTTGAACTTACTTCCATTTGAATGTCTCCAAAAACCTTGATAGATCCACTACAATCCTCAGATCTTCTACAATATGATCCCCCAAGGAAAACTATGTGCGTGGACACTCTTAGAGATGAATGCTTGAGTTTTTGAGCGAGATATGACATTCTCGCTTCACGCACCTTCACAAAGTGTGAATATCACTTTTCTTCTCCCCCTCTAATCCTTAATAATGTTTTGTGTGTCTTAAAACCCAAGGTTACACCAATATACATAGGTATAAGTAGTGGGCTTGTGCTAAATTGGATTTCCAGAGAGTCCGAGCATGCTAGTTGGGTAAATGGACTATAATAAGGATCCAAGGATAAATAATTAAATATTCTTCCGAATACATACTCAAAAATCCTAAATTACAGTCCTGTAATTTATTCCATTTCGGCATTTATTTCTAATTAATTCCATTTAATGATTACGAATGCACTTTAATTTAATTATCTTAAAATTACTCAAATGATGATGTCT
The DNA here is from genome assembly GCA_949130495.1 of Sambucus nigra. Classification (NCBI taxonomy): domain Eukaryota; kingdom Viridiplantae; phylum Streptophyta; class Magnoliopsida; order Dipsacales; family Adoxaceae; genus Sambucus; species Sambucus nigra. The sequence continues at coordinate 684,302,945 of OX422211.1, forward strand.
TATTTGAAAATTTTCTATGGTATATAATATGATTCCCAGTACTAAGAATACAATATCCACTTGGTCAAATCAATCCCCTGCTAATCGATTTTAAGAATTTCCTTATTTATTCCTCGATCTCAGATTTAACTCATTTGATATTCTACAGGATATAAATCCACTAGCAATGTTTACTATTAGATTCAAAACTTATAAGCCTATTAAGGTAATATCACAATCCAAGATATTATTGGATGTAGATTCCACCGAATTATGATCCCAAATACACTTACAAAATGATTTCCCAACTTGCGAAGATTTAAATCCAATAAAATTGAATTGCAATCAGATAAATCAAAGAAAAAATTGTGCAACATTTTAATCCTCATAACCCTCGAGGTTAATAAACCATGCACCATTTCAAAATCAGTGAGATCGTCTAAGTCTAATTTAGTCAACACCTGGACTTGAATATCACACAAAGGTTTCGTTCAATATACATTCTTGATGTATTGGTCATAATATTCTTTGAACTATCAAACAAGTTACTTGTAACACCCCGCCTAATTAAATACCGGGTGGCCAGTCCCATACCAAATTAAAACAGAATATACAGTTGGCTCATTCTTAGAATCACTGTCAAAAACATTTACAACTCACCCAATACTCAATTAAGCTGGTGTTAAAAACTTTTCAAATTTTAATTTAACAAAATCCATTTCCAGTTTAAGAATAACACAACACATTTTATTCTACAACATTGATAACCAAGTAGATAACACAAAAGAATTTAAATGCAATTGGAATAAACATTCCCAAATAATATTAATCCATTACAGTAATCACAACAATATTAAATGTATTAAAAAGACCCGAGTACAATAGTATTTGACCCCGATAGAAAAGAGATAACTGAATCCTTTGGGCGACATGCCCTACTAAGAGAATACTGTGAATCAAATGATGATAGGCGTCTAAGCAAAACTCCATAAATCCATAGCTTATCTTAATCCGCTAAGGTTGGCGTCCATGTTGCTAGACACCTGATATAGAAGATACAATAGAAAAGAAAATATGCAAGGAAACGGGTCAGAGCCCGATTGTGAAAATGATTTTTAAAATAACAAGTATTTAACAAGTGTAATAAATCTTTTATTATGTACATGTTAGACCCAACTCTCACTTGCCATTCTCACCCCTCAACTAGAGTGCACACTTAACGTTTCCTATTAACCTCCTAGTTAATGGTTCCTCTTTTCTAGTCTCCATATTATAATTCCATCCCAATATCATAATCCCCATATGTCCCATACCATACGTCACATTATTGTTCATTTACATTTCTCATCGTTTCTCATTAACATGAATCATTTCTCATTATTATGAATTAAGTTTTTCAATAAACATTCATTAACTTAATTCAATTATCTTTCTTTATTCACCGTTATCTACAATTATCACCGTAGATAGATTTAACCATAATAAATATCCATTCATTCATTTAATCCATTATATATATATATATATATATATATATATATATATATATATATATATATATATATATATATATATATATATATTCATATATAATACGGCACCCCGAGTCACAGCTGTGGTGCAATGCATTACTCTGATATCATGTCCCAATATCGCTGGTCGCCGAAAAGGGGACAAAAGGTTCGGTGAGGATACCTCGAACTATTAACAACAACACAATCATTGGAGGTGAACATAGTTCTCATATCCATGGATCACGCACATACCTACGTACCCATAGTCAGCGGACTTATCAACTCCCCGATAAGTCTTTCATTGACCTATGTTCTCGAGCGACAAATCAAAGATCCCATGAATTCATCAGGATATGACTGCCCTCACGCGCAAACCTCCCACCGATAGCAAGTAAGATAGGTATGTCATACACATAATCATTAATCAATCAAATAGGTATTATCATACCTATAGTATACTAACAACAAGGTACTCACATTAACCTTAGATTATTCCCTTACGTAGCATTATATCTCTTTAAATCCCACGTATTAAAATGTCATATCTTTACTTCATAATTTAATTATCCTCGCATCCTATAACATCTCTCCACTCCCGACGTCGTTAAGGTTCATGCGTGGAGCGTCTCGCAAAGCGAAATCCAAACAAGGAACCCCTCTAATACACTACTACTTAACTTTGTCGATCGAGGAGGTTCGTCAACTTCAAATATGCGATCGGAACAACCTCATCCCCTCTTTCAACCAAATGTGTTCTAAACTCCCATCTCTATCCAGGAGACATACCACTACGCTCTTGTACTACACTCAGCCCTTACGAAATCAATAATGAGCTTAAACTCAGTCCTTGATGTTTAAATTATAAACCTAAGGTTACCCAGGTGTTATATTAAATCTCCCCTACTTGAACTATCCTTAATCCTCATACAAACAGATTAGAATCCAACACATGAATCTAGCAACCGAAATCTCTTTAACTTTAATTATCATAATTCTAATCAATTGAATCCCAATCAAATTAATTCAAATCTTAACTAGAGCTTACTGATCTTCTTTAAGTCCCATAATATCCAATTAATAATCACCGAAGATCTACAAAATTTTTGGGATAAGAACGAACATTAAAAAGAAACAACATCATGAATTCTCATATTTTAAATACTCAGAAAAATCAGATCCAAAAATTATTCAAATCATCAATCCGACTTCAGATTTGGATTCTACACGAAAAATTGAGTCAGGTATGTGTTTTGAGTTTTTCTTAAATCTCATCCAAATGCACTCAAAAAGAAGATCTAAACCTTCCAAATTGGCTCTTCTCATTCCACTCGTTTTTGCCTCTTTTTCCAGAAAATTATCAACATATTATCTTCAAGAACACTAAATTATTTTCAGAATTTCTTCCACAGATTGATGAATATTTATTGGATTACTAACTACCTACAACATGAGTTTAATTCCTATATATTTTTAGATTCCAAAAATCCATTAACAACTATATCCTTTCATCTTCCAAGCATGAAAATCATCTCTTTTTATAACTATCATAACATGGACAATATACGAACTTAAATTGCAAATATCAAACACTTACCTCTAATGAAGATCTGGCCCTTTGGAGTTGAATAACACAGGTGGTGATGGTGGTGGTGACCTTTGACCTTTGATTCTCCTCCTTCCCAAGCAAACTTCTTTTTCTTTCCAAGAAACCTTCCACTCTCTCTAAGAAGATGACTTTTCAATTTTGTGTAGAAGAGATGAAATGAACCTACATACACTAATCTCCAAATACTTATAATAAGACAAAACCCGAAATCACTATTCACCCCCCTTGTAAAAATAACCAAAATGCCCTTTTGGGTTGTCTTTTCATTTCCAAATGACCCGAGACTCAAAATTAACATCCAAATAGACTTTTCTGACTATTTCGAACCTTCCGGATGCAACGACGCAGTCAAAATGACTATAAGGTCGATAGAAAATAAATTTCCTTTTAATTTAATAAATTAGTCCCGATACGTCCCATACCGCGTCTGACTAAAAATTCAAATTACCGAATTTATATCATACCGTCATATCAATGACATCACATTCATATATTACCTAAATATCTTTAAGTAATATTCAGAATCATCCATTTTAATATCCACAATTCGGATAAAACCCAAATGAATTAATTTATAATAAGATCCAATTAATCCATTAATTTAAAATATAACCCATTTTAAAAGTCATTAAAATTGCGGGGTATTACATTACTGAACTATCAGAAAGGTTCCCATAATTAAGATAGACTACTAGGATTGCACTCATAACTTTTTACTGATAGGATGTCAACTCCCTATCTAAATTGTGAATGTTCAATTATTCTAGAACTGGAATTTCGATCTTCTGTGATCAGACCGATGCCAACTTAATGAAATTCATTAAGTTAAATTGATCGATATGCATACGATATATTTAAAATAAATATAAGGCATTCTCACACATGTTATTCTCATTTCAAATGAACCTAACACACTTTTATTAAAAAAAAAACATAGATGGTTTTAAAGATAAAACCTCCTAAAATTTCCCACTTAGTCTTACAACCACGTTCATATGGATCTAACACCCATTCCATCTACACGACTATCAAAAACTTTAATTGGTAAGATCATTGTAAAGTGATCTTCCAAGTTTTCCTGAGATGAAGTCTTGGTCACAATGCCGTCAACTCTTTGCACAATCTCTCTCATCAAGTGATACTTGAGCTCAATGTGCTTTGCTATTTTATGAGTCCTTTGTTCTTTTGAGTTAGAAACTGCACCGCTACTGTCATAATAAACTTTAATATACGATTACATATAAGGAACCACCCCCAAATCACTTAGGAAGCTCTCAATCCAAATTACCTCTTTTGTTGCCTCCGGAGCTGCAACATATTCGACTTCCATAGTGGAATAAACAATGCATAATTGTTTGATACTCCTCCCACATATGACTCCAGATCCTAGGATAAGTACGTATCATGTAGTTAACTTCCTTGAATATTTATCCAAATGAAAATATGAGTTTGTGTGCCCAGTAAACTATCCACTGAGTAAATTGACACATAATATCTAGTCCTTTTAATGTTGATAATGTGCTTTACTAAATTATAATGCTCCTCATTTGGGTTAGACTTGAATCTACTGACTATTCCAACGATAATGTAGATGTACGATCTTGTACACAACATAACATACATTAGGCTTCTCACCGCCGAAGAATTAGGTATATTCCTCATCCTCTCTATTTGATCAGGTATCTTAGGACTCTGATCCTTAGTTAAAGTGATTCCATGCCTAGAAGGTAAAATCCTTTCTCGGAATCTTTTATGCTAAATTTTGTGAGAACATCACCGATATAAGTGGACTTGGATAAAATTAACATCCAATTTTTCCAATCACGTAGAAGCTTGATCCCAAGGATATGATTGGCTTCTCCTAACTCTTTTATATCGAACTAACTAGACAACCAAACTCTTATTCTAAATAACACCCCCACATCATTCTCAATTAGGAGAATATCATTCATATAAAGTAGAAAAAATACCACCACGTTTTAGTCATGTTTCTTATACACATAATTTTCACTCGAGAATTGGTGAAAACCAAAAGATTTTATTGCTTGGTAAAACCAAATATTCCAAGACCTCGATGATTTCTTAAGTACATATATGGATATATTAAGCTTCATACCTTGATTTACGGACATTTTCTATGAATTCCTCGGACTGAATTATATATATGACTCATTGGGATTATAATTCAAGAACGTAGTCTTAACATGACTACTGTTGAGAAGGTTTCCTCAGCCAATCCATTCTTTCTGAGTAAATGATTTCACAAAAATCCTTGACTCAAAGGTTTCCACCTTCCCTTTACCCCTATTTTATTCTTATAGATCCACTTGCATCTGATAGGTTTTATCCCATTAAGAAAGACTACAGGTTCCTAAAATAATTCAGATACATTGAATCCATTTTAGTATTCATAGCCTTTTTGCTAAATCTTGGATTCCTTGACTTGAAGTGGTTCATTGTAGTTTTTGGGAGCCTATATTTCGGTTCCCCTAAGATATTATTAAAGCGTTCACCCAAATACATTAACCTGTCAGGATGAAGCCTGACCCTCCCACTACGATGTAGCTCCACTTGTGGTATAGTATAAGTTATATGTGTATCATAATCATAGGTTATACTCCCACTCCTAATTGGTAATGTACAATTGATATCAAGTTGTATTTCATCTTGTACGTATTGTTCTGAAGAAATATTTGTCTTTCCTTCTTAGATCTTGTAAGACTAACTTACGATTGAATTTGTGATTTATTATATAATTATCATGTATGTATCGGGTATTCGTACTTACCAGCACCCTTTGGTCATTAGGATTATTGAATAGACCACCTTTAGTTCCTTTCGGGTAAACTATAAAGACATATATTTCTGTCTTTGATTTCAATTAACTCGACACTTTTTAAAGCACTTCTGTCGGTCAACCCCAAATCCAAACATATCCTATACTAGGTTAGCACATGGTCCATAGTTTCGTGGGTGTTGTTGAGACCTATTTAAACGGAACTAAGTTCAGTAAGTAAGTAAATGTCTCTAATGCATAACACCAAAAAGAATTTGATAGAACCAAATCACTCATCATGGATCTGACCATGTTTAAAAGAGTATATTTCTTCTTTTCGCTACATAATTTTGCAAGGAATTTCTCGGTGCAGAAAATTGGGATGTAATCTCCACCTCTGATAAGTGATTCCTAAACTCTTCCAAGAGGCACTCACCCCCATGATAAGATAACCAAGTTTGGATTTTTTACCACTCCTATGCTCCACCTCAGATCACTACACTTTGAACTTCTTAAAGGCTTTAGACATGTGGTGCATAAGGTAAACATGTCCAAATCTTGACAATCACCAATAAAATTGATGAAGTACCCATAGCCATTGCTTAAATGGATTAACATAGGTCCACATAAATCATAATGAAATAATTCCAATAATTTTTGGGTCTATATCATGTGGTCGTGAAGGGCCTCTTGGTCATGTTACCTTTTAAACATGATTCACAGGCTGGAAGTGTCTCCATTTCCAATGAACACAATTGTCCATTTGAAACCAATCTTTGAATTCCTTTTAGATTAATATGACCTAAACGTAAGTACCAAAGATATTTTGGTTCAACTTAGACGAATTATTTCTCTTTAATGCAGCTCTTCGATTGACTACAAGAGTACAATAGGGAGGCTATAAAGTGGATGGGCAAGGATGATGTCATAAAGGCGCTGTTCGCGGGCCTTATTGAGAGTGAATGTAAGAGAAACAAGGCCCCTATAAGTGTTTCGCTCAATTTATATGGGAAAGAGGAAGGATTTGACAATGGTTAAGGGACGGACCTCAAAATAATCACGTGACCATTCTATAAGTGGACGATGATAATGGTCATGTCGTGGCATGTAAAGCAGCTAAAGAAAAAAAAAATAAAAGTGACAGGGGGCGGTGTTCGTGAAAGAACAAGCTCCGTGTCACATTATGTGGGAGTGGCGCCATAAACGTTCTCTATGATTGGAGCATGGATTAAGAACTCACGTAATGGCTCATGGAGCTTGAGGGTGGATGACGGGTGCATGTGAGTATCTTAATGAGTGGATGGCAATGAGAGAGGTATGGTAACAAGGTCCAAATAAGGTGGTGGGTCAGGTGAAACAATGGGTGGGGAAAGATAATCCAACTCAAGAGTAGGGGACCCACACTCTTTATAAGGGTCAAAATTATCCTCAAGGTCACTTTTAATAGGGAGTGTAGTGTCAAAGCATTCATAGATAAACTTATCTACCCATATTATTCCACCATACGTGATGGTGGAAGGGTCTAATGAGGCTTCACGATCCGATATATATCAATCAGCATAAAAATCAAACTTAAAGGGAGCTAAGCATTCTTGGACATGATCCATGTTGAGATATGATTAAATCTTGGTGAATTGGTTAACACTTGTAGCTGGAGATAATATATAGGGAAGTTATGCCTTGGGTACACGCATAATGGCCTCAATAGGTGTAGAGTCGGGCATATTTTTGGACATGATGGGTGGGGGAATCATAAAATTGGGTTCTTTGGACTCGTAAGAGATGCAGACCTCAAATGTTGGTTCTTTTGGACTTTTAAGTAACAAATTAGTCTTACAATCTCTGTATGAGTCAAAAAAATTATCAACATGGGTCCCGAACCATAGGGTGGTCTTAACATTATAATTTTCTTAGTAAGAGGGTTGGTCACACTCAAAACTAATTTTAGAAGTTGACTCATATTTGTTCCCCATGGGGTAACAAATATGTTGACTTAGGGAAAAATTCATCTCTCTCTCAGATTCAAGTTGATCAAATAATTTCTCAAGCCGATGAAGGGCTTGGTTTTTAGCATGAGTAAAGAGTTGTTGCAAGAGACTTTCGTGAGAGGATGTTGAAGATATCGGTGAAGTGGTGTATGACCAACTCATCAACAAAACTACAAAGGGAGAATACTCATATAAAGTAGGTGGGATAGGATCAAGTTGGTCATGCACAAGAGTCGGGCCTCTGTAAGAGATAAAATGTTAATGACTTTCATGAGTGCGGTGATATTATTGATCGGGAATAGGTGCACATTATTTCCATGACACCTGTTGGAAACTAGGAGGATCCTCAATTTGTGGTTGGGATTAGTAGTAGGTGGGAGGGTGATCAGGCCTCCATTAGAAGTTTGATTGCTCACTTCACTCGATGTTGTGAATGTCATTAGGAAAGACAAAGTGGGTTCCCAAGTAGTGTCAAATGGATACACTTGTTCCATGAAGGGATTGGGTTAGAAATGAAGGAACAATCACGCATGGGACAAATGATCGGTAAGGAAGCAAATTGTGCAAGATAAAATATTGGACATGTTAACACTCATCATTGGGGGTGATGGAATGTGAGATTGTTGCACGGAGCATGAAAGGGTATCAGGGGTTTGTGTCAGAGAGTTGAAGCCACTAACAAGAGTGTGGACATTAGAATAAGGCTTAACTTCAAACATGATTCAAGAGGATGAGAAAGGGAGTATCTAAAGAAAATTTTGGGCTTTTGAATTTTTGAGAAAAAAGAAGAAAAATATTTTTAGGATTATTAATTTTTTGAAAAAAGAAGGACCATATTTTTATGTGTTTGAATATAGAAAAATGAATGGAAATTTGTTTTTATTTTTTGGAAAAAGGGATAAAAGCTTTGAATCAGAAAAGAATGAAGCACAAAATTGACTATCAAAAGATTTTGACTAGTGGTGTACAAAAAGGGGAGAAGTACTAACTAGTACATAACCAATTTTTATCTTTAATTAAGTGACGGGGTAGTAAAATATTAATTAATCTGCGGGCGAGAAAAACACAAACTCTTATACATCGCCTTGAAAAAATTGTGCTCCTAGTTTCTTCACTAGAGAATATGAGGCTTACCAGTTAAGGCTCACCGCAGTAGCTACTAGTTTTATCGAGTGGTCTCATTTAAAACCCAATTTCCCTGGATAACATAATTTCTCAAAGAGAGATCCATTCAAGGATTTACAGGAATGGAAACGACTCACTAGAGTATCCTTTGGGTTTCTTGTTCCGAAAAGATCCTAATAAACACCGAATCCTACTTGACTTACTAGTTAGTTAATTTTAATTACATGATGGCCCGGGTTCACAAACATGTCTATGGAGTCTGATTAAAAAATATATATTAATGTTCATAATGGTAAGCTTATACGTGTAATTTTTATTAAAATGAACGTAGGATTTTACCTTATTGGAGAACATAGTAGTATATATATATTTTGTTATACATCAACACATTTTGAGGAAGGAACTGTAACAACCCTCGCTTTTGAGAACTTATTTTATCTTAATTTACTGTGTGAAGTAATTATATAAAATGTTGGAAATGGAGTAAAAATAAACTAAATGAGTTAATTGAGCATATTTACTAGGTTGTTGCATATTTACTGTATGTGTAGGTAAATATCATCATGTTAAGTTTTATAGTGTCATATGCTTTAAATGATATTTATGGTTTAAATGAAACCAGAACTTGAAATAATTTATAAAATTGTCGGATGCTAATATAGAGGGCGTAGTTAGTCCTAAAAAGTACGATATAGTCAAAATAAGTGCCATATTGTATTTTTATGTTTCGGGCACTTTTGACTGGTTTTTAACATAAATGCGTAGTTGTGAGTCATTTTAACATGGTATTAACCATTTAAGTTGGGGAATTAGACTAAAGCCACGATTTAAGTCTTGCATTTCATTTATTTCTCTTAAGTGTATTACTAAACCTAGAGAGAAAGAGAGAAGAAGAGAATTGAGGAGAAAAAGAAGAAATTGGAGATTGATGATTTGGGATTGCTTCTACCAAGAGGAAATCTGAGATTTCTACCTCAAGGAAAGTTTTCAACTTGCTAATATGTGATTTAAGATGAATAATTTGTATTGATTGTTGTGGATTGGTTATGGTTTAACAATGTTAGGGTTTGAAATGGATTTGTAGGTTTTGAATCCTTGGAAGTTGATTTAGATGTTTATTAGGGTAAATTATAGTGGCTAGATGCATTTATGAGTAGTTGATTGCAGTAGATGATCTTGGTTTGGGTAGAAATGAGTTAGGGGAAATTTGGAGTCCAAGACTCCATAGCCAAATTAGGCAATTCCGGGCTGGGCCAATCGATTCGTCCCTAGCGCTATAGGGGCAGCTTACAGGTCTGGGTGGACCGCATCGATTTGGCCTGTCCGAATCAATTCAGCAATTATGCAGAAAGTCAGGTCTTCCTATTCGAATTGATTCGGCTGGTCCGAATTGATTCGCTTTCAGACTGAATCGATTCGGCCAGGGAGAATCGATTAAAAAATCCTGCTGTTTTGAGTTGTTTTTCTAACTCAATTCCAACCCTTTTTCTTTAGGCTTAGGACTTAGGAACCTTCTTGTATGAAGTAAACTTAGAGTCCTAGAGTCCTAAATGAGTTAGTTTATTTCCCTACATTAGAAATGGTTTATATCGGGGTTATTCCGGGGGTATACAAATTGATGTTAGGGCATCCTTTCCCTTTAGTTAACTATTATGAGTCTAGTATTCGTAAGGTCGTATTGGGAGACTTTAGAAGCTCAATTGAGTTATGATAGTCTTGATGGTTTATAATAAAACCACAAAATAATGTTGGGAGAATAAATTTAGAATTTATCCATTCATTGAGGTTATAATGATGACATGAATTACGTATGGCTCCGAATAAAATGCGATGTATTTATTAAAATGGAAATGGAATCAGAACTGAAAATGGTAAATGATAATTTACTTAAACACACCTCTCGAAATGCCATCATAAGGGAAGTTCGTGGGTGAGGTGAAGTCCCCTGGCTAATGAATGCAGGGTGAATATAGTCCTAGGCCATATGAGCGTTTATTATATGTTTCTTTTACGCTAGTGAGGTAATTTCGGGTGTGGTTATGACTCACTCGCAGGCATATGGCCGCTTCCCGACGTCTTGCATTGTAGGTGCCCAGGTTGTCTTGGTTGATAGGCCCTAGAAGATGATGGTCATTTAGGGGAGCGCACAGTGGGGAAACCCGGACGGGAGGTCGTAGAATCGTTATAAGTATATGAATATAACTATTCTTATTCAAGTTGGACTTGATTTTTGATAAATGCCACAAAGAGCATATAGTTATGACTATGTTTCCTAATAAGGAACGGAACGATGAAATGAATCATTGTAAATTATGGAAGTTTTTAATTATTGTTAATTATTCATACCCTCTTGCATAATTAAATTAAACTTATAATCATTTAAATTGTTTTAGTTTATGCATTGAATTATGTAGGTAGATTCTTATTACTATCAATCATGATTTACTATTCATAACTGTCATACTCTTTATTCATCTGGTGATCATATAAAACCGGGCCCTGACCCATTCATATTTCTTGTTGTGCATGAATCTTGTATCCGCTTAGGTGCTCAACCGTAAGGACGCCCGTACTGACTTTCTTATTCCGGTGTTTTTGGGGAGCCGTGGTACTTTGCGGATATTACGGGATATTTTGATGTAGATGCCTTCATTTTTGTACTCTAGTTAAGATCGGGACATTTACTCGGGCGTGTGGCCCAATATATTGTATTTGCTTATTATAATGTATTATGTAACTTAAATTAAACTGTTGTTGTACATTGTAGTGGCTGTTGACCGACAACATATTCGGTCCCCTTATTGTATACTTGTTGTTAATGTAATATAAGTTCTTTTGGGTTTCCACTTTCTTTTCAAATTGGGTTGTTTAAATTCTTTCCTTAACTTATAAAATAAAATTTTTGGCAACCCTTTTTTCTCAAATTTAGGGTGGTTATCCCGTATACTTATTGTATTATTGTTGATGCTGAGAATGATCCATCTATGATTCCCATTATTATTGAAGTATCAGGCTGGCTACCCCTTATTTTGGTGAGCGGGTTGTCACAGATGGTATCCGAGCACTAGGTTCTAGAGTCTTTAGGATCTATACGGACTTGTCACATTCTACTGTAGCGTTCTTTGATATAGAGCTTAATGTTAGGATTGTTTGGTTGCCTATGTTTGCGATCTTCTGCAAATTAGATTATTTTGTGTAGTATTCTAACTCTATTATTTCTTTATCTCAGATGCCACCTAAGAGAGGTCGCCCCTCTAGAAGGAATAGAGCTGTGGAAGAGGAAGTAGGTCCTCCCCCGTCACCGTAAGGAATAATAAATGCTGCTGATGTAGCAAATATCGTGGCCCAAGCGGTCAATACTGCTATGACTGCCGTGGTTTAGCAATTTCCACAAGCTTAACAATAAATGGCTCAGGACGTACAAGCTCCTACTGGACCTTCTCCGTGGGAGAGAGTTAGGGAATCCTTTTTAAAGGGCCATCCCCCGAAATTTCAAGGAGGTTCAGACGTTATAGTAGCTAATCAGTGGAAAAAGGATATGCAGCGCCATATTCAAATGGTGGAGTGTAGTGAGGAAAGAAAACAAATCCTTGATACCTTTATATTAGTTGGAGATGCATTACATTGGTGGGAGTCTATGACTACGCCAGAGCAGAGGGATGTTATGACTATCAACGATTTCTTGGTTTTGTTTGATCGGAAGTACTTCCCTCCCGCAGTTCAAAGGGAGATGAGAAGGAAGCTTCAGGATGTGGTGCAAGGTGAGAGATCAGTTACGGAGTATGAAGAGGAGTTCACTCGGTTAGCAAGTTTTGTTCCTGACGAGGTGACTCCGGAGGAGAGGAGGATATCCAAATTTATTAGAGAGTTGCACTGGAGGATACGGTAACATTTGCTGGGCAATCCAACCTTACAGACTTTTGGAGATGTGATGAATGCAGCGTTACTTCATTTCCAAGAACATCGGTTGTATGTCCAGAGTAGCAAGAAGGCTACAGTGATGGGGCAAGATGCGAAACCCCGAGGAAATGGGATTGGAGGAGGAGCATTTCCATCGTCCCAATCTTCGGGAAATAAACAAAAAGAAAGGGACCCCCAACAAGGGGATTCGTTTAAACGGCAACGTTTTGGTGGGTTTATTGCGGGTGGCAATAACAATAGGCAAGGTCAAGGTGGACCGCAACTACAACAAGCAGGTAGAGGTGGAAATGGAGGTAGAGGCCATCCAGGCCAAGGAGTGGGGCAGTTTAGAAATAACCGGGTCCGAAATCAGGAGAATGCGATGAATCGATGCTTTCAATGTGGAGAGTTGAGCCATTTCAAGAGGTCGTGTCCTCACTTGATTGGAGGATAGCTTCCTAGAATTCCACAACAGCCACAGGCTCAGTTACTGCCACAAGTACCTAATCCGGTTGTCCCTCCACAGCAGGGACAACTATAGTATGGTCGTGTCTATCACATTCAGGATGCTATGCTTCCTCCGGCTCCGCCCGTGCCGCCAACTATTGAGGGTAAGTTTCTCATTCAGGGACACATGGGTCATGTATTGTTTGATACAGGTGCGATGCACTCATTCATTTCTATAAGTTTTGCTCAGTCTACAGAGTTGATTAAATCTGTGGAGAGTACCTTCACTAGTGTTGAGTCTTCTATGGGTGATGGTTCACTTATTTTCTTTGTTTAAAAATAAATAGGAATAAATCTTGGTAACTTGTGCTTTGAGATCGATTTGATCGTCCTTGATATGGTCGGGTATGATGTAATCCTGGGTATGGATTGGCTAGTGAAATATCATGCGATAGTTAATTGTTATGGGAAGAGTATAGTTTTTGCCATTCCGGGGCAAGAAATGTTTTTAGTGGTCATGCCTTGTTCAGAAGGAGGTACTAGCTCTTACTTGTATTGTATTGCGGAGGAGACTTCTCGAGATGTAATCGTTTCCTTAGATTCTATTTCGGTTGTTAGAGATTTCCAAGATGTTTTTCGAGAAATATCGGGTTTGCCTTCGAGTCAGGAGGTTGAGTTTGTAATTGACTTAGCGCCAATAACTCGATCGATTGCGAGAGCTCCGTATCGTATGACTCCTGTTGAGTTGAGGGAGTTAAGGGATCAGATTCAGGACTTGTTAGAGCAAGGGTTTATTAGGCCAAGCACGTCGCCGTGGGCCGCTCTGGTGTTGTTTGTGAAGAAAAGAGACGGTTCTCTCTGGTTGTGTGTTGACTACATGGAGTTGAATAAAGTCACCATCCAGAATAAATACCCGTTGCCTCGAATTAATGATTTGTTTGATCAACTTAGGGGAGCATGAGAGTCGTACTTCTCTAAAATAGATTTGCGGATGGAGTATCACTAGTTGCGGATACGGGAGCAAGATTTGTCTAAGACTGCGTTCCTAACGAGATATGGGTCCTATGAATTTTTGGTTATGCCTTTTGGACTAACCAATGCTCCTGTCGTGTTTATGGACCTCATGAATAGGGTGTTTTGAGACTTCCTGGACCAGTTTGTCATTGTGTTCATTGATGATATTCTGGTGTATTCTCAAACAAAAGCCGATCATGCTACTCATTTGCGATTGATCCTGCAAAGGTTAAAGGATCACCAATTGTATGCCAGGTTCGAGAAGTGCAGTTTTTGGTTGCAGGAAATACAGTTTCTGGGTCATATTATGACATCCCAGGGTATTTCGGTGGACCCAAGCAAAGTAGTTGCGGTGAGGGAGTGGGGTCAGCCTACGACATCTACCGAGATTCATAGTTTTCTGGGTTTGGCGGGTTATTACCGCTGATTTATCAATGGTTTCTCTAAAATTGCTAGCCCTTTGATAAATTTAACCCGAAAAGGGGCGAGGTTTGTATGGGATGATTCTTGTCAGTCAGCTTTTGACGAGCTCAAGGATAGGTTGACTTCTGCTCCAGTCCTTGCATTACCAAGGCCAGGATTGGAATATTTAGTCTTTACCGACGCATCTTTACAAGGATTGGGAGGTGTACTTTAACAAGAGCGATGGGCTATTGCTTATGCTTCTCGCAAGCTAAAGACCCATGAAAAGAATTATCCGGTGCATGATTTGGAACTTGCCGCAGTTGTTTTTGCCTTGAAGATTTGGAGGCATTATCTCCTGGGGAAGAAATTTAGTCTGTTCACTGACCATAAATCATTGCAATATTTATTTTCACAGAAAGATTTAAATATGCGAAAACGCCGGTGGTTAGAGTTTGAGAAAGACTATCAATTTGACATCTACTATCACCCTGGCAAGGCAAATGTGGTGGCGGATGCTTTGAGTAGAAAGCGCTAGGGGGAGTTAACGGAGGTATGGAAAGCCAAATGGAAGGAGCTTAGACAGGAGGACGCGATTGCTATGGCATTTATGTCGATGTTGGCAGTTACGCCTACCATTGTCGCAAGGGTTGTAGAGGCTCAAGGAAGAGACAAAGGTTGTCAGGACCGTATACGCCAATTGTTGACCGAGGGAGCATAATCCTACTCTATAAGTTCAGAGGGTGGATTACGTTTTCATGGGAGACTCATCATCCCGGACGAAGGGGATTTAAGACGGACCGTGATGATAGAATCTCATGGGTCTAAATTTTCAGTGCATCCTGGTGGGGACAAGATGTACCAAGACATGCGCCGTCAGTATTGGTGGGAGGGAATGAAACTAGATGTTTCTGAGTTTGTATCCCAATGCACTACTTGTCAATTGGTGAAAATAGATCATCAGCGACCAACGAGTTTGTTGCAACCCTTGGAGATACCGGTGTGGAAGTGGGAGAGTATATCCATGGATTTCATCACAGACTTGCAAACATCGCAAAATGGTCACGATTTTATTTGGGTTATCGTTGATCATTTGACTAAGTCGACACATTTCCTATCGGTACACATCGATTACAATACTGCTCGTTATGCTCGGCTATTTATTGCGGAGGTTGTTAGACTCCACGGGGTGCCAATAAATATATTCTCCGATAGAAATAAGATATTTATTTCCCTTTTTTGGCAAAGTTTCCAAGAAGCTATGGGAACCAAATTAAAATTGAGTACTTCTTATCACCCTCAAACAGATGGGCAGACAGAAAGAGTTAACCAAATGTTGGAGGATATGCTCCGAATGTGTGTGCTTGATTTCAAAGGTGGTTGGGAACAATATCTCCCTTTGGTCGAATTTGCTTATAATAATTCGTACCAATTTACTATTGGGATGGTGCCCTACGAAGCACTTTATGGATGGCCTTGTAGATCGCCCACCTGTTGGTTGGAGGTGGGGGATAATAAGTTTCTTGGACCTAAAATGATCCAGGATACTTCTTCCAAGATTTAACTCATCCGGAATCGCATTCGAATAGCACAAGATCGCCAAAAGAGTTATGCCGATGCGAATAGAAGGCATATAGAGTTGGAAGTTGGAGATCAAGTCTTGGTGCGTGTATCGCCAATGAAAGGTGTAAAGCGTTTTAGGAAGAAAGGGAAACTTGTGCCGCGCTATGTGGGACCTTTTCCTATCATTGCCAAGGTAGGTCCAGTGGCGTATCAACTTGCCTTACCGAAAGACTAACAACAACTTCATGATGTGTTTCATGTTTCCTCTTTGAATAAGTATAAGAGGTGTGAAGGAGCCCTTTGGAATATTCCTTTGGAAGATATCGACTTGCAACCCGATATTTCGTATGAAGAACAACCAGTTTCAATCTTAGAGCACGGAGAGCGTAAATTGAGATCGTGACTGGTGCCCTTGGTACGAGTTCAATGGGGTCATCATGACGCCAAGGAATCAACGTGGGAGCGCGAGGATGATATGCGGGAGAAATATCCGCATCTCTTTATACAAGGTACGCCTGAATTTTGAGGGCAAAATTCCCTCATAAGGGGGGGAGTATGTAACAACCCTCGCTTTTAAGAACTTATTTTATCTTAATTTACTGTGTGAAGTAATTATATAAAATGTTGGAAATAGAGTAAATGTAAACTAAATGAGTTAATTGAGCATATTTACTAGGTTGTTGCATATTTACTGTATGTGTATGTAAATATCATCATGTTAAGTTTTGTAGCGTCATATGCTTTAAATGGCATTTATGGTTTAAATAAAACCGGAACTTGAAATAATTTATAAAATTTTCGGATGCCAATTTTGAGGGCGCAGTTAGTCCTGAAATGTGCGAGATAGTCCAAATAAATGCCATATTGTATTTTTACGTTTCAGGCACTTTTGATTGATTTTAACATAAATGCGTAGTTGTGAGTCATTTTAATGTGGTATTAACCATTTAAGTTGGGGAATTAGACTAAAGCCACGATTTAAGTCTTGCATTTCATTTATTTCTCTTAAGTGTATTACTAAACCTAGAGAGAAAGAGAGAAGAAGAGAATTGAGGAGAAAAATAAGAAATTGGAGATTGAAGATTGAAGATTTGGGATTGCTTCTACCAAGAGGAAATCTGAGATTTCTACCTCAAGGCAAGTTTTCTACTTGCTAATATGTGATTTAAGATGAATAATTTGTATTGACTGTTGTGGATTGGTTATGGTTTAACAATGTTAGGGTTTGAAATGGATTTGTAGGTTTTAAATCCTTGGAAGTTGATTTAGATGTTTATTGGGGTAAATTATAGTGGATAGATGCATTTATGAGTAGTTGATTGCAGTAAATGATCTTGGTTTGGGTAGAAATGAGTTGGGGGAAATTTGGAGTCCAAGACTCCATAGCCAAATTAGGCAATTCTGGGCTGGGCAAATCGATTCACCCCTAGCGAATAGATTCGCTATAGGGATAGATTAAAGGTCTGGGTGGACCGAATCGATTCGGCCTATCCAAATCAATTCGATAATTATGCAGAAAGTCAAGTCTTCCTAGCCGAATCGATTCGGCTGGTCCGAATCGATTCGCTTTCAGACCGAGTCGATTCGGCCAGGGCGAATCGATTCGGAAATCTTGTTGTTTTGAGTTGTTTTTCTAACTCAATTCCAACCCTTTTTTTTTAGGCTTAGGACTTAGTAACCTTCTTGTATGAAGTAAACTTAGAGTCCTAGAGTCCTAGATGAGTTAGTTTATTGCCCTACATTAGAAATGGTTTATATGGGAGTTATTCCGGGGGTATACAGATTGATGTTAGGGCATCCTTTCCCTTTAGTTAACTATTATGAGTCTAGGAGTCGTAAGGTCGTATTGGGAGACTTTAGAAGCTCAATTGAGTTATGATAGTCTTGATGGTTTATAATAACACCACAAAAGAATGTTGGGAGAATAAATTGAGAATTTATCCATTCATTGAGGTTATAATGATGACATGAATTACGTATGGCTCCGGATAAAATGCGATGTATTTATTAAAATGGAAATGGAATCAGAACTGAAAATGGTAAATGATAATTTACTTAAACACACCTCTCTAAATGCCATCATAAGGGAAGTTCGTGGGTGAGGTGAAGTCCCCTGGCTAATGAATGCAGGGTGAATATAGTCCTAGGCCATATGAGCATTTATTATATGTTTCTTCTGCGCTAGTGAGGTAATTTTGGGTGTGGTTATGACTCACTCGCATGCATATGGCCGCTTCCCGACGTCTTGCGTTGTAGGCTAGGTTGTCTTGGTTGATAGGCCCTGGAAGATGATGGTCATTTAGGGGCGCGAACAGTGGGTAAACCTGGACGAGCGGTCTTAGAATCGTTATAAGTATATGAATATAACTATTCTTATTCAAGTTAGACTTGATTTATGATAAATGCCACAAAGAGCATATAATTATGACTATGTTTCCTGATAAGGAACATAACGATGAAATGAATCTGTGTAAGTGATGTAAGTTTTTAATTATTGTTAATTATTCATACCCTCTTGCATAATTAAATTGAAATTATGATCATTTAAATTGTTTTAGTTTATGCATTGAATTGTGTAGGTAGATTCTTATTACTATCAATCAAGATTTACTATTCATAACTTTCATACTCTTTATTCATCTGGTGATCATATAAAATCGGGCCCTAACCCGCTCATATTTCTTGTTGTGCATAAATCTTGTATCCGCTCAGGTGCTCCGCCAGCATGGATTCCCGTGCTGACTTTCTTATTCCGGTGTTTTTGGGGAGCCATGATACTTTGCGGATATTACAGAATATTTTGATGTAGACGCCTTCATTTTTGTACTCTAGTTAAGATCGGGACATTTACTCGGGCGTGTGGCCAAAGCTATTGTATTTTCTTATTGTAATGTATTATGTAACTTAAATTAAACTGTTGTAGTACGTTGTAGTGGCTGTTGACCGACAGCATATTCGGTCCCCTTATTGTATACTTGTTGTTGATGTAATATAAGTTCTTTTGGGTTTCCACTTTCTTTTCAAATTGGGTTGTTTAAATTCTTTCCTTAACTTATAAAATAAAATTTTTGGCAACCCGTTTTTTTAAAATTTAGGGTGGTTATCCCGTATACTTATTGTATTATTGTTAATGCTGAGAATGATCCATTTATGATTCCCATTATTATTGAAGTATCGGGCTGGCCACCCCTTATTTTGGTTAGCGGGTTGTCAAAGGAACTTAAACTATACACATTTCGTGTTAGCCCTTTCAACATTGATTGAAGGTTTCCAACTTGAATATAACCATTGGTATTAACATGAGGATGTTGGACAAAATAATGTACTTGATGAGTAACATTTGGGGAATATAGTCATTCCATGAGATATTATGAAAGAATTCAAACATGGACTCAATAGATAATGAGTTTTTTATACATTTGATTTGCATTCATATTGTAATTTTTTCTTGTAATATTATTAGGTTGAACGTTAGTGTATAATGGTACCGAGAAGACAACAAGTGGGCATAAGTATCCTGTTACTATAAAGAGAATGAAAGGGGTATGTTACTTGGTAACTGTAGCACATTTGGAACAAATTCATCGAACACACTGTTATAATTTATGTATTTTATCCGTAAATGGAATATTCAATTTAACTACTACATTTTAAGTGATGATCATAGTTCTTTAATGGACTTACAATAAGATTGTGCACTTATTTTTCTTATCTGTTTCACCATCTTTATTTACCTCATGTCTAGGTGTTGTGAGCCCAATGCTTTTGCATTGTTCACTTAATTTAAGTTCTTTTTTCCCCACATGTATTAGTTTCTTTATTAGAATTTCAATTTAACCTCCAAACTTATGTTTCATGCACCTTTTTTCTTATATATATATATATATATATATATATATATATATATATATATAGAGAGAGAGAGAGAGAGAGAGAGAGAGAGACCATTTTTATTTATAAAGTAGTTATTGTGGTACCAGTTGAGAAAAATAGTATCTTTTAATTGTGAATTATGAGTATTAACATTTTTGAAAATTATTTCTATTATATCTTAATATAAAAGGCTCATTAGTTATTTTGTAGTTCCTAACATTTTAAATGACAAATTGATTTTTATTTTTTATTTTTTTATATTACATTACTATATAATATAATTTTAATATGAAAAACAGTCAAATGTAAATCATGCATGTAAGAGCTAAAAATAGCTAAAAGCTCTCATACTAATTTGTAAAAGCGAAATGTGCGATACCAATTTGTGAATGCGCAATATTTCAACGGATTAAACTTATTTAACTAGATGTCAAATTCCAAACAATTTCCAATTTTAATTAAACCCTAAACATGAAATTAATTGATTCGAAATAAGCATGTAAACAAAAAACAATTTCAAGAAAAATCCCCACAGGGCAAATCCTTTATTTCACTAAAGTTTGAAAATCGCAACTGACAACAATTTAGAGAAATACTACAATGAATTCCCACAAGAATCCACAAAAATCGCAACCTTCAGTCAACAATGATTTTCTCGAAAACCATAAGAATCGCAGTGAAGAAAGCTCTCCATATTCACAAACATATTTGAGATTGTTTATGTGAATCTAAAAAGTGTTTTAGCCATAAAAAGTAAAGACTATTTTGCATATATTCTGCAGTTTGCTTAAATGAAAAGCCTTAATGAAAATCTTCACGAGAACAGGTTTAAATAGGCGAGCATAAATTTCGAGGCTACCAAAAATTATTCGAACGAGATCTTGATATCGTTTGAATGGGATTGGCATCTCGTTAGAAGTGCCTTCGAACGACCCTTTCAAATGACCTAAAAACACAAAACAATACGGGTTCATTTGATCCATATGAGAAGTAAGGCTTCAAATGACCTTTCAAATGACATTGTCATTTGAACGACATAGCAAAGTCATTTGAACGACTATAAAGCGAAAAAAGTATTTTATAAGATTTGAAACCTGTTCGAAAACTGTTTCAAAACATTTACTAAAAACTGCTCATTTTAATAAAAACAGTTTAGAAAAGTAACCCAATACTTAGTAAATAATCTAAGTAACACGAAAATAAATCCATACCAAAATTACGTCTCGTCGTAGAACTTTGTGGAAGATGCTTGATATTCGAATTCATCTTCTTAAATGTGTGAACTGAATTACCTTGATGGTTGGAATGGGATATGCCATACACGATATAAACTAGGAACTAGAGAAATGATCGAAAATATGTCCTTACAAATCTCCCCCTATGGATATTCCGGTACAAAGTAGAAACATTCGAGTTATTAACAAATTTCCTACACAAATCTAATACCATTCCAGAAATCCAAAAGTGGAAAGATACTAAATATGTAAGTCTTAAAAATCTTCAAATCTCTTTCCCTTGATCTTCTTTTGTGTGCTTTTCAAATGCTCATCAAAGTATACCTACACACAATAGACAAAGCAAATACCTTCATGATGTATCGAGTTTGAAATGAGATAATAAATCATCAATCAAATCAATCAATTCTCCCCCACAATTCAAACTCTCACTCCCCCATAATTCATAATTTATTCTCCCCCTTTTTATTTGTCCGAAATAGATGAGGAAAAGAATAAAAGATAATACACTGGAGTGGGTCACAACAAGCATAACAAATCATCACAAACATTTATCAAATAAGTTCATGTAATGAAAAACTCAAAAGGCTCCACAAACTATTTTTGATTTTTCAAATATTTTTAAGAGAAAATAAATTCTACAAAAATATTACACCATGAACTAAGACTAAGATAACCAAATTTTGTAAACGAAATGAATGGGTGTGAACAAATTCGGTAGGAAAATCAAATCAAACATGCATAACATATAAGCATAATAAATTTTGGATACTGCTAATGAATGAACTCAAAATCATCCTTAGTGTAAAAAGGTTAATTTATATGAAATTAACTCAATCTATGTGACAAATCAAAGTCTAAAATGATTTTCACTCCAATAATGTCTAAAACTATATAATGCTTTTTCGAGACAGTTTTAGAACGTGCAACCCCGTTAATTTCCATCCAAACTTCCTCATAAATAATAATGCATTTTTTATTGAGGTCTAATTTCTCTTTAAGAGATTTACTATTGGCCCCTTTTTGGCAAAGTTGCTCTTTTTTTAGCTTAATTTTTTCTCGGGCTCTTTTCAAACAGTAGATTTCACGACGAGTTCACTTGCCTCTGGAAGCCCTTTCTCGTGTTCACTCACATTCTTTTTCAATATTAAACAAACTCTCATGGGCAACTGTTCTTACATGCACTACTTTCATTGTCTCGTTCTATAGCATTTGGTTCGTTTTAAAGCATTTGGTTCGTTTTAAAGATAGGATTGAGATGAAAACACTTTGACCAACATGTGATAAACAAGTAAAAAAATAAAAAAAAATCCGTGCATATGTGAATTAAAGGAGACAATGAGTCAAACAAGTAGAAAGTAATCACTAATCACATCTCAATAACTCCAAACATTATAAAGTACATGGATGAAATGAAGTTGTGTCTCAAAACACTATCAAAAAGTCACATGGATAATGGAATGTCCATCCATAAACGGTGTAAAAAGAAATACAAAAATAATTTTGTGTTTTACAAAAAAATTTATCAAAAATAAAATCTTTTTGGCTTTTTCATTTTTTTTTCTAAAAAATAGAATTTTTTTTTGTATTTTTCCAAAAATTTTCAAGAAAAACAAAACTCATTTTGGATTTTTTGAAAAATATATCAAAATGAAAAAATAAAATGCTATATTAGTACACACTATCAATAGGCATGAATGATATAAGCATGAAAGGCGTTCTATTCTAGAAAACAAGTCTAAACCTCAATCATTAGGTTTAGAGGAGATTTCCAAAGGTGGTGGCATCTTATGAAAAACATCCCTCAAATCGTGTGAAATTTTGACCAAATGCTCAACTTGCTCTCGTAAATGCTCAAAATCTCTCATGTGATGTGCAGAAGCATGTGGAGTAACATATATGGATGTGCATGGGGGAATACGTATAGTAGCATAACGAAGTAAATACCTATGAGACACACTACCCAACTTAAATCAAAATTCCTTAAGGTGTCATCTTTTCTTCCGATAGGAGCAAACATAAACGGGCCTAGGAATACCTCTCTCAAAATATCTATGACGCCCTCTCCGACGGGGAAACAAATACCTAGGGGTTAGGTTGAGAGACACATGGATCTATAACAAACTCGGGAACCGATTCGGGTACGACGTGAGAAGTGGACGCACCGTCATAACCCATTCCTAGTCTCTCAACATTACCTAAAACGGTATTGAGGAGCATCTTTCCTACCTTCTCAGAGGTGTCCTCTATAGTGACCTTGACCTCTCAAACACGTTCGAGATCTCTCTCGAGTTGGGATACACGGGCTTAAAGTTTCTCACGAGTCTCAAATAAAGAGTGAAGATCTCCCCGTAAGACTAGCCATGGTATTGGTCAATTCACTCTTTTTCTGGCTTAAGACGATCAACTTCTCACTCAAAGAAACTCTCACCTTCTCGAGTTGACTCGCCGATGCCTCACACACCCTTAAAACTTCTATCTTTATCTCCAAATCTAACACCTTAAGACCTAACTCTTTATTCAACTTTTTGGTTTTCAACGTCTCGATGTACAAGTCTCTAAATGCCTTTTGGAGATCACCTTCTCCCTCACTTCTAAACTCATCTTCCCACTCACTATCTCCCGAATGGCTCGAAACATCATCGATGCTCTCACGTTTACAAATGTCCTCATCATTGTGGGATAACCTAGATATGCTCACGTGACCAGCCAGAAAGCAACGTACTTTTCATGTGGTGATTCATTCATGAAATCATCCAACTCGATGTCACTATCACTAAAAGTGGCCATATTAGCAACTTTCTTGTCCTTTCTCTTTAGCATAGTGGAACACTCAAAAGATTTGTGCCATTTTCTCTCGCATGCATAACACGTTATATCTTCCTCTTTCTCACTGCTATCCTTAGCCTCATATTTCCTTTTGTTTTTCTCAAAATTCTTTTTTATTGGAAGAATTATCTTTGAAAAATTTGAGAGTTTTTTTAAATTTTTTCGCAAATAAGGCCAAGTCATCTTCATCAACCCCCCCTCAGCATCAAACTCATAAACTCTCTCTTTTTTCTTTTTCTTCACTTGAGTCTTTAAAGCTATCCCTCTATCCTTAGGCTTAATGGTTTTAAAAAACATGTCAATCTCATAATTTTGAAGGTCTCTTACGAGTTCATCTAACCTAAGAGAGTCTAAAACCCCGAAAGAGTTAAGCACGATGATTTAGAAATAAATCGGGATGGGAGTGATCTCAAAATCTTTTTCACAACTCTTAAATCATTAATTTTATCCCCCAAATTAAAACTCGTGTTAACAATGTCCGATAACTTAGCATAAAACTCATCAAAACACTAGGACTCTAACATAGTGATGGTCTCAAACTGGGTGGTTAAATTTTGCAATTTCGACGCCTTAACAACGTTGGAACCCTCATGTGTAAAATATAGGATATCCCATGCCTTTTTTGACATGGTGCACATCATAATACGTTGAAACTCGTCAGGGGTGATGGCTCTAAAAATAGTACTAAGACCTCGGGAGTTATAGGTACTCACTTAAACTCATCACCAGTCCAATCAGAAACGGGTTTGGGATTAATGAGATTATTAATGGTGACAGTAGGAGGAGTCCACCCTCTTTCACATAGGATCCATACTCTTTCATAAATAGCTTTTAAACAAGACCTCATGTGGCCTTGCCTTTCCAATTGCATAAATTGTGCCATCGAAGACGGGCATCCGATTATAAAAGTTATCCATCAGGAAAATTGTAAATTTTCAAAAATCAAAATTTCAAAATGAATGATATCACAAAGAATTTTTGCGAAAAAAGGATCTCACGATAATTTGATGAAACCTGCTGTGATACCAATTTGTAAGAGGTAAAAAAGGCTAAAAGTTCTAATACCAGTTTGTAAAAGCAGATTGTGCGATACCAATTTGTGAATGCATAATATTTCAATGGATTAAACTTATTTAACTAGACGTCAAACTCCAAACAAATTCTAATTTTAATTAAACCCTAAACATGCAATTAAGTGATTCAAAATAACCATGTAAAAAAATAAACAATTTTGGGAAAATTCCCTGTAGGGTAAAACCTTTATTTCACTAAAGTTTGGAAATGACAACTTAAAACATTTAAGAGAAATACTACAATGAATTCCTGTAAGAACCCACAAAGATCGCAGCATTCAGTCAACAATGATTCCCTCGAGAATCACAAGAACCGTAGTGAATAAAGCTTTCCACAAGAATAACTTCATTACATAAGTGTTTGGGTTCCAAAGAAGATTCACAAAAGTATTTGGGATTGTTTGTGTGAATTTAAAAAGTATTTTAGCCCTAAAAAGTGAAGAATATTTTTCAGATGTTCTGCAGTTTGCATAAATAAAAAGTATTAATGAAAATCTTCACAAAAATAGGTTTAAATAGGCGAACGCAAATTTTAAGGAGGCGGGAAATCGTTTGAATGAGATTGACATCTCATTAGAAGTGTCTTCGAAAGACCCTTTCAAACTACCTTAAAAACACGAAACATTACGGGTTTGTTTGATCCATATGAGAAGTAAGGCTTCAAATGACCTTTCAAATGACATGTCAATGTCATTTGGACGACATAGCAAAGTCGTTTGAAAGACAGTAAAGCAAAAAAATATTTTTTAAAATTTAAAACCTATTCGAAAACTGTTTGAACATTTAATAAAAAAGACTCGTTTTGAAAAAAACAGTTTAGAAAAGTATCCCAATACTTAGTAAAAAGTCTAAGTAACACAAACCTAAATCCATACTAAAATTATGTCTCTTTGTAGAACTTTTTTGACGATGGTTGATATTCAGATCTATTTTTTTGAACGTGTGAACTTGAATTGCCTTGACTATTGGAACAGGATGCGCCATACATGATGTAAACTAGGAACCAGGGACAATGATGGAAAATATATCCTTACAATGCACATTTCATCTTTATTGAAATTCTATAACGTTAAATTTTTTATTTCAGGTCTAGGATTTTTATGGATGTTAAAGTTTTTTATTTTTAATAGTACGTCATGGTTTAATTTTTTCTTCTATCAGTGGTTAAATTCTATTATCAATTTAAGTTTAATTATTACACCAAGACATATATATATATATCACTACACCAAATCTGTCGAATTGTCACGGTCATTGACCTTGACAAATTGGAGTTGTCAAGGTCAATGACCGTGACAATTCTGGGGTGACAGAAAATTGTCACGGACGTGTCACGGTCATTGACCGTGACAAGTTTTTAAAAATTGTCACGAACGTGTCATGGTCTATGATCGTGATAAGTTTTGTTACGGACATAGACCGTGACAAAGTCGTGACAATTTTTGAAAAATTATCACGGTCAATGACCATGATGATTCTGGCCAGAATTAAAAAAAATCTGCTGGGCAATATGGCCACTGTCACTGCCCAGCAGTATATTTGTACTTGTTATAGCAACATTATACTTGTTCAAACATCATATATCCAAATAAAATATAGATAATGCAAATATACATTCAAAAAAATATGCATTCAAAATAATATGCATAACGATATAATCCAAATATAATTCAAATGTAACAACTTAAAGACAATTTAATTCAAATAATGTCACTACATGTCTGGATTAAGGTTAGCTATGAGGATGTGAATACGCCACACGATATACGAATTGACACACCCTCCAATATTCATCGTGCCACATTGTTCGCGCAACCACAAGGGAGAGTTCTCCTTCCCGGATATCACATGCGTGACGAGCACCTTGGACTCGATGTCTTGAAGCAAACGTCCATGAACTGGCATATCCTGGACGGTATTCGGGTCCCTCAAACCCCGTCCTATCAGATGACCATCAAATATGTCCAGTATAAACACGCTCGGCCAACCAAGTGTCGACATCGATCGGTTGAAGGGAGCCAAATAGGGGAGTGGATCATAAAAGTCCGCACGTATCGGCGATGAAGCAGCGAGGTCCACATCCTCGTCCTCCTGCACCTCCTCCTCTACCACCTTCTCCTTCCCTTTTCCTTTACAGTTTTTTCCCAACGAACGCTTCATGAATGAGAACATATCTTGGACCGTCGCCTCCAAACGGGACAACTTTGCGTCATGCGAGTCCACCGTTCGAGCCAACCCGGTGTCGCTCGTCTCCAATCCGATGATCCTAGATTTGGCCACCCGCAAGCTCACCCCCTTGTCCTACCCTTGCGATCAGTGCCAAGCACTTGGCTGAGTGCGTCTGTGGACAAAGATGACTTGTCGGCATCAGACTGCGACTCATGCACTTCCTTAAGCTTTGCCTGAAATGACAAAAAGCACATGATTAGTAAAATAAGTAAATAAAAAAATTATAACGTAATTAACAAAAAGTAAACTGTCAGATTACTTACAATCGTGGTCGCGACGCTCGGGGACACCTCCTTATCCTTCCCCTTCTTCGTCCGAATAACCACATAAGTATCGAGCCTATGTGGCCTACCCCCAGGGCCACTCCCTGTCCCCTGAAATAAAATAAAGTAAAATTAGTATCGGCCCCGCAAAGTAAAATAATGAAGAATAATATATTTCTGTAGTTATAAAAAAATTAAATCTTACAATCATCCTATGCTCCACCTCGGCGTAAGACGCCCGGTCGGAGTAGTGCACGCCCATCTTTTTTGCCCAGTTTTCCCTCCCCGATTGGCGAGATGCCAATTGTCGCTCCCCGTTCCCACTGTCAATGAACTTTTGCCATTGTGCCAATGAGATCGGCTCATTCGGAGGGATAGATTCACGCATTCGAATAATGGAATCTCAGGTCTTCCCAAAGTACCAGATCCGCATATTTTTCTTCCACGTGTTGTGTTGCTCCCTCAACTACTCCAAGACGGAATCGCGTAACTTTGGATCCAGGCCGAATTGTTCCTGTCCAATAAATACAATGTTAGTTGCGAATAAATGTAAATATAAATATAAATATAAAATAAAATCTCAATTGAAATCGAAATTGAAATTGAAATATTCATATAAATATAAATATAAATTCATTACCTGTAGTGCCACCCAAATAGCTAACTTGAGCTCATTTGGCACCTCCCTCCAACTAGTTTACCCCGGACCGATGATCGTATTTACTATCTCGAGAGATCTCGCTAATAGGCCCGTCTTGTTCTCGATGGCCATCCCCAATTTGTCATATTTGGGGAGCCTAGGGGCCAAGGAGCCCTCCTCGCCTCTGCTACCACCTAGCCCAGATGACATCATCACAATCAGCATCATCATCCTCGCCTTAATACCTGAAAGAGACATTTGCTATGAAAAAAATGTTGTTATTAGTACAAATCAAAATGAATTAGAAGAAGACATGCAACTATGTACAATTACTACAAATTAGAAACATCCCCACCCCCACCCCTACTACCCACACACACGCACACTACACAAGAGTGAAAATGATAAAGTGAAAATCAATTAAAAGCATTAAAAATGGATTGATAAAGTACAAATTGGAATATTTATCACAAACAGAAAAATTGTTTCAAATTCGGGTTATCATAAAAAATGGATTGAATTTTGGTAGGAGCAGCCAAGTCATTCACACTACTATTTAGGCGCTTTGGCGCGTGTAGGACAATTGACCACGGCTCGTTGTTGATATACTCCGAGTAAAACACTTGGTTAACCTTTTTAAATGCACAAACAAACGGCTCATCGCTCACGTGGTCGTTGTTCTTCAACTTGGACAAGTCATCCATAATCAAATTGGTGACATGATCAACTTTACAAGAATTTTTATCCTCAACTCTTACCCAGTCATAGTAAAATACAACCTCTTTGAAGCTTATATAATCCAATTCAAATATATTTCGAATTACACCATAGTAAGTCATTTCAGCTTCAACGAGGTTTTTATCTTTTGCGCTCGCTCGCTCGAAAGTAAGAGCCTTGTATGAAATGCCCGAGTTCTGTACATTTGTGCTTTCCTCATACACTTTTGCGCCGAATATGTAACCGTTCAATCGATACTTTTTGTACTCTTGTGCCACGAACAAGGGTCCAGTGGCTAGATGAGCAAGCCTTGATGTTGCATCACCCGTCTTTAAGAGCTGAAAATATAGATAAATTAATTAGATTAGTTGTAAAGTTTGAGTGTAATGTAACGTTATATAATGACCATTTTCATTATAATTACCTCTTGTGACAACCATAGCCTAAATTCACTGTCTGATTGTACCATTATTTTTCGTCTTTTATTGTTCTCACATGCTTCATATTTTCTGCATATTACAAAATTAAACTTACTAAAATATTCTAAAATAATGTTAAACATTAAAATAATCTAAAATAATGTTAAATATTAAATAATTTAAACTTACTTTTTCCATTCTTCAACATCTTCATGTGTGTCAAATAGATAATGAGCTACTTGTTCATGTTGCAAACTCGTTAATTTCACTCGTCTTCCCATCACATGACCACCATCATCGACAAACCCATCACCGTCATCAACGATGGTCGAGTCAGGTATATATTCCCGAGTATAACAGTTGGGTTGCCTTAAATTTTAAACTTTGGTAGTCATCGTCAAGGTTTATCGTGATATCTTTACGAGCACTTGAACCTTGTACATCGTCAGTAACCTCATCCTCCTCTACTTTATAAACTCTGTACGCATCATCAACTAAATCCTCTAACATGTTATGATCTACGTCGTTCCCTTTTACATCTATCCTACTTGTTGAAGGTTGTTGTGAAGGTTGTTTGGGGACAAAAGGAACTTTTAATTCATCGTGAAAACTCCAAAATCAATAATTATCTTGCATACCCGATCTTAAAAAATGTAGTTCAACTGTTTTTCACTCAAACACCTTACCATTCTTACACCTAGCACATGGACACGAAAACTTTTTATCATTATGACATCTCTTTGCGTATTTCACAAATTCATTAGCACCTCTGCGAAACACATCCCCCATTCTATTTGTCTCACCCATCCACTCATTGTATTTCGGATATCTCATCACATCTACCACGACTAATCACCTATTAAAGGTAAGAAGCGTATATTCATGGATTAGTATAAACAAAACTTAGATTTATAGTATGTTTCATTTAATTATGTCTTATTTATATTCGATTTTTAAATTTCAAATTCAAATTCAAACTTAGATTTATAGTATGTTTCATTTAATTTCATTTAATTTCTATTTCCGCCATCTCCTCTAAAGGGTGAGTGGACCTATCCCATTCAAGATCGCATATTTCTGTAATATACTTAATAGCTCATGTACATTGTTACGATTTGAGAAAAATTCGGTAGCATATCCCCGTAGTTCTCCAAGTACACGACATAGATTGGCAAGTGTGAGTATTGTTTCAATTGATCAATTGAAATAACAACCACACTTGTCAATCTAGTATGTACCCAGTTAACATTAGGATATGACTGCAGAACTTCCTCCAAAAGTAACAACTTTAAGCAACTAAGAATATTATTATACAGAAATTATGCAGTCCCAAATTGTCCAAACGGGACAATTCGAGAGATCTCATTACAGGGGTAATGACTCTTGAACGGGTCTAAGGGCTATTGAATGCGTACGCATAAGAACTAGAAGGCTAGTATCTATGCGCACTATATGTAGTTTCAGGTATATTTCATTTAATTATCATACTATATATATATATTGTTCATTATACAAAGTAATTTTAAAAAAAAGTTAAAAAATCCCACCCCTATATAGACAATAATCCAGTGGTCATGCCACTTTTAAAATTAAACAACCCAATATCGATCCACTATAATCCAACCGCAATGGAAACACCAAATGTATATTTCGTACTCCTTCTAATTCATCTACTCAATTAATTCTTTTCATTAATTAAACTAACAATTAAAGTATACAATTATTAATTTACTAATTTACAATGAGCTGCAATCCTACTTGCATATGAAAAGGGGCACCAATTATTAATTTACAAAAAAAATTAACAACCAATCAATATTAAATCAATCAATTCTTTTACAAGGGGCACTACAATATGAGGGGCAATATCTAATAAACCAATACAAATTTAATTAAAAAAACACACACACGCACATATACACCCCCTGCCCCCCACCCCCACCCCCTGCCCTACCCCCTACCCCCTCTCCCACCCCCACCCCTGCCCTCCCCCCGCTGCCCTTGCCCCCCATACGCACACACACACACATATACACATGCACATATACGCACACACACACATATACACACACACGCATATATACACAACCAAACACACACGCACATATCCCCCTCCACTCCCCCCAGCCCAGCTACCTCCCCCCCCCCCCCCCCCCCCAACACACACACACACATGCACATTTACACACATATATACACACACGCACATATACATAATTGAGGGAGAAATAGAGGAAAAACATACCAATTTTGTAGAGAGAGATAGAGAAATGGAGGGAATGATTTCGGTGGGAAAAAAAGAATGGGGAGGATTTTTTTACTGACAGATTTGTCACGGACGTGTCACGGTCATTGACCGTGATAAAAAAATGCATTTTTTTTGTCACGGTCAATGACCGTGACAAGTCTGGCCGCAAAAATGTGACAATTTTACCATTTTGGTATAGTGTATATATATATATATCATTTACATTTCACCGTATGAGCTACAAAATGCTTGCACAATTAAGTTTAAAAACTAGTGAAAGAATAAAGTGATAAAAGAGGAATTATTTAGTGGTTATTATGGGTTTTGTTTTATAGTATATAATAGGGTTAATTATACTTTGGCCCCCTGAACTTTGAACCCCCCACACTTCACCACCTTAACTTCTAATTTTTCACTTAACCCCATATACTTCCATTGCCAATGCAAGTTATCCTAAATAGTTGATGCCATGAGTTGTTTGGAGGGAAAAGACCAACATGTGTCCCACGTGACCTTTAAGTGAGGGTATGTTGATCATTTAAGGAAAAATAGTGTGCATTTATTTTCCCTCTAAATAGTAGAAATAACAGCCATTCCCTCACATCTGTGACACCTCATGGACTGAATCAAACCCTCAGATGAGATTTTATTATTGTTTAACTTATGGGTACTTTTTGTGGAAGGATCCTCCATTATGTTCAAGACCAAAGACCATTATTCCTGGTCTTCTTCATCGTATTAGGCACTTGAAGCTATTGTGGGTAGAAACAGGGGAAGGTAAAGATTGTAACGGATGTCTAAGATGTTGGTCTTTTCTTTATTTTTGGTTCTTGTTTTATATAATGTGAAGTGGGGAAATACCATGTATGTCAAAACCCCAATGGAATTGATGTAATTTACAACATTTTGTAATGGATGTACTAATGCAGAGAATGTAGTCATAAAAAGGCAGTAATGTTCAATTTATGTACTAATAGAAAGTCATTAATGTCCAGTTTCTATAATAATACAGTTTATGAAACCTCCAAATAGTATTCAAACCATTAACTTAACTATATAAATTATCCCCAACAATAATCATTTGCAGTATACAGTGTTAATACAAAATATCCCACTCCAGAAAGGCCATTCACACATTAAACCAATGGTCGCACTGCCAAAAAATAAAGCAACCCAACCAAAAAAGTCATCCTCTAATAGTTCCAAAAAACGACACCAAGATTTCTTCCTCTCCTTCTCCACAATAGATTATTCAATGGGGTAAATTTGATTGTTTTCATCTACCCCTGCAACTGTCAACAAAATACCGCCAATTTGATCCTTTTAAATGACAACCATCAAGCCTTATTAGAGGCCTACAATTTTCAAGAAATCCTTTTTTAGGGCACCCCAACACACATACATCCTCTTAAAACAGACTTACCCTCCTCACTTGAAGATAATTTAAGCATAATTGTTGTTTTTAGATTGTTCTCTTGTACTATTCAATGTAATCACATAGGATGTTAAACTTCTTATTGTTTATCCCTTCGATCATTGTAAAAGCCTTATTACTTGCCCAATAAATTTGAGAATTGATGACTTTCACATTGAAATCCTTTTGATAAGTTGGATTTGACCTAAGTTGTTCAACATATTTCTTTGCAAGCCATTTGGAGTTTGTATGTTTAACTTCAAAGGGCCTATTGCAAGTGTGTCTATCCACAAATTCCCTTACTTGCATAAATGACCCATAGGAAACCTGTTTTGCATTGGGCCCTCATATTGTCTTTATTATTCTTGGTAGATGTGAGTTGTATACCATTTTTGATAGCATATTCTCTGACTGAAATCCTAAAATTTTCATATTTGTGAAATCCATACCTAATCTAAATTATGGGAAATTCAGCCCCCCCTGTCTCATTAAAAGCGGTCCCACTATTTCTTGGATTTGATCTCCCTACATAGTCCTCCTCTTCTAATGATGATAGGCTCTTAAGTTCATCAGAGGGGGAATAATCAGTATCAGAGTCTGATGTCGCATTTATTGACACTTTATCAACCTCATATTTATTCCCATGTTACCTTTATCCACCTCCTTATCTTTATCTATACCCTTACCTTTATCTATGCCTTCTCCCTGGATTTATAACCTCTAATCTGCATCACTATCACTCTCAGAGCTGACCATATCAGCTGTGTATCTGCCTAAATCATCAGAACTCAAACTATAAAATAATTCATCAATGTCTCATCAGATGTTGCTCCCAATGGTTCATTTTCCTCAACTTCAAAGTCATTATCCACTTCAAAGTCATTCACTTGTCCATCATCCATGTGTTCAACATAAACTTGCATAATATCCTTCTTGTTAATATAGTTCTTCGATTTCATGGCTTCTACATCATTGGTTATAGACTTAAGTACTTTTAACATATTGTCACTAGTCAACAAGTAATGAACAATGAAATTTGAACTATAACGTAACTCCTTCAACATCAACATTAGCACAGTGCATGACATCTCATGTGCATGAAAAAGTCCGCATATGCAGCAACCTCCCTAATATATTTCATTACCAACCAATTTGAGCTTGCCATCATGGTGAATCTTAATTGTGAATTACTCAAATGCTTTTGTTACAGAAAAATAAACAAGGATTAATTCGTTGGAGTAAGTACAAAACTTTTCAATAAAAGTAATAATAAAATGGATGCCTTTCCACTAGCGGACATAAAAGTGATAGTTAATTCACATGCAGCAGAAGTAACAATAAAAATGCAACACAATATATAAATTATGCTTTTAACACAATAAAATTGCATAATACATTGAAGCTTTTAGGTGCTTTTAACACAACCAACCTGAAATGTAAGACATTAGAAGTATACATTTTTAAAAATGCAAGTAGTAGTATACATTGTTAAAAATGCCTTTACATAGGATTCGGTCAACATGCTCACCAAATAACTAAAAAAATAGTTTTGAACTTATTTATAACAAAAGTTGTGATCTAATGTAAAAAAAGGCCCTTACATTGGGATTTGATCAACATGCAACATAAATAGCACTAAAAAAAGAGATTGAAATAATACAAGTAAATAATTTTTAAGAATCTTACCATATAGTAGAGCTTCTAACTTATGTTTGACATCAAACAACCCTTGTCATAATTCCTAAACCATTTGATTCAAAACTCTAACACAAATAACCAGAAAGTAAAGGGATTTAGCTTCGATTAATTAGTGTGAAGTAGTTGAAGTGAGTTAGGTTTTTTTTCCCAAATCTTGTTTTACAATAATAAAATGTTCCAAATCCCTTAAAAGACCAACATGCCCTCACTTAAAGGTCACGTGGGTCTTTATAATGCCCCGTGATTTTTGAGCCGTAAAAATCTTCGTTAAATTAAAAATTAATAAAAAAAATAAAAGTATTTATTAGAATGTATTTAATTTTGGTACGTAAAAAGGTTGGTATTTATATATAAAAATAAACTTTTGAGTGAAATTTAAATCGGGACTAAAATTTAAAAATTATAACTTTTTGTATAAAAACTGGGGGAGGATCCGACCTAAGGAGCAAAAAAAAGTATTTGATTGTCCGATCGAGTTGAATCTTTTTATGCAACTTCGTTTCACCTTCAACTACAACATATTAAAATTTCAGCCAATTCTAACTGTCCTATCTTCCATAATTTTTTTTACTGTTTTTATTTAATTAGGACTCAAATTCGTTTTGGCATATAAACATAAAGTGACGGGTTTAGGACTTTTAAAACACATATTAGCCTTCTAAAAAATCAGTAGCCTCCCATAATTTCATTATCTCTCATCTACAAAACCTAAATCCCATTGAACACAACTTTCGATCCAAGTTTTGAAGATCTAAATCAAGTTTTCTCAAGAGCATCCAGGAACATATTTTTATCGTATTCTCGGGAGGAACACAACCATCTATTCAAAATTCTCTCATGATTTTTCTAAGACATGGATACTTCTATTCTTTCTCTTTAGTATTATGCGTCTTAAATATCTCCTAAATATTAATCTACATGGTTTTCTTAAAATAAACTAGAAACCTTAATTAGGGAAAGTGAAATCTATGTTAGAACTATTTTTATGAAAAATCTTAATATGAATTAAGACTTATAACCATTGTGTGCTTAGTGTAGAAGATGGGTTTTTGTTAATATAGATGTAGACTCGCACGATAGAAAATCATTATAGCCTTATTAATTGAAAGTGACTTGTGAAGTCATATAAACTATGTAGGCGTGCTAAAAGAGAAATTAATGTTATATGATCCATAAACTTGTATGATGATGAAATTATATTAGTTGCATAAAATAAGTTGTTCAATTATGAATATTGATTGAACGGATGAAATTAGATTAATTTGTGATCTTATGAGAAATTGGTAGAATTGTTGATAAAATATCTTTTACGACTTATTGATTTAATTAGATTTGACATCGTGGGGACGACATTTTTTTGGGGTAGTTATGCTCTCACCATAATTTTAGGAGTGCTTGCTAGGTATAGGACTAGTAAGTATGTCTTAGTAGTTGTTAACACTTTCTAGGTATGAGACTAGTTAGTTTAGATTCTTACGGAGGGGATATTCCGGGGTGGAGCTAATTTTTGTGTCGTTCCATTGATTTGATAGTCTAGACGCGAGGCTAGGCGGTACTTAAGAGTAGAAATCGACCCTATATGATAGGGTAGGACGTATTTTTATTTTGGATACCTCTAGGTATGAGATTAGGGGTGGTTTTGAATATTTACATTCGATAAAAGAGTGGGGTTAATAGAAATAATGAAAAATTGAGAATTAATGCGTAAGATAATAAACGGGTATTAAAATGGAATTGCGTCGCGAATAAGTGTGGGAATGACAGAGTACGGGTTGGATGGCTATTGCGACGTGAATGTGTGTTGGCGTCATCAATAACTGCAGAGCTGACAGAATACGGGTTGACTGACTATTATGGCGTGTCGTGCGTGGACCTCGTCAATAAGTTCAGGGATAATGAAATTGGGTCGGCTGGATATAATGAGAGGGATATGAGTGATGAAAGTCTTTAGGGGGATCCGAATAAGTGCATGACTAATAGGAAGGTCGGCTGGCTATGACGGTGTCGCTATAACCATAACTTGAGTAATTGAATTAAATGGATTAATTGCTTAATATAATTAAATGACAGAAAAAATGGACTTATAGAATGGTGACTACTTCATGTGGACAAATAATAGTAAATTATATTACTTGTGTCGTTATTATATATCTCGTTTAATTAAAATACTCTATTGTGATGTTTATTATGTATAATGCTATTGTTTGGGTTCACAGACCTTAATTGAGAAGAGTAGCTAGTATTCATAATGTAGGCTATGACCCATTGCGTTGACTAACATTTCATAGGAGTGATTGTATATATTTTTGGATATGCAATTGGAGATTTATTTTTTGATGCTTTAGGATTACTTTCCATTTTGTGCTTTTATTACGAGACTTTTACTCCTGGATTTGGTGGACTAATCGGTTTTACAGTTGTTTATGGATTCAGTCAGATATTTGTCGTTAGATTATTTCATTTTGGATTAATATTAAATCAGAGTTAGATTTATTTTGGAGATTAGCATGGTGATGAATTTTGATATTGCATGAATGGTTATATTTATTGGATTAATTTGATTATTATCTTGTGAATTTTTTTTATATGTCTCATATATCCATCACATGCTAAGAATGTTAATTTATTTAGTGACTCCCGACGTAGTTTGGCGGCGGCGGCGGCTGTCCATCTCGCTTGCCAAAATGCGCGGGGTGTTACAGTTTTTTTTCGCCAAAAAACTCACAACATTAGCTATTTAACGTAAGTTGCATTGGCAGTGGAAGTATGTGGGGTTAAGTGAAGAAACTGAAAGTTAAGATGGAGAAGTGTAAGGGTATTAAAGTTCAGGGGACCTAAGTGCTATTAACCCTATATAATACATGTTTAAATATCTTATATCACATTAATTATACGATAAGAATTATTAAAAGTTTACGCATCGCGAACTAGTGTGAGTAGTATAGAATTATTGAAACTCCTAACCTTATATGTGATTGATTTGGCCGAAGAACTTTTGCATCCTAACTTGATTCGAAAGGGTGTGGATCCTCCAGAGTTCCAAAAGGACTTTACCATTTAGAGCGATCCAAATCCGGTCCTTTGGTTTCAAACAGACGTAAAACATGCCATTTACATTTACACAGATATGGATATGATATTGATATCTTCCTTCTATGTTCTTACTCAATAACTTTTATATTGAGGTATTTTCACTCTCTCTAATGATGCAAGAATACTTCCATCAATTTTTCAATTTTTTTCAACTTGTCTATCCAATTTTTTAAGGGACTTTTACAGGTCAGTCCTACTTGAAGAGATTTTACATAAATAAGTCCTAGTCCCTTTTATACCATCAAATAAGTTTCATTCCTAAATTTTTGGGGATTTTTTCACAACTTTACCTTTTTGAAACCAACCATTCGTAGCTTTTGTGGGGAAATAACACAAGTTGTTGAACTTTTTTCCTTTTCATTTTTAATCTTCAAATAATCATAACTTTTGATTTATAAATCCATCACAAAATTAATATTTTTGAAATCTCCTAACCAAGATCTATCAAACAAGATCCATGAGGCCCATAATATTCCAAAGAAATAAAAAAAATTATAAAAATAGTAAAATTTACTGTGTTCATCAAAAAATGAAACAGTTATATATTTGGGATATTTTCACATACAGTAAACACTTACTATACAGATATTACACAGAGAGTAAAATTTATTGTGTTCATCGAAAAATGAAACACTTTTATATCTGGAATATTTTCACAAACAGTAAACATTTAATGTACAAATATTATATAGACAGTAATATTTACAATTTGCCTAAAAATGAAGAAAACAAGTCATCTTCATTTTTTTAATATTTTCTATCGAATACGAGTCTTGTTTTGTAGGGTTCGACCAATAGCTTTCAAAAATTTAAATTTCATAAATTTTAAAATTTTATATCGAAAGTTATAGTTATTTTAAGTTTGAAAGAGAAAAAAATAACTACCATTTTTAAATTTGGAGGGAATGTAGGGACATGGGTATACTAGTAAAAAAATTATAAATTTTAAAAATAGGACTTAATTAATGGTTGACTAGATAACATGACTCAAATAAGAAAAACTCTCAAAAAATGACTTAGATATAATAATCCCTTTTTTAAACAATTAAAACACAAAATAAAATAAAATAAAATAAATGATAAATAAAAAATAATTTATAAATTTCATATATTATAATTATTTGTCTATTCAGTTTTTAATAAATAAAAACATGAATATTTCTAGCTAACTTTTTCATTTTTTTCATCTTGTCCAATAATTTTTTATTATTAAATATTCAATTAAAAAGTATTAATATTAAATTTTTTGTTATATTAAATATGATTAAGAATTTTGCAAATAATAACAATATTTTAAATTTATAGAGTATAAATATGAAGCAAAATATAATATAATTATTTGAAAAGTCTAAACTAAACTAATATATATATCTCTAATTAGTTTTTACAATATTTTTGATCCGATACATGATTTTTTTAGGGGTGATGAAAAAATTTAGTAATAAATTTGAGTAATATTCAATGTAGTCATATCGTAATGCCCACGTGATTTTTTTTATAATGTATACGTAAATTTTTTTAATGTGTACCTGACTTTTTAAAATGCATGTGTTAGGTTTTACGGTGACAAAATAATTATACGTCAAGAGTGAGGAATCGTAGTGCCCAAAAAACTTCTTTGATTTTGAGTGAAAAAATATTATTGGGTTGGTTATGTACTAAACTTTTGAAGCTCCCTATTTTTAGGGTATTTTGTGTTTAACCCAATATTATAGTTAGTTTTGTGTTATTCCCCTCTTTAAATAAGAATTTGTTCAACATCCTCACCACCTAAATAACTTTAGTGAATCCCTTTGAAAGAAAATTATTACCACAAAAAATGCATAATTGGGTTGTACATTAGGCAATAAAACACACCTTGATATTTTTTTGTAAAGTACAAAAAAAAAAGAACTTTGGTAAATATATAAATAATAGAAAAAGTCATAATTCGATAAATCTACGGTTTAAATCCTAAGAACCTACTTTAGGTTTGGTACCCAAAAATATTGGGTCAACGTAAAAAGATGTAATTTGTTTAGCTATATATTTTTATTCTAATATTTGTTGTTTAAGTTCTGATCATATATTCCCAAATTTTCAAGGGTCTTCAATTTAGATTTTGTGAGAGGATTTGAGATTTGGTTTCGGATCTACATATTGTAGTATATGGTTTCAAATTTGACAATAAAACCCCAAACTTTTCCTGTTAGCTTGTAAACTACACAAAAAATATTTTTCTTCTCTGACATGTGTTAATCATGCTAAACTACTTGGTCCTGAGTTCTTGGTTCCCAAATTTTAAGATTCAAAACCGGGCATTTATGAGTGAGAACTCTAATTCCATGATTTGTAATTGGAAATTATACAGTTCAAAATTTACCCTTAATTTTTAATACTTTTTGGCCGATTAAAAAAGGCTACACACATTGGTGCAATGCATTTACGTGTGGCACCCATATAAACCTTAGTTAAAGTTTCACTACTATTGGAGGAGGACACAAACTAATATGAATGCAACACGAGAGAGACTGGTACACCAAATGTATCACGATTATGAAACATCGTAGAAGAACTCTTTAATTTTGTCAATGGTATTAATATTCTCTTTCGCATCTATATAATTTGGTGCTTCTATTTTGTTTTGAAGGTATTTGTAAAAGAGTGGTGATACGGAGATTCACTTTTGGGACCTAATTTTGAAATTCACACATAAGATAAAAATGGATATGAATTTTTAATGCACATTTTGATGTCCTGGCGGGATCCACAACAATAAAGTATAAGCTTTTAATACAGTTAGTTTTAAAATTGAATCCAAAAGTGGATCTCCCTAGATTTATTCTTTCTAAAATCAGGTATACTCAATTCTCTCTGTACCTCTTTTTTACATATCACTCTCCTCTCCTGACCACGTCATTTTTTTAGTGTTTTGGTTATGAGTCTTGGGGATTATTTTGATGTATTTTTTACTCTCTTGAGTGTTTTCTTTTGAAATATTATTTTTGGGTTAGTTTTTTGTATTTTTTTTTTACGGCGGTAGTTTTCTTCCCGTTAAGTGAGTGTCTATCCTCTATCTTTATCAATTTGTCTAAAGAACCACAAGAAACTTTTGGTATCAATACCAGCTGATTGAAGTAATAAATAGCCATTGAAGTTATTTTTTCTAGCTAGAAGATAATTTGTTTTGGTATGTATATTATATTTAAATAAGCATAACTTAAAAATTCATATTGGGTCTGTTAATCATGTTTTCGATTATAATGTTTTGTTGACATGGATATCGAATAAGGGAGATGGGCTCTTGTGAGGGATCCCTATCGGGACTCCCGTGTGGGATTTTTTTTTAAAATAAAAAAAAAATTATTTTTATTTTTTTGTATGGGTTCTAAACATTTCAGAGCACCCCTATAAAAAAAATCATCTCAAAATGATGTTTCTTGGTATTTTAAAAAAATGAGTCAATATTTAATAGTTTTTTTGTAGTTTAAAAATCGTCAAATATTATTCATTTTTTTAAAATACCAAAAAAATCATTTTGAGTTGATTTTTTTTATAGGGGTGCACTGAAATATTTAGAACCCATACAAAAAAAAAATATTTTTTATTTAAAAAAAAAATTCGGCACGGGAGTCCCGCATTTGGGCTCCCGCACAGAAGCCGTTCTCTCGAATAAGGAATGAATTTCTTTTAGTTGGAGTATATATTGCTTCTTTTGATGTTATTTTTTCCTATTACCTCAATTTTTTTATTTTTATTTTTCATATATCCTTTAATTGGTTTAGTGGCATTTGGCATGACTCGTAGCAAAGGTTGTGAACTTGTGATTCCTCTTTTAGAAACTAGCTTTTAATTCTGGATGTGCTCAATGTCGCTTGGGTGTAAAGACTTCCGCGGCTGGCATTTCAATTACTTATGAATTGTGATTTTTTAGTAACTCATAAATATTACATCATGAATGATATCTTTATACTGCTATAAAATGCTATACAAGCATTTAAGACTCTCAAATTCTAGGCCATCCACGAAAGCATCCAACATGGCAAGCAAACTTGGATAAAAGCGTCGTTCACCAGCTATCCTTCCAGCTTCTAAAATTCAACCGGTTCTAAATTTTCACTGGCCATCCTTTCGACTTCCATCTCTTCTTCTTCCCACCCTTCTATAATTAAATCCTTACACCAATAAATAAAAATAAAACTTTCAGATTTTGATTTAAAGTTGTGGGTGATATTCCCTCTATATGAACAGTTCATCTTTCTCTCTCTCTACATCAATAAAGACCCACTTCTCAAACCCCCAACTCAATCGTTCTTTCATTTCCTCAAACAAATCTTCTATTTTTTGTGACACCCCACTTAATTAATTACCGGGTGATCAATCCTTAATTAATTAATTTAAGAATATCAAGTTGGTTCAGATAATGTATCATTGACGAAAACTCAAATTTTAATTTAATAAAAACTAACGACCTAATATTTAAAAAGGTTGGTGTCAAAATTTTATCTTGTTATTAACCATCAACCATAAAGGGAAATAATTTAATCATCACCATACATCACAATAGCAATAAGGAAAGAACTAACTGAGTTTAAATAAAGAACTGGAATAAACACATCCAGTCAAAATCCCATACAATAATCCAATAACATGAAATCAAAGTCTAATGATAGAATAAAACAACTCTAGATCTCTGAATGTAAAATAGGTGGAACGACATGTCCAACTGAAATAAATGACTGATAGATAAGGAGAAATAGACTCGAAAACGTGTACTAGCATTATCTTGTAGCTTCCACAGCAGCTATAACTCAGCAAACGAATGGAATCTCCTAAGTTTGGTGTCCCTGTGGCCGAGCACCTAAAATAATAGAATAACAAAGAGATTTGCAGAAAAACGGGTCAGAGCCCGAGTAGAAAACAGTTTAAATATAGCAAGTGCTTAAATTGATTTAATTAACACATATATTATCCATGTTAACTTAGCTTACTCACTTGAGACGCTCACCTCTCATCTAGTGTGCACACTTAGCGAGTCCAACTACCCATACTAGTCACGATAGTCTACCTGACTATATGTAGGATAACCACTATTCCGGATACAAAATCTAAATAACCCGAAACCAATATATTACTATTATTTAGGCATAGGTTTAAGGATGTTATAACACATTCTC
Source organism: Sambucus nigra (assembly GCA_949130495.1). Lineage (NCBI taxonomy): Eukaryota > Viridiplantae > Streptophyta > Magnoliopsida > Dipsacales > Adoxaceae > Sambucus > Sambucus nigra. The sequence continues at coordinate 684,346,146 of OX422211.1, forward strand.
CTAACATTCTTAATTCTCAACTGTGACCCATTAAGTATATAATTCAACAAAGTAGCCAACATGAAACACACAATAGGAACTTGGTATACATATATAAAATCTCACTATGTATACATACAAATATATCAATATCGCACCCATGGTTAAGAAACCCCTGGTGCTAGGCATACTCTGCTATCTAGTCCCATTGCAACGCTCACGCATAGAGGATAATAGGTTCAATCTCTCAGGAACTAATAAAACATATACACATATTGGAGGTGAACATAGTCCCAAGCCAATGGGCTACGCACATACCTACACACCCATACGACCGTCATCACTATCATTCTCACAGATAGCCCGTACCTAGGTTCCATGCTGTAGTAGTATGACTCGAAATCCCCCGAAGGCACACAAGATATGATCGTCCACAACACATTAACCCCCATTCGATAACTAGTAGCTAGGTATGTCATACACATGATATTCCAAGTAATAAGCATGCACACAACTTATATACATTAATAGGTATTCACATAACCCAAATACTATAATCCGCAAGCAATATTAACCCCATTACTCTCCACGATATCCGTATATATATATACACATATAGCCTCTCTAGGACTTACCTTTTCTCTTAGGTTTTCACACAAATTCAATACCCCGAGGACTATTACACCCTTAATTCCCTAACACTTTGGAATTTAAGACACCCATTACTCACGTAGGTTAATACATTCGCTTGGATAACCCTAGGATGGTTTTCAACTCGAACGAACCCTAAAAACTCATTCTGGAATCTCGTTAGAAGTTTCATGATTCTCGTTCGAACGACCTTTTTCGAACGAAGTTCCCACTTCTAATGAAACCAGCATCTCGTTAGAAAGGTCGTTGGAATTCTCATTCGAACGACCTGGGCTGGTCTTCTAACGAAAATTCCGAACAGGCCCGGTTCTTCCCCAAATTCGATTTTCTCAAATTTTCATACTTCAATATCATTCCAAACTCATCTCAATCTTAATGTAATGTTCCTACACTATTTCAAATCACCCTAAGATACTTTCTAATACGAATTAAAGGTCAAATCCTTATATACTCAATTGGAATTCAATAATCTCTTAAATTTCAAATAAGTCTCTTAAATATTAACCCAAAATTGTAATTGTCCAAAACTCTTATTATAATTCGTGATTAAGACATAAAATTCCCAGTTTTTAATAGTCCATCAATGGGCAAAACCTCTACATGCATAACCATCTCTAATTCATAAGTTTTTTTCACAATTCAGTCTAATTAAACCTAAGTTTTCATTGCACCAAGTTTATATCATCAAACTTAAATTAACAGGAACAATATATGCTAAAAGAGGAGCAAGATAAACACTTGCCTCAGAATGAACTTCTGATTCTTTGACTGAAATTGGTATGTGGTTGACCTCTTGACACGATATACTCACTTGTATAATTTTTAGTGTGAAAGCTTGAGTTCTTGGCTTAGGGCTCCAATGGAGTCTTCTTCTTCCTTGGTTCTCTCTCTCTCTCTCTCTCTCTCTCTCTCTCGCTTAAGTTGAAACTGACAGACTAATAATGCTCAATGCATTTAATTAAACCCAATTTTCGTCCATTTAATTATTCAAAAATCCCAAAAGACCAAAATACCCATCTGGGGTGTCGTTTTGGGCTAAAATGCCCCGTTCTCCAAATAAAATACCTCAATAGTGTTTTTTTTACTATTTCGACCCTTACGGACACTCTGGTGCACTCAAAATAGTCATTCGAGTTATAAAAATAATTTATTATTTTAACCTCCAAATACATATCGGTGACGCGACTCATACGCGCATCCCAAATAATTATATCATGTCTGCCGTGTGTCTCATCCCGGCCATAATATTATTTTTGATAACTACTAACTCTCGTCCTACTAAGTCTCGTCACGCTAGTAATTATTACCATTAACTTGGATTAATTACAAATTAAATTTTTCTCCTTTTAAATTAATTAATCCCCATTTCCATAATTTCATAATAAAATAAATATGCATAAAAATACGGGGCACTACATACTTATCCCATATAACGAAATTTTATCCCGAAATTCAAAAATGAATATATACCTGGTAAGAATAACTCTGGATAATGTTCACGCATGTCATCCTCGCTCTCCCAGGTTGATTCCTCAATATTATGGTGCCGCCAGTGAACACGGACTAGTGGTACTATCTTTGACCTCAACTTTCTCTCGCTACGGTTTAGGATAACAATCGACCCCTCCTCGTAGGAGCTATCAGGCTCTAAGTCGATCTCCTTCAACGTAATGTGAGTATAAACCAAATCATCCCGAAGAAATATCCTTAGCGAAGAGATATGAAACATGTCATGGACCCTATGCAAGTGCTCTGGTAACCCAAGTCTATAAGCAACTGGCACAATACTCTCGATAATGGGAAATGGCCCTACATACCTAGGCGCCAACTTTCCCTTCTTCCTAAAATGCATAACTCCCTTCATAGGAGACACCCGAAGTAACACCTGATCCCCAAAGTTGAACTCTTAAAAATACCGCTTGGCATCAACGTAGCTTTTCTGTCAATCCTGAGAAACTCGGATACGGCTCCGTATCAACTGTATCCTCGTCGAAGTATCCTGAATCACCTCCGGACCAAGTAGTTTATTGTTCCCTACCTCTAACCAACATGCAGGGTGTTAGGACATAAATTTCTAATTGAGTCCCTGTATTGTTTTGACTTAATTCCGTGAACAAAACAGTGTTTGTAATATGTCATAGGGAGATTTTATTTTGTCACGATCCCACTTGGTCTATGACGTATTGAAGAAATTGAAGACATTGCGGCAAAACTTCAAAGAATTAATCATGTCGAAGTTTAAATTTGTGAAAATTTATTCGTCTTCAAGTTAATTTCATTTCGAGATCACACAGGTATGAATGCGTATAATTAATGGTGCTTGGAATTGTTTTTATAAAAGATAAGGATGTAATTTTTATAAAGAAAATATTTTAAAATATTTTAAATGTTTACACTACGTTTTATTCTAATAAGCTCGAAAAAGAGTTTGACTTATTTGGATCTCTTTTGGAAGAGACATTTTAAACAAAAAGTCAAAAAGTCAAATTGACACGTGGCATCATTTAAATGACAAGCAATCTCGTTCAAACGAGATCGCTATGTCGCGCGAACGACTTGCCTATCTTGTTCGAGCGACACGTTTTTTGAGGCGATGATTTTTTAATATTTAAAGCGTGGTTTCGTTAGAGTTTACAAGTGTGCATTTTGGAAAAATAGTTTACGATCCAGTACGAGTTTTGCACATATTTTTCTAAGGTTTCAAAGCTTAAACACATCCTTAGAGTTTGCAAAGATCTGAGTTATCATTATTATATGTTTATGTGATCTTGCTGCACCAAGAAGGTTTGTTCTACAATTGAACATCAGGGTTTTGCGGTGAAAAAAAGAGAAGGACTTCTTGTTCGACATCGTAGACGTATCAAAGCCATTCGGTGGACACTGAGACATATGTGGAAGCGTGTGTTGTGGATAGGTATCGTGGAAGATGGAATTTCTCCGTGGCCACTATTGAAGAACAGTAGAAGATCAAAAGGAGCGTTGTGGGGATCGAGTCATTAAGTAAGGCTAATCTATCTTTGTAAAACCTTTGTTCATAGTGATTGTCTGGCTTGGGTCGTCCGAGGTTGTTTTCCCGTTTTGGATTTTTTTCTCGTACATCCGGCATTGTGAGTATTCTTTACTTTACTTTACTTGCTTTAATCACTAGATGCATGTTTAGGATTAATCAAGATAAAATTGGTTTAAAGTAAGAATTGATTTTCACAACTTAGTTTGGTGCTAACTAAAAGTTGGATCATTTTTAGTATAAATTGGTTTGATTTTAAACACACATAAGGGACCACACCACCCCTACGTTTCCACAAATTGGTATCAGAGCAGGTTACGCTAATTTATCGCGTGATCCTGATTTTCTCAAGGATTTATTTTTGTTTGATACAATTTGACTTCTTACGTCGTCAAATTGGTATCAGAGCCAGAAAATATAATTTATTTGTTTGTGATCCCGTGTGTTTGTTTATCTCTCCTGTGTTTGTTTTCTCTCGATGGGTTCTCTAAGCTTTGATGATTTACATCGTTTGAATTTAAAGTTTGCAAAACATATTGAAGTTTTGGAGAAAGAAAATTCCTGTTTTAAAAATATGATTGAATATTTGAAAACGTTTCAAATTCAAAGAGATATTTGTCATGAGAAGTTTGGTTCCTTGTTTAATGATTTTAATATGTTAAAATTGGGCAAAAAGGAAAGTTATGATAGAGTCCTCATTTTAGAAAAAGAGTTAGAGGATCAGAGAAATTCTAGGGTTTGTGACGTTGAGGAGAATAATTCGATTAATGATTGTGTGGCACGAGAAAAGGCTCTCAGGGATAAGTTTGCTCACATTGAGGGGGAGCGAGATAACCTTCCAGGGGTAATTGATAATTTAAAGAAGTAATCCCTAAAGTTTGAGGAGTCTAATCGTTTGCTTGAGTCGAAAGTTTTAAAGTAAAAAAATGATTTAAATGACTCGAGTAGTGATGGTAGCGACTTATCTTGTTCTAGTGGTTCGAATGTAAAAGCCAAAACCATAGTTTGTTTTAGAGCATCAACCACATCCGAGGGTATTAGAAAAGGTTAACCTAAAGGTCTCGTTCCTCTTCGTGTTTTCACATGCTCGCATTGTGGTAGGAAAGGTCACCTTAGGAGTTTTTGTTTTGATCTTAAAAAAGTCCCTAGAAAGTTTAAACGTAGTGTCCCGTCGGTTCCCAAAACCCGTTTTGTTAGGTATACACCGATTTGGGTTAGGAAATCCATTTTGGAGATGCTAAATGCTTCGTTTGTTGATTCTCACATGCATGCACATGATTCATCTCTTTCTATTTCTTATGGATAGTAGCTTGCATGTTTTGTCATACGCTAGCCCTTGCATCGTGTTTATATTTTGCTAGTGTTATGACATGTTTAACTCTTTGTATTATATTTTTTATTTGTTCGAGTCTTATTTGAAAAATACAAAAAGATTTTACTTTTGATAAAATTTTTGAAAAACCGAAAATAGTTTTTGTTTTTTTATTTATTTTTATTTTTGAGTTTACATGTTTGATGTGGCATATTAGTGTGCTTGGACCCCCCTATCGTTTCATTATACATGTGGCTAGGACATTTGGTCATTATTATCGATGCTTATAATGATCTTAACCATTGTTTATGTGGGGTTGTTTCGAAGTTGATATGCATTTTGATTCAACTTTGTATATATGCCAACATTGCACACATGCACAAGTTTATATGAATGTTTGACTTCTCTTGCATATTTGAATTTGGTGAGGTGTTCTTGTCTCAATCTTGTCATCTATGCGTAAGTAGACTTAAGGAGAAGTGTGCATGTAAGAATAGTTTACCGTGAGGATTTGAATTGGTTCCTAATTGAAAAAATGATGAGTGATTCACGGGAAAGGGCTACGAGAGTTCAAAATTAACTCGTCGTGAAAGCCACCGTTTAAAAAGAGCCCAAAAAAAACAATATGCTAAGAAAAGGGCCAATAAGATTTTCTCTAAGTTGAGAATGCTAGAAACCTCAAAAGAACTTGAAAAGGTATATATATGAGGGAGTTTGGTTGGAAAAAATTTAAACGAGTTTGCACAACTAATCCTAATGTTGAATCATTGCAATTTAACGCTATTATTTGTAGATTCGTCAAAATTCTGAATTTGTGTGCATGTAGTATGGTTAGTTCATTAAGCTCACACTTTAATTGTCATATGGCTATGATAAAGTTTGATGATTTATCGCTATCAATTAGAGCTTCTTGATCTTTTCGATGTGTTGAAATTATGATTCATTTGTTGTAGTTTCACTCCCATACATTCCATATCCATGTTTGAGCACATCGATACTATGTTTACATGTAACTTGCATTGTTAGTTTTTATGCGTTTATGCATTTTGTGTTAAAAGCATACTGTTTTAGCACTGTTCTGTTGCTGTCAGGCCGTTCCTACTATTTTTTTCTTGAAATTTTTTCACTGGGCAAAAATATAAGATATTTCTGGAAAACTGGGAAATTTTGGCCTGTCGTGAGAGCTCGTTCGAATGATATATCCATGTCGTGCGAAGTCTCATTCGAGATACGTCCTCATCTCATTTGAGCAACGTCCCCGGCTCGTTCGAACGACAGCCTAAATTTTTGCTTCTGATTAGTTTGCAGTCCAGTGGTTTAATTTGGTATATTTTTTGGTACTGCTGGAGGCTTTCTGGACTGACTGTTTTATATGCAGGTCATATTGTCTCATATTGATATTTTTCATATAGTCCATTTATCACACCTCATTAGATTTCTATATTCTTTGTGTGATTCATTGGTTTACTAGCTACTGCTTTGTCATCTATTGATCATATTTAGCTGGTTGTTTCACGATTATCTAGCGATTTTAAATTGATTCAAATTGGTATACTCTCATGCTAAATACTTATTGATTGTTTTATCTTTTCACCGGATTGTCTACTCGAGACAAAAAGGGGGAGAGATGTATGTGATTTAGGGGGAGATTTGAGCATGTTTTTTATTATATATTTTATAAATTGGTATTACATATTGGAAGTTTAAAATTGGTATCATTTTGTTGCTCAATTGTTTAACAAATGATTTTTTAGAGTTTATTCATATTGATATCTATCATTGTTTGGTATCATTTGGATATATATATTGGTTTCATTTGTTCCTCCATACTTCACTGGGTATTTGTTTGTCTGTTTCATGTGTGTAGGTATGTTTTAGAGATTCGAGGATTTCAAATCTACATCACATTCAGATAGTTCATACTTGCCGGTGCTACATATACTAGTCAGTGTCCTGTAATTTTTGACTTTGGGTTTATAGGATGGGATTTAGGCGTTATACGGCTTGACGTCTTGAATTAGGCATTTCACTGGTTTAGTTTTGTTCCGGAATAGTCAAAGAGGGAGATTTGTTGGGACATAAATTTTCAATTGAGTCCCTGTATTGTTTTGACTTAATTCCTTGAACAAAACTGTGTTTGTAATATGTCATAGGGATATTTTATTTTGTCACGATCCCACTTGGTATATGACGTATTGATGAGATTGAAGACGTTGCGACAAAGCTTCAAAGACTTAATCATGACGAAGTTTAAATTGGTGCAAGTTCATTCGTCTTCAAGTTAATTTCATTCTGAGATAACACAGGTATGAATGCGTATAATTAATTGTGCTCATAATTGTTTTTATAAAAGATAAGGATGTATTTTTATAAAGAAAATATTTTAAAATGTTTTAAAAGTGTTTTAAATGTTACACATCGTTTTATTCTGATAAGCTCAAAAAAGAGTTTGACTTATTTGAATCTCTTTTAGAAGAGACGTTTTAAATAAAAAGTCAAAAAGTCAAACAAACACGCAACGTCGTTCAAACGATAAGCAGTCCCATTCAAACGAGATGGCTATGTCGCGCGAATGACATTCCTATCTCGTTCGAGCGACACGTTTTTTGAGGCGGTGATTTTTTAGTATTTAAAGCGTGGTTTCGTCAGAGTTTACAAGTATACATTCTGGAAAAATAGTTTACGATCCAGTACGAGTTTTGCACATATTTTTCTAAGGTTTCAAAGCTTAAACACATCCTTAGAGTTTGCAAAGATCTGAGTTATCATTATTATATGTTTATGTGATCTTGCTGCACCAAGAAGGTTTGTTCTACAATTGAACATCAGGGTTTTGCGGTGAAGAAAAGAGGACTTCTTGTTTGACATCGTAGACGTATCAAAGCCATTCGGTGGACACCGAGACATACGTGGATGCGTGTGTTATGGACAGGTATCGTGGAAGATGAAATTTCTGCGTGGGCACTATTGAAGAACGATAGAAGATCAGAAGGAACGTCAAGACCCATGGGGATCAAGTTATTAAGTAAGGCTAATCTGTCTTTGTAAAACCTTTGTTCATAGTGATTGTCTAGCTTGGGCCGTCCGAGGTTATTTTTCCGTTTCGGGTTTTTTCCTCATACATCCGGCATTGTGAATATTCTTTACTTTACTTTACTTGCTTTAATCAATGGATGCATGTTTAGGATTAATTAAGATAAAATTGGTTTAAAGTAAGAATTGGTTTTCACAACCTGGTTTGGTGCTAATTAAAAGTTGGATAATTTTTTGTATACGTTTGATTTGAAACACATATAAGGGACCATACCACCCCTATGTTTCCACACAGGGGAACGACAAGGTCAGCCTTATAGTGCCTCGAATGGAGCCATATCGATAGTAAACTAGCAAGAGTTGTTATAGGCAAACTCCACCAGTGAAAGATACTGCTCCCTACCTCCCTCAAAATCAATGATGCACATCCGCAACATGTCCTCTAACATTTGATTGGTCCGGTCGGTCTGTCCATCCATCTACGGGTGATATGTTGTGCTCAGTCGCAACTCCGTACCCATCGCCTCCTGGAAACGCTCCTAAAATCGAGACACAAACACCTTATCTCTGTCAGAAACGATATTGAGAGGTACTCCGTGGAGTCTCACTATCTCTGCTATGAATATCTGGGCGTACTGTCCCGTAGTGGAATCTATACTGGCTGTTAAAAATTGGGAAACCTTGGTCAGCCGATCTACTATCACCCATATCGAATCGTGACACCTCTGCGATGTAGGTAATATTGTGATGAAGTCCACGAAAATGCTCTCCCATTTACACATAGGAATCTCTAATGGTTGTAGAAGTCTCGCCGGTCTCTGATGGTCTACCTTTACCAACTGATAAGTGGCACATTTCGAGATGAACTCGGCAATATACTTCTTCATCTCGCTCCTCTAGTACTATCTACACATATCCTAGTACAGCTTATCCCGATCGGGATGTCCCACAAATTGTGAACCGTGTGACTCTATAATCACCTCGTGTCGTAAGTCTTCTCCCTCAGGAATAACCAATCTTCCATTGAAATGTAGACCCTCATCTTGACCCACGGTATAAGACTCGGCCCCCTCTGCTAGAAGCTGCACTATCTGACTTTGGCAGAATGGATCATCTGCCTGAGTCTGTATTACTCTCATAATAATTTGGGGCGTAATCGTCATCACAGATATGAACGATCGAGCCACCGCATCCTGGTGCCCTAACTCCTTCTATTTCGCTTTCCACACTTTGCCACCTTCCCTACCGGCCTACGGCTCAACATTTTTGCTACCACGTTAGCCTTTCCTGGGTGGTATTGGATATAAAAATGATAATCCTTCATAAACTCAAGCCACCGGCGCTGATGCATATTCAGTTCATTCTGCATGAAGAGGTATTGTAGTGACTTGTGGTCCGTGAATAAGCGAAATTTCTCCCATAGGAGGTAATGTCTCCAAATCCGAAGTGAAAATACCACCATCGCCAACTCTAAATCGTGGATGGGGTAATTCTTCTCGTGATGCTTAAGCTTACGAGAGGCATAAGCTATAACCTGATTCTCCTGTTAAAGCACACCTCCAAGTCCTAATAAAGACGCATCAGTGTAGACTAGATACTCCACTCTCGGCCTGGGTAATGCTAACACTGATGGTGAGGTTAACTTATCTTTCAACTCATCAAGGGCTAACTAACAGGCATCACTCCAGGTAAACGACACCACTTAGCGAGTCAGGTGTGCTAACGGACCCGCTATCTTCGAAAACCCTCGAATGAACCTCATCTAGTATCCGACTAAGCCTAAGAAACTGGGTATCTCGATCGGTGTCGTGGGTTGTCCCCACTCCCTCACCGCTGACACCTTCCCCGAATCCACTAATATCCCTCCGTCAGATATGATATTTCCCAAAAACAGGACCTCTTTCAGCCCAAACCCACATTTCTCGTATTTTGCGTATAACTCATGTTGATGTAGTGTCTGCAAAACCTGCCTCAAGTGCTCGGCATGCTCTTCCTCGGTCTGTGAATAAACTAGAATGTTATATATGAAAACGATGACGAACTGGTCCAGGAACTCTCTAAACACCCTGTTCATCAAGTCCATAAACACAGCTAAGGCGTTGGTTAGCCCGAAAGGCATAACCCCGAATTCATAGGAACCATATCTCGTGAGTGCTGTTAGCACTCATAGCACTCACAAATGACCTTTATAACTGCTATTTATCGTCATAATTTAGGGGGTGACAAAAGAAAATTTATAACTCCTAACAGCAGTCATAAATTTTTATAACCCCTATGGGGTTATGACTGGTGACCCCAATTTGTAACTGCTATTCGTAACTACTATCAGCAGTCAAAAATATAACATTCATAACTGCTGACAGCAGTTACGAATATTAGATTAGTAACTGCTTTCAGCAGTTACGAATGTTATATTTGTGACTGCTGACAGCAGTTACGAATCATATAATTGTGACTGCTGTTAGCAGTTACAAAATTGATAGTAGTGATAAATTTGTGACTGGTATTAGCAGTTACAAAATTGAATTTGTTAAATGTGGTAAAAGCTATTTCAAATATCTTTATATTTTCACAAAATGATAAAATAATGAAAGTAAAATAAATATCATGATAACAAGTCTAAAATTTTTGACAACATTTCATTTATATTTCTCATATTTCAAATATCCAGTACACATAAAACTTATTTAAACTTAATTTAACATCAAACAACCCCTAAGTGGGCGCCAAGTACAAAATGAACATAAAATAAAAAATAAACTAAAAAAAATAACGACACAACACTTCGATGACATGGAATTTCATGAACATGTAACAAATCATTCTAAATCTAGACCAGGAGTCACCACGCAGTGGATACGATTCGTGAAGTCTAGGTATATGAGCCATGGGGGGTATTGATGCGGTGACGTCCTCCCTCATGTACTCGGACTATGCCTGTTGAGCAAGTTCAATGGACTTAAATTTTTTGAATACGGCGCCTCGGTATCCATTAACTTGTGCTTGTGTTGCTTGCCACGAAGTGTAAACACCTGGATTTAGGCCGTTGAATACTACGTATGTCGGGTTTGCCATGTGTATGCCTGCAAATAATAAAATGTAACTATATTAGTTACAATAAAGAATGTGGGGCACAATATCAAAACAGAATATCAATATAAAGAAAGCGTAAGCACTTCAGGATCATCTAGTTGACCAACATCAAAATTGGGACCTATATATTGAGAATGGTAGCTCTCATTTTTCATTATTTTTCACGGTTTTTTCATCATTTTTCATCATTTTTCATGGTGTTTTTAGTATCGGGACTAAATTTATAAAATTATATGGAGTGTCCTATTTTATACACTTTAATCATTATGAGGACCTTTTCCCAAAACCCCCTTAATTAAAACTAAAATTTCCAACTATGGCAATAAACTTCTTCATTAAGTAGTAGGAGTTGTCGATTGTGGACAAAGTTCGAAACTATAGATAAACATAAGTGGGACAACCACATGTAATACAATAAAAAATTATTGAAAGAGAATTTAGATAACATATTCTGTGAAAATTTATCCACAATATATAAGCAGTGTTCTCACCATTTAATGATCAAAATGCCCAGCTGATGCACAATTCAACCGGAGGATAATTCCATTTATCCTCAAATGGATTATAAATATGTACGTAATTGAGTCAAAGATATACGCCATCAAAATGAACACACCCTATGGGTAGTGGATCAATTTAATCAACATTTAATGTTGCTTATCTGGGTACAAGACCAGCAAAAAAGGTAATAAATATATTTCCATAGGGTAGAATAGATGGATTTCTGAACTCAACAAGTTTTCCCAGTCTGAATAATGGTAATCTCCAAACAATTATCTAGATTTTATCCCAACGAGCAAGAAAATATTGGATATTGACAGATAGACTTAGTGGATCCATATAATACCAAATAAACAAATATGAATATAACCATTAAAACAGTAATGAGTTTAAAGTTTTCCATGGTCATCATAGAGATTAGTAGTATCAAACTATAAACTTCAGGCATATGTAATATTCGAGTATGTCTTGGGTGTGTGTAGTATGGTAGAGTTTCAAACTTGGTCTTGATGTATACAGATCTAACCATTCATGCAAGAGAGCTTATTAGAATGTATTGCCATAACAGTCACACACTTGGTCTTGCAGGCGATAAGTAACTGATTAAATAGCAGTTACAACTAGAAATCGCAATCACCAAGTTATTCAGATATCCTTTTTTTAAATTTTGAATCAGGGAAAATGAATTATATCCAAATGTTTATGTATGCGATCGGCTTTCCAATTTTCATGCAATAAATACAAAAATTTCTTAACAACCAGTCAGCATATCAGTAACATTTCATATTAAAGTCCATTAAATATCCCAACAGTTCCTATGGTGAGGAAACAAAATATTAATTGTACACATTTTTCATTTAGAAGCCATTGTTGATCCATCCTAAAAAGTATAGGAATTATCCTTGGTTGTCATTATGATCAGCCTTTCGAGTAATGGTAGGAATGGATTAAACTAACTTTTCACCGATCTAGTTACCATAGCCCTAGTCTTTTAGTGGACAAAATGTGACTTCTAACCAGGAGTTCCTCATAGCACACAATAAAAAGACATATAAAATGCAGTGGCTTTACTCATCTCCTCTCGATTATCTTCTGTTAGATCTAGCTCATACATCATTTCTACATTAAGAAGGGGATTGATCTAATGCAACTCATTGCTTCCACCAGTCAAATGATCCCCCCACGTTCTCACAATGAACAATATTTATTTGGAACATAAGAGGTATTGCCAAACCTCAAGCTAAAATTTCTCCTTTTAACAGATGCAACTCTACTAAGCCTGATCTCCTTTGCTTAGAAGATCCCATCTCTTCTTTTTACTATGTTCCTCAAAGTGTTTGGTCTAGTTTAGGTCTTAAATTTATGTGTTTCAATAATAGAGGCATTCTGCCTCCCAACATTTGAATTTTCCATGCCAATCACATCACTCCTCCATCAATTGTTCTTAACTCCACTTGTTGCTAAAATGCACATTTCTTCACATCGATTGCCTCATCTCTTTACTCTATGCCCTGACCACATAATTAGAATACATATATGGGATGAACACTCTAAACTCTAAATACAATTTTCATTGGGCTGCAATCAGGGATTTCAACTCTATCTTAGGTGCTCATGAAAGGAAAGGTTGTAAATTGCCTTTGAAAACTGCCTGTGATGCCACTAGTCATTATTTCACTTTCACAAAATGGTTGCCAAAAAACTTTTGCTAGCAAAATCACTCTCCTCAAAGAAGGCAGAATATTTCACTCTTCTCCCAGTTATATTCAACACCATCAGGCATTTCTCGGACATGTACAACTCCTAAAGCTCAACTGTTGATAATGGTTTCATCACTTCAACCATTCCCAGTCTTCTATCTGTTAATGACAATGTATATTTATCCCAAGTCCCTACTGATCCTGAGATTCAAATTGTTGTATTTAATCTTAGTTCATCTGTTGCCCCTTGGCCTGATGGTTTCACTGGTCAAGGAAGCCTCTTCCATAATGTACTCCTCAGCAATGGACCCCTCAACGTACCGTGTATTCTTAACGTAATCTTTAAAAGTTTTCATTAATCATTCGAACGGATACATCCATCGGTACCTTACTGGTCCACATATAAGTGCTTCATCACAAAAATGCACTAAAAGGTGGATGCTTATGTCAAAGAATGAGGGAGTAAAGTGCTTCTCCAAAACACATATAGCCTCGGCCAAAGTTTCTTCGCTGCCATTATGTGCGTCCTGTTGACAACTTTCTCACATAATAGGGAGAAAAATAAGCTAATTTTTAGAATGGCCCTTCGAATATCCTTGTGTTCCAAAAAACAGTGTCCGAACAACAGAGGGATAAGTTGCATTATCACATGCCAATCGTGGGACTTGCACTTTTTCAAATCTTTTGTTGCGTCGCAGGCAATCCCGCATAAGTTGGATGATAAATTAGAAGGGACCTTCAATCCCTTTAATGTTTTTAAGAACATATTTCTTCCTTCAATGCTCAAAGTATAAGATGCAACTGGCATATGCTTTTTTCCAGTGTTTGTATCTTCTTTCAACAATAATGATCTTTTAATCTTCAAATCACGAAGATCTTCATGGGTTTTTTCTCCATCCTTGGAATGAGAACCACCAATGCATGTGCTTACGAGATGCTCAATAATATTTTTCTCAGCGTGCATTATGTCTATCACATGTCGCACATGATGTTCCTTCCAGTATGGAAAATCAAACATTATTGATCTCCTCGACCACGCCGTTTTCACATAAACATCCTTTCTTTTACGCTTTTGGGCCAAAATTATGGGGTGTTTCCCCCTCAACTTTTGAGCATCCTTTAATGACCGTTCTTCAATTTCCAAACCAGAAAGTCTTGGTGGAGGTGGTCGCGTCTCGGTGGCTTCTGGGAGAAAATTACTTCGTACTGACCTGAATTTATGACTTTGGGGCAGAAATCTCCGATGACTATGATAAAAAGTTTACCACTTTTCTTAAGACAGTTGGCTTCAGTCTCCTCTCCACATATAGGACAACCTAGGTAACCATGTATATTGATCCCAGATAAGGTCCCATAAGCAGGAAAATCATGAATTACCCATATCAACATAACTCTCAAAATAAATTCCTCATTTTTGTATGAGTCGAACGCTCTCACACCTTCAACCCATAACTCATTCAATTCATCTATTACTGGCGCTAAGAAAACATCAATGTCACTACCCGGTGCTTTTGGACCTAGTATCAACAACGACAGAATTGAAAACTCCTTTCTCATGCACAACGACGGGGGAAAATTTAAAGGCACCATAAACACAGGCCATATACTCTTATCTGTGCTCAATTTTCCAAACGGGTTAAACCCATCGGTTGATATTTCGAGGCGAACGTTGCGTATTTCTGTAGCAAAGTTCGGGTATCGCTGATTTACGGATTTCCACAATGATGAATCAATCGGATGTCGCATGAGATTCTCACCCACCTCCGCTCGATCATGCCAAGTCATTGCCTCTGCTATCCAAGGTATAGTGTAAAGTCTTTTCAATCGAGGACCTAAAGGGAAATACTTTAACACCTTCTTAGGTATTTGCGTATCTACTTTCAACAAACGTTTATTATGTAATATCATCTTTTGTTCATATCTTGGTTACTTACATACAGGACAAGCCCATTTGTCCTTGTGCTCCTTATAGTATAAAATCCAGTCATACTTGCAACAATGAATTGATTTGTATTTCATACCCAAACCTTTCAAATTAACCTTCATGATCGGATATTGATTGGCAGTGTATTTTCTTTGGGGAGCAAATCTTTTTCCCAGAGGAGTATTTCCGTCACACTTTTTCCCGACAAGCTAAATTTTCTCTTTAAGTTGTGCAACCCAACCATGGCATATAACTTTGTGTGGTCGGGGTTGGAGTTATGGTATAATGGTGTTGCAGATGCTTCTTTTAATTGTATATAATCCTTAACTTGGTCCGTATCGTTGCCGACATGATCCTCACATCCTAAATCATTCCCTCTACTATCTTGCTTTTCTTGTGCTGCGTGCACTTCATACGTATCATTTATGAGATCGTTTAACCTAGCATGTACTGACGGGTCACCATTTGTGTGAACGGTTTCATTGACAAGTATTTCTTCTGGAATATACTTAAATTACCTCTCCCCATGGAAATGCCAAAACGTGTAGTCAGCTTGCATACCCCAATGAAACAAATGTACTTTTACATCTACCCCTTTCAAGCGTTTACCATTTTTACAACGATTGCACGAGCATGGGATAATATCATTTTCGAGACTCTTCGTTGCATAATTCACAAATTCTTTAACCCCATTAACGTATACTTTCCCCACTCTACAACTTTTACCCATCCACTCTTTATATTGTGGAAACCCCATTAATTCTACAATACAAACAAATAGAAACTCACTAAATTATAAAACTAAATGAAGTTTGAGCTGATATTTAGAACATAATCTCTAGCTTATCATTGCATTAATACTATCATTTCATTAAAACTCACAGGAAAACCCGACCCAGAACAAAACGTCAAAACTTCAACGAGCACAAAACAATGGTTATTAAATTAATTTTTAGATAAAATAAATATGAATAGTATAAAACGATTATTGAAAAAAATCTAACATATTCCCAAACAAGATAATTTTCAAAAAACGAAAGAGGTTAAATGATATGTAGATATACTCTCAACAGAACAATCAGATTTGATTATATTTTGTCTAGAGAACGTTGATCACAAAGCTCAGGCAAAACTCGTAATATTAAAAGTCCATTTGATTCTATTTTGGCAAAAAATATAATGTCTAGAGTTTTTGAATAATATTTTGTCAAAAAAATAACCTCAATACAATTTCTAGGGCTTATTAACATAAAATACAATTTGTATATAGATACACTCATAAACACACATATAAATAGAAATCTATTCATACACATACATACACACACATGTAAACATAAATTTATACATACACACACATATAAACATAAATCTCTACATACACACAAATATACACACATACCCACACATAATAAGAATCGAAATGCGCACACACACAATAAGAATTGAAATTAGGGCTTTAGACAGAAATTAGGGCTTTAGACCAACCTATACAGCAAAAATACCCAAAAATATACCTGTTTGATTCACCGATCTGGGGTTTTAGAATCGCAAATGCTTCTTTACATCAACGGCTTCTTCACAGCTAAGAAAAATTTATACATACACACACATGTGAACATAAACCTTATAACAAAAGTACACAGAAAATTTAGAATCGAAAAATACCTGTTTGGATAGAAAATTTAGAATCGAAAAATACAGATAGAGGTTTTGGAAAATGAAAGAGAGAGAAGAGGGCAGGAGTTCTTCACGTACAGATAGAGGGAAATTAAAGTATGTGAAAATTTTTGTGACCGCTAATAGCGGTCACAAATTGAGTCTATGATCAAAATTTGTGACTGCTGGGAGCAGTTACAAATTTATGACTGCCAATAACAGTTACAAATTAAGTCTTAGACCAAAATTTGTGACCGCTAATAGCAGTTACAAATTTGTGACAGCTAATAGCGATAATAAATTAAGTCTAAGACTAAAATTTGTGACTCCTCATAGCAGTTATAATTTCGTGACTGCTCATAAGAGTCATAACTTATGTCTACTAATAAACTTGTGACTTCTTGTGACAGTTATAAATTTGTGACTACTTATAGGAGTCACAAATTAATTATATGGTAACATTTGTGACTCCCATTAGCGGTAACAAACTAATTGACTCAAATTTTTTTTAACCAATCAATTTTATCACCCCTAATGGCAGTCACAAATAATTTTGTGACTGCTCCCGGGAGTGACAAGTTTGCCACCCCTATTGGCAGTCATAAAAAGGCAGTCACAAAATTAACATTTTGGTGTAGTGGTTGTTTCATGATTATCTAGCGATTTTAAATTGATTCAAATTGGAATACTCGCATGCTAGATACTTATTGATTGATTTATATTTTCACCGGGTTGTCTATTCGAGACAAAAAAGGGGAGAGATGTATGTGATTTAGGGGGAGATTTGAACATGTTTTTTATTATATATTTTACAAATTGGTATTACATATTGACAGTTTAAAATTGGTATCATTTTGTTGCTCAATTGTTTAACAAATGATTTTTTAGAGTTTATTCATATTGATATCTATCATTGTTTGGTATCATTTGGATATATATATTGGTTTCATTTGTTCCTCTATACTTCACTGGGTATTTGTTTGTCAGTTTCATGTGTGTAGGTATGTTTTAGAGATTCGAGGATTTCAAATCTACATCACATTCAGATAGTTCATGCTTGCCGGTGCTACATATACTAGTCCGTGTCCTGTAATTTTTGACTTTGGGTTTATAGGATGGGATTTAGGCATTATACAACTTGACGGCTTGACTTAGACATTTCACTGGTTTAGTTTTGTTCCGGAATAGTCAAAGGGGGAGATTTGTTATGACATAAATTTCCAATTGAGTCCCTGTATTGATTTGACTTAATTCCGTGAACAAAACTGTGTTTGTAATATGTCATAGGAATATTTTATTTTGTCATGATCCCACTTGGTCTATGACGTATTGATGAAATTGAAGACGTTGCGACAAAGCTTCAAAGAATTAATCATGCCAAAGCTTAAATTGGTGTAAGTTTATTCGTCTTCAAGTTAATTTCATTCCGAGATAACACAGGTATGAATGCGTATAATTAATGGTGCTCATAATTGTTTTTATAAAAGATAAGGATGTAATTTTTATAAAGAAAATATTTTAAAATGTTTTAAATGTTTACACTACGTTTTATTCTGATAAGCTCAAAAAAGAGTTTGACTTATTTGAATCTCTTTTGGAAGCGACGTTTTAAAGAAAAGTCAAAAAGTCAAACAGACACGCGACGTCGTTCAAACGACAAGCAGTCTCATTCAAACGAGATGGCTATGTCGCGCGAATGCCTTTCCTATCTCGTTCGAGCGACACGTTTTTTGAGGCGGTGATTTTTTAGTATTTAAAGCGTGGTTCGTCAGAGTTTACAAGTATGCATTCTGGAAAAACAGTTTACGATCCAGTACGAGTTTTGCACATGTTTTTCTAAGGTTTCAAAGCTTAAACACATCCTTAGAGTTTGCAAAGATCTGAGTTATCATTATTATATGTTTATGTGATCTTGCTGCACCAAGAAGGTTTGTTCTATAATTGAACATCAGGGTTTTGCGGTGAAGAAAAGAGGACTTCTTGTTTGACATCGTAGACGTATCAAAGCCATTCGGTGGACACCGAGACATACGTGGACGCGTGTGTTATGGACAAGTATCGTGGAAGACGAAATTTCTACGTGGGCACTATTGAAGAACGGTAGAAGAGCAGAAGGAACGTCAAGACCCATGGGGATCGAGTCATTGAGTAAGGCTAATCTGTCTTTATAAATCCTTTGTTCATAGTGATTGTCTGGCTTGGGCCGTCCGAGGTTATTTTCCCGCTTTGGGTTTTTTCCTCGTACATACGGCATTGTGAGTATTCTTTACTTTACTTTACTTGCTTTAATCACTGGATGCATGTTTAGGATTAATCAAGATAAAATTGGTTTAAAGTAAGAATTGGTTTTCACAACTTGGTTTGGTGCTAATTAAAAGTTGGATAATTTTTTGTATAAATTTATTTGATTTGAAACACCTATAAGGGACCACATCACCCTTATGTTTCCACACAGGGGAACGACAAGGTCAGTTGTATAGTGCCTCGAATGGAGCCATACCAATAGTAAACTAGTAAGAGTTGTTATAGGCAAACTCCACCAGTGAAAGATACTGCTCCTTACCTCCGTCAAAATCAATGATGCACATCCGCAATATGTCCTCTAACATTTGATTGGTCCGATCGGTCTGTCCATCCGTCTACGGGTGATAGGTTGTGCTCAGTCGTAACTCTGTACCCATCGCCTCCTAGAAACTCTCCTAAAATCGAGACACAAACACCTTATCTCTGTCAGAAATGATATTGAGAGGAACTCCGTGGAGTCTCACTATCTCTTCTATGAATATCTGGGCGTATTGTCCCGTAGTGTAATCTGTCCTGGATGTTAAAAATTGGGAAACCTTGGTCAGGCGATCTACTATCACCCATATCGAATCGTGACACCTCTGCGATGTAGGCAATATTGTGATGAAGTCCACGATAATTCTCTCCCATTTCCACATAGGAATCTCTAATGGCTGTAGAAGTCTCGCCGGTCTCTGATGGTCTACCTTTACCAATTGATAAGTGGCAAATTTTGAGATGAACTCGGCAATATCCTTCTTTATCCCGCTCCTCTAATACTATCTAAACATATCCTAGTACATCTTATCCCCATCAATATGTCCCACAAATCGTGAACCGTGTGACTCTGTCATCACCTCGTGTCGTAAGTCTTCTTCCTCAGGAATAACCAATCTTATATTGAAACGTATACCCCCATCTTAACCCACGGTATAAGACTCAGCCCCCTCTGCTAGAAGCTGCACTATCTGACTTTGGAAAAATGGATCATCTGCCTGAGTCTGTACTACTCTCATAATAATTTGGGGCGTAATCGTCATCACATACATGAACAATCGAGCCACCGTATCCTGGTGCCCTAACTCCTTCTATTTCGCTTTCCACACTTCGCCACCTCCCCTATCGGCCTACGGCTCAATGTGTTTGCTACCATGTTAGCCTTTCCTGGGTGGTATTGGATATCAACATGATAATCCTTCATAAACTCAAGCCACCGGTGCTGACGCATATTCAGTTCATTCTGCATGAAGAGGTATTGTAGTGACTTGTTGTCCGTGAATAAGCAAAATTTCTCCCATAGGAGGTAATGTCTCCGAATCCGAAGTGAAAATACCGCCGTCTCCAACTCTAAATCGTGGATGGGGTAATTCTTCTTGTGAGGCTCAAGCTTATGGGAGGCATAAGCTATAACCTGATTCTCCTGTTGAAGCACACCTCCAAGTCCTAATAAAGATGCATCAGTGTAGACTAGATACTCCACTCTCAACCTGGGTAATGCTAACACTAATGCTGAGGTTAACTTATCTTTCAACTCATCAAAGGCTAACTGACAGACATCACTCCAGGTAAACGGCACCCCTTTGTGAGTCAGGTGTGTCAACGGACCCGCTATCTTCGAAAACCCTCGAATGAACCTCATCTAGTATCCGACTAAGCCTAAGAAACTGGGTATCTCGATCGGTGTCGTGGCTTGTCCCCAATCCCTCACCGCTGACACCTTCCTCGAATCCACTGATATCCCTCTGTTAGAGATGATATGTCCCAAAAACTGGACCTTTTTCAGCCAAAACCCACATTTCTCGTATTTTGTGTACAACTCATGTTGATGCAGTGTGTGCAAAACCTGCCTCAAGTGCTCAGCATGATCTTTATCGGTTTAAGAATAAAACAGAATGTCATCTATGAAAACAATGATGAACTGGTCCAGGAACTCTCTAAACACCCTGTTCATCAAGTCCATAAACACAGCTAGGGCGTTGGTTAGCCTGAAAGGCATAACCCCGAATTCATAGGAACCATATCTCGTCAAGAAGGCAGTCTTCGACACATCCTTCTCCCTGATACGTAACTGATGGTGTCCCGATCTCAAGCCAATCTTCGAGAAGAAGGACGTTCATCTCAACTGGTCGAATAAGTCATCGATTCGAGGCAACATATATTTATTCCGTATCGTGACTTTATTCAACTCTCGATAATCAACACATAACCTCAACGATTTATCCCTATTCTTACTCCTACGGATAAATCCCTGCCCCAACAACTGCTTAATCTGGTCACGTAACTTCCTCATCTCTGCCGGAGACATACGGTAATGTGCGCGGGCTATCGGTCGAGTGCCCGATGCTAAATCAATGACGAATTCTATCTCTCTACTCGGTGGTAACCCCGAAATCTACTGAAACACATAAGCAAACTCTCTAACAACATGAATCGAGTTAAGCGGTACCACAACCTTCGTAGACGTCTCCTCCTTTATATAGTATAAATGAGTGGACGATCCTCCCTCAGAGCGAGGCATCGCCACCAGGAACATCTCATGACCGGGTATGGCAAAAACTATACTCATACTAAAACAATCAATCATGGCCCTATACCTGACAAGCCAATCTATACCTATAATCATGTCATACTCGGACATATCCAATACGTGTATGTTAGCGAATAAGATAAACCTCCCAATCTCTATACCCACTCCCCGATAGATAAAAGAAATAACGAAATCTCTACTCAACGGCGAATCCTCACAAGTGATCGTACTCTCTGTTGTATCAAATAATCCCGTAGTATGTACAAATCTCATGGAAATAAAACAAGGTGTGGCCCCCGTGTCAAATAAAATACGGCCCAAAGTCCCCTGGATAGAATACATACCCTCAATAGTGGGTGGGTAATGCGGGACTGCGACCTGGTGAAGATTATAAACTCGTCCATACTGAAGATGCCCTTGCTGAACTGGGGTGGCTGGAATGGGTGGCAGTGCTGGCATCTGTGGAGGTGTTGGGAGAGCTGTGGGAAATAATGGTCTCTGGGGCCCCTAACGAGTACCCTGCTGCTAATGATGGCCTCTACCCTTCTGAGGGCAGTCCTGATGTTTGTGGCCAGGGTTGCCACAATTGATACATCTCCCTGGGAAGGGTCCTCCCCTCTGTCCCTGCTGTCCCCGACCCTGATGGTCGTTTCCACCCCTCCCTTGGCCATTCTGGCACTGCTGAACCTACTGCTAGCCCTGATGGTTGTGCTGACCCTGTTGGCCATGTCGAAAGCCTCCCTGCCCATGTCTAAAACCTCCTGACTTGAACCTCTTAGGATCCCCCTACTGGGAACCCTGGTCACTGTGTCTATGATGACCCTGAACTGCCTGTGCACCACTGACACCATTTCCTCCCGTCCTGCCCTGCTGGCTAGACTCTCCTACATTTAACCTCGGTCAGATGAAAATGGTGGTCCTGGCAGTGGAATAGTGCTGCATTAACCACGTCTTAATAGGTGGCCAAAGAGAGATTGCCTATCAAATGCTAACGGATCCTCCATGTCAACATATCCATAAAACGCTGAATCTTCTTCTCCTCGGTTGAGATCTCATTCGGTACTATGTTCAAAAGGTTGATAAACTCTTCCTCATATTCCGCCACTGTCTTTCCCTCCTGTTTTAAGTTCATCAATTTTTGTCTCATCTCTGTCTGGACGGCCGAGGGGAAATATTTGTAATCGAACCGCACCTAAAAGTCTCGAATAGTGAGTGTGTCTCTCTCCTCAGTGATGGTAATAGACTCCCACCACTGCAGTGCCGCTCCCGCTAACTTGAACGTGGCCAATAGTTGACTCAGCATCTCCGTGCACTCATGCATCCTTAAGTGCCTATGGATATCCTTCTTCTATTAGCTAGCTACCACCACATCGGAGCTCCCTGTAAACTCCGGAGGATGCGCCTTCTGGAAGGCATCCTTAACACGTTCCCAAGCATACGGGAAGGCCTGGGCCCGAACTGGAGCCACCATCGGTGCTTGAGGTGGTGCCTGAGGCACAACTGCCAATGCCGCATTTACCGCTTGAGCTACAATGGCGACAACTTCAATGGCATTCATCATACCCTGAGCTGGTGTAGGCTGAGGCTCGGGTTGGGCATCCCTGGGAACTTTATGTGCACGTCGAGGAGGCATCTAAAAGAAGATAAAAGTTTCATAAGTCTATCTTTTATAATCTTAAATTAGCTGAAGAATTTAGAATGCATAAAGAGTATAACAATCCTAAAAAATAGGGCTCTATATAAAAGGACGCTATGCGGAAACATAACAAGCCGTACAGATCCTAAGGACACTAGAACCTAATGCTCTGATACCACTGATAACTCTTAATTTGTGTCTTCCTTCGGATATGATTTGGAATGTCGCTGCTATCAAACTTCGAGTATCAAAAATCCTGAAATTACTTACAAAACTTGTTAAAAATTCAGTATCGTGGAAAATTCGGGTATCAATCCAATTTCTAGCGTTGAAACGGTAATCGTCAAAACTTGCAATTCCAATTTTTATTAAAAATCTTTTTGTGTTTTTAAAATTTTTCTTTTAATGTTTTTTTTATTATATTTTAAAAATAACTTTCAAGGGAGGAAATGACAATTTATGTAACTAAAATGACTATGAAAAATCAGAAAGTAATCTAGTTGAGAATTTATGAGAAGAAACAAGAGGTGAGACTACACCGCCAAGTCAAATTAATTTAAAATCCTAATCAATTAATTGAATAGCTCAAAATAATATTGAATTTAAAGTTTAACTCTCATTACAATCTTAAACTCAATTTTATCCTTTTCAGCAATTAAATCGGGAATAGTCACAACATGAAAAATAAGATTCACACTCGTCTCAATAAAATATCCGCTAACATCAATTTATTAAAATTTATACGAATCTTTGAATTGAACGCACATAATTAATATTTTAATTTAAGAATACTACTTATCTCTAAGTGAAATCCAGAAATCAAATATTAATTTGCACCATTAATTTATTAACTCTCGTTACATAAATTAATGTGTGATTTTTCCCAATTTAATTAGCCTAGAACACATCAATGAATCATTGTTCAAATAAAAAACTCAACATACGCTTTTCACCCCACCCCTTGAATGGGGTGTTTAGCCACACATGATTAGAATTTTAGCACAAGCACGATTAACAAACAAAAAAGAGAAAGAGTGAGAAATACGATACACAATAATTTCTTGAGTCAATTGTGTGCATGAACACGCGTCCCAAACTCGTCACAAAATCTGACTGGATTACAAAACTAAAAGTAAAAAATGAACCTACAAATTTTTCTAGACCTAAAATTATATTTTTTTGTATTTTTATGACTATTTTTTCTACCCTCTTTTTTCCTTTTTTTTTGGTCTCTCGTCTCTCTGTATGTATCTGTGTATATTGCTTGTTGAGAGAGTCCTCTCCTTTTATATGAGATACTCCTCTTCTTTTAAAGTCCACGGATTGGCTTTATTTGGAGAGATTTTAGGAATTTAAGTCTATCTCTAATTTGGAAAAGCATGTGGGTCTCTTTTTTGGCAGGTGAGAGAATGGTCAAACCCGATTTTTGTGGAATATGGTGGTTGTTAGGTTGGATCCGAAGGTAAACAGGACAGAGGTTCGGGTTTGAGGCTTCGGTTCTGGTCGCGGTTTTGCCGGCGTGGTTGAGGGGTTTGGAGTTTTCTTGGATCGGGTAAGGGATGGTGATGGGTTGAATCCGGTTCTGGTTTGGTGGTCGCCTTTGGTCTCGGGTTGGGCCGAGACTGCTGGTGGCCGAGTTTGGTAGAAATTCGGGGTAATAAGGGATTCACGGGTAAGGGGTCGGTTTGGTGGAAATTCGGGTTGTGGTTCTGGTTGGTCTCGGGTTTGGGGAATGGATATAAGGTGGGTATGAGGTTTAAGGTTTGGTTAGAGGTTGATGGTGAGGTTATGAGGAGAGAGAGAGAGAGAGAGAGGTGAGATTATTGGTTATGGTAGGAAGTTTGGTTTTAAGAGATGGGTTTGTTAATGGTGGAGGTGAGAGAAAGTTGTTGGGTGGAAGATGATGAATAGGGTTATGGGTAGTAATTGGGTGTGTGAGGGTGTAGGTATTTAGGTGAGGGTGTGTGTATGTGTTGTGTATAGAGGTGGGTGAGGGTGTTGGGTGTAGTCTAGTTATTCACCATATAATCTTCTCATTTTCCCGAACACTTTACCAATGGTGAAAATGGGGTTTATGTAAGGTATGAAGGAAAAATGAAGAAGGTGAATGATATGATAGGGTATTTTGAGAGTGTGACACACTTTGATTAACTATTGTCTTCATCTTTTGAACTTATGATCGCATCTTTCTTTTCCTTTATTTCTTTTCTATTTTTTTCAATTTTTTTCTTTTTTATTTGCGATGCATTTTTTTTCTTTTCATAACAAAAATGAAGACAATTTACTTTGATAATCTCAAACACTCTTTTTCTCAAAAAACGATGGCAATGATGGATGGTATTTGGGACATATGGATAAGGGTAATCTGGAAAATGATAATGGGTGAGTGATAATGTGATATGAAAAATGGCAAGTGTATGGTAAAATCGGTTTAGTGCTTGGGACAAACTACAAGACACATGTTTCTTATAACTCGAAAGTGATGTCATTCTTAGTGATTAAGCCAAATTTGAAAAAAATAATGAGATCATGCAATGACTAAATGAGGTATCCAAAGAAAGTTGAGTCAACTTGTAACTCGAAGATACGTAAAAACCCTCAAAAAGGTGAAAAGCTCAAATCTCACGGGTTTAAGTCGCCACTAGTGATCTTTTAAGTCTCTCTTGAGAATATTGTTACTCTTCAACTTTTGATTGTGAATGTGATAGTGCAAATTGCTAAGTCTAAGAATTCATAGTGCAAGTACGCTTTTAAGAGGTATTAATTAATTTAATGTTAAAAGCGTAGTTTTTTTAGGTGAAACACAGGTATTCCGAGATTTTTAAAAGAGGGATGATAGGAAAATCATGTCATAAAATTTTATTTAACTGCACAAAAAGTTTAAAATCACTTGTTTCTGAAAATTTTCAAAAGAGGTACGATTTTGATAAATTTCCCACCCCCAAACAAAAGAGAACATCGTCCTCGAGGTTTAAAACCATATATAAAAAGGAAAAGCACAAGGGAGCAAAGATATTACCATAATGAACCGCTAGTGAAATGTACCGCACTCTGGAGCATAGATGAAACCTGAAGAACAGATGTGATACAAAAATATGTACAAGTCTATAAAGCATGTGAAAACATTGGGTGGTGTGAAACATCACCCCCAAACAGGATAAGACTCATACTTAGAAACAATGAACGACGAGCTGCCTCCCGATAGCGCTAAGTTTAACGTCTTCAGCCAGACCGAACTAATCTCACCCTAAAGAGAAGATCTATGAAAGCAAAGGGCGGCAGAAAAAATAGGGTGATAAGTATCACCCCCAAACAAGACTGAACAGTCAGTCTTCATAAATGGGATCAACAAGGTCAATTTCTTCAATGGGAGAGGGGCCTAGCTCTAAGAAATGCTTCAATCGTTGACCGTTGACTTGAAATAGGCTACCATCCTTAGGATTGTGAACTGTGATGGCACGATAAGGAGTAACAGATTCAACAACAAAGGGTCCAGACCAACGGGTTTTTAACTTCCCGGGAAAGAGATGAAGACGGGAGTTATATAACACCACTTTCTGACCAGGGTGGAATTCTTTGTGGAGGATGCTTTGGTCATAGATCCACTTCATTTTGTCCTTGTACTTCTTGGACAAATCATAGGCATCATTCCGTATCTCCTCTAATTCAGTAAGTTGTAGCTTTCGATGAATGCCAGCCTCGTCGATATCAAAATTAAGGACTTTGATAGCCCAATAAGCATGATGTTCAAGCTCGACAGGTAAGTGACATGGTTTACCAAAGACCAAGCGATAAGGAGACATGCCAATCGGAGTCTTAAAAGCAGTACGGTATGACCACAAAGCATCATTCAAGCGTAAGGACCAGTCTTTCCTTTTAGGATTAACTATTTTTTCTAAGATTGACTTGATTTCGCGGTTGGAAACCTCAACTTGACCACTAGTCTGAGGGTGGTAAGAGAGACCAACTTTATGGGTAACACCATACTTTTTAACGAGTTGTTCAAAGACTCAATTACAGAAATGTTTTCCCCCATCACTAATGATAGATTTGGGAGTTCCAAAACATGTGAAGACAAACTCCTTAAGAAACTGGACTACAATGCGATGGTCATTGGTGCGGAAGTCTATGGATTCAATCCATTTGGAAACATAATCAACTGCAACCAGTATATATTGGAAGCCATGAGATGAAGGAAAATGACCCATGAAATCAATGTCCTATACATCGAAGATTTCGACGATGAGAATGGGTGTTAGGGGCATCATGTGACGACGAGAGATAAGCCCAGATTGTTGGCATTTGGCACAAGCCTGGAAGTAATGGTGGGCATCTCGAAAAAGAGCGGGCCAATAGAAACCACTTTGTTAAATTTTTGTGGCGATTTTCTTGGAGCTTAAATGGCCACCACATGCACCATCGTGACAAAAGGAGAGTATACTTGACTGTTCATGGTCAGGAACACAACGATGAATGACTTGATCAGAGCAATACTTAAAAAGGAAGGGGTCATCCTAAGAGTAAAATTTCACCTGGGCCATGAACTTAGAACGCTCTTGTTTTGACCAATGAGTGGGCAGTTGGTCGGTAACAAGGAAATTAAGAATATCCGCATACCAAGGAGCGGTGGAGATAGCAAAAAGTTGCTCATCAGGAAAGGTTTCAGAAATAGGGACAGGATCAGATGTAGATGTAATAGTGAGGTGGGAGAGATGGTCTGCAACCAAATTTTTGCACCCTTTTTTATCGCGAATTTTGAGGTCAAACTCTTGAAGCAAGAGAATCCACTGTATCAAACGTGGCTTAGAATCCTTCTTCTGCAGAAGGTGTCGTAGGGCAGCGTGGTCAGTGTAAATGATGATAGGGGAGCCGATGAAATAAGATCGAAACTTATCGAGTGCAAAGACGACAACTAGCAACTCCTTTTCGGTGGTCGTGTAATGAAGTTGAGAATCATGGAGGGTTCTGCTAGCATAATAAATGATGTGTTGGCGCTTGTCAACCCGCTGACCAAGTACCTCACCTAGAGAAAAATCAGATGCATCACACATGAGCTCAAAGGGTAAAGACCAATTAGGAAGCTGAATGATAGGAGCAGAAGTGAGCTTGGATTTAAGGCGCTCAAAAGAAGCAACACATGCGTCATCAACGACAAAGGGAACATCTTTGGATAAAAGGGTTGTTAAAGGTCGAGCAATTTTAAAAAAGTCCTTTATGAAACGATGGTAGAAGCCCGCATGTCCTAAGAAGGAGCGAATGTCCTTAACAGACATAGGAATGGGAAGCGAGGAGATTATGTCAACTTTTGCTTTATCTACTTCAATGCCGTCGCGAGAGACTACGTGACCTAAAACAATCCTCTTTTTGACCATGAAATGACATTTTTCCCAATTGAGGACCAATTTCTTTTCTTGACAACGTTTGAGGACCATAGTGAGGTGAGAAAGGCATTGCTCGAAGGAAGAACCAAACACAGAAAAATCATCCATAAAGATTTTGAGAAAACGTTCGACCATGTCGCTAAAAATGCTAATCATACACCGTTGAAAAGTCGCAAGTGCATTGCAAAGGCCAAAAGGCATGCGAGAATAGGCAAAAGTGCCAAAGGGACAGGTGAAGGTAGTTTTCTCTTGGTCTTCAGGGGCAATTGGAATTTGGTTGTATCCTGAGTAGCCGTCAAGGAAGCAGTAATACGCATGACCAGCTAAACGTTCAAGCATTTGGTCGATATAGGAAAGAGGAAAATGGTCCTTGCGAGTGACATCATTTAGCTTTCGATAGTCAATGCAAATATGCCAGCCCGTTTTCATACGGGTGGGAACAAACTCATTGTCACTATTTTTTATGACGGTGACACCAGATTTTTTTGGTACCACATGAATGGGACTGACCCACTGACTGTCTGAGATAGGGTAGATGATTCCAGCATCAAGCAATTTTAAAATCTCAGCACGCATGACTTCTTTCATAGCAGGGTTAAGTCAACGTTGGGGTTTATGAGAAGTGTTGGCGTTATCCTCCAAAGGAATGCAATGACTACAAACATTGGGGTTCACATCGTGAATATCTGAAATGATCCAACCAATAGCAGTGCTATGCTGAGTAAGAGTGTGGACTAATTGCTCTTCTTGCGTAGGGGTCAAATCAGAAGCAATGATGACAGGGTGATGATTGTTGGGGCCTAAGAAAGTATATTTCAACTCGAGAGGTAAGGGCTTAAGCTCTAATTTAGTAGGTGGCACAGGAGTGAGATCGGACTCACAGGCAGAAACAGAGTTCGAAGAATTCTCGGTGCATAAAGTGGAGGAATCTGATGTGGCCGGGAGTTCAGAATGTGGAGTGGAGTGATCCACAGAGTGAATAGTATCATCATAGAGGGGCTCAAAGGGAGGGTCCCAAGAGGAAGTGTCCATCAGTGGAGTGGAATCTATCAGGGCATTGAGTTCAGAGATGGATGAATCAATGTCAAAGTCGGAGCCAAAATGGGCCAAATATTGTTGGAGAGGATCGAAAGGGTAAGTTTGGTCCAACATTTCAGTAACTAAGGAGTCAATCACAAATACCACATCAATAGAATCGACATCAGACGATTTGTGCATAAGGTGGAATATATTGACTTCTACACTCATGTTGCCAAAAGAGAGATTTATGGACCCGTCATGACAATTAATGATGGCATTGGCAGTGGCCAGAAAGGGGCGACCCAATATGATAGGAGTATTGGTTGGGTCGGGCGCAGGAGTGTCTAATATAATGAAATCCACAGGGTAGTAAAAGTCGGAAACTTTCACCAAAACATCCTCAACGATACCTTTAGGTACTTTCACGAAACGATCAACAAGTTGAAGAGTAACTCGTGTAGGTTTCATGTTTTGTAAACCTAACTCAAGGTAGAGGGAGTAAGGTAACAAATTAACACTAGCCCCAAGATCAAGTAAAGCACTAGTAGTGAACTTGTCGCCTAACATACAAGAGACATTTGGACGACCAGGGTCTTTATACTTCACAACACCGTTATTATGGAGAAGGGGCGTAGCTTGCTCAGCGAGGAAAGAATCGCGCGAAACATTTGTCCTACGCTTAACAGTGCACAAGTCCTTCAAAAATTTGGCATAAGAGGGAACTTGTTGAATTGCGGTGAGGAAGGGAATGTTAATGTGAACATTCTGAAAAACTTTCTTGATCTCATCAAATTGCTGGGCTTTCTTAATGGGAGCCAACCGATGAGGGAAGGGTGCCTTGGGCACATAAGCAGAGGTGGGCTCAGGAGGATTGGTCTCAGTGTGAGATGGGGATTTAGAAGGTGGGGTAACCTTAGGGATAGGTGCTAAAGATGGGATGGGCAGTTGTGGGACATCAGTGGAAGCATGAACACCATTATCAACTTATTTCCCCGAGCGAAGAGTAGACACCGCTTTCATATCCGCTTGGTAATTTAGTGGATTGGAAGTGGAACCAACCTCGTAGGCCGATTATTTGCCATTCCTCTTAGGGTTAGCAATGGGCTGGCTGGGAAAACGACCTTTCTCTCGCTCAGACTCGAATTGGTTGAAACGCTGCTCAAGTTGTTGGAGGTCTTGAGTCTGAGTGGTCATAAACTGAGTGAGAATATTCTCGAGAGAAGAGGTGGAGGAATTGGGTGGAGGGGCATAAGATGGTTGGGGAACCAACTCACGTTGGGAATTAAGAGGTTGTGAATACTCAAAGGAAGGAGGGGGAACATAAACAAGATGATTATTGTTGTTTGAATGTCCGCCGTGGGGGATAAAGGAAGATGGAAAGTGCGATTGATGGTACGGAGCAGACTGATGCGGGACAGGAGGACGAGGTTGCCTTTGTGGGTTGTGTGGAAACCCAGGGGGACCACCAACATGTTGTTGGGGTTGGGCAGGAGCAGAGTTGTTGTCGTACTTATAAGAGAAATATGGGTGATTCCTATTGTTAGGATTATAAGTAAACGACGGAGGAATGGGTTTCCTAGTGGTATCAAAGGCACATGCTTGGGCCATAGTGGGTTCGGGAGCATCTTGCAATAGGGTACATAAATGAGCTAAATGATCTTGACTTAAGAATGCACCACAAGATGAAGGAATAAAATCATTGACAGTCATTGCTTGTTTAGAAAGTGTAACATTTTGTTGCATGGTACAACTGAGAGCAACAACGGTTTTAGTCAAAGAGTGTAAGTTGTGTAGCAAATTTTTAAAATCAGGATCATTTTTTACCTCAGAAGTGTTCCCTATACGTGGAGGATCGGATCTCGAAAATGCATTGGTGCCCTCCCAATCTTGGGAGTCATCGCCTAATTCAATAAGAAAATTATAGGTAACAGTGGGAGTCACATGCATGAACTTTCCTTTATGCATGGATTCAATAATGGTGCGAGAAGAAGGGATAAGACCATTGTAAAAACTATGGACTAAAAGACTTTTCTCGAGATCGTGATGTGGGCAACTATTAATATAGTCTTGAAAATGGCCCCATGCTTCACAAAACTGTTCAGTAGGCTTTTGTCTAAAATCCTGAATTGCTTGGCACATTTCATTGGTTTTGCTCATGGGATAGAATTTAGACATGAATTTCTTAACAAGTTGTTCCCAAGTGAGGATAGAATCCGGGGGCAAGGAATGGAGCCACATGGATGCATTATCGTGAAGGGAAAGGGGAAACAAATGAAGACGAACATTCTCTTCGTCTAAGGTATGATTTTTGTAAGTAGCGCACACAGTGAGAAATTTCTGCAAGTGAGTATAAGGAGACTCGTGTTCAAGGCCATGAAAACTGGGCAACATAGAAATAGTCGCGGGGCGAATTTCTAATTGCACGGCCGGAGTGGGCGGAAGGACGATACGTGAAGGCGGAGTGGCCGTAATCGGGGAAAAGTAGTCCCTTAAAGTGCGTTCGTCGGCCATGATGGGTGGGGTAACAGGACCAGGGGAAGTGGGAGAACTAGGCGTCTCCGAAGAAGAACACGGATCAGAAAAATGAGGAGTAACGATAGGAACACGATCGCCTAAGAGGGAATTTAGAGATGGAGCACTAGGGGAACGTGTTAATCGATGATCAATGCGTTGATAATGTGGTAAAAAAGCAAGGAAAAAATATTTTTGGAATTTTTGGTTATTTGAAAAAGAAGAAAAATATTTTTGGATGTTTTTGAAAAATAAGGAAGGAAAAATGGAAAATATTTTTGGAGTTTTTTGTGAGAAAAAAAAATTGAGGCGGAAAACAGGAAAATATTTTTGGAAATTTGGGTTTATTTAAAAAAAATTACAGAAAAAACGGGAAAAAGGGGCGACGGACTAACGGTGGAAAAACTGACAGTTGGAGCAAAAATTGAACTACCTAAAGGAACAACTTAAACACGTACACAAATGGAACAAGTTCGAAAGAGCACATAGACAAATTATTATCTTCAAGTTAAGTGATTGGGTAGTCAATTTTAATTAGTCCGCGAGCGAGAAAATCACGAAATCTTAGGCCTCCTCGGTAAAAGTGTGCTCCGACTTTCTTCCCGAGAGACAAGAGGCTTACTAGTTAAGGCTCACCACACGAGCTACTACAACAAACAACTATCCGGTACCACGCTGGGGAAAACACAACCCGTTTTACTGGGCGGCCTCACTTAAAACCCAATTTACCTAGACAAAAGTCTTAAGATAGTTGAATGAAGATTTGCAGGTGTGGAAAGGACTCACTAGAGTATCCTACGAGGGTCTCGTTCCGAAAGGGTCCTAATGAACACCGTTCCTAATTGGCTTGCTAGTTGATTGATTTTAATTTAAGTGAGAGCACAGGTAACAAGAAAATGGAGATGTGATTGAGTGGGTGATGAAATCCCAACTCGTTGTAATGACTGGGTATAGGTCTTAGGTAGATTGATTCATCAAACCATCCAATTTAAGTGCGATACTGAAATAAAAAGCATATAGGAGCAAGTAGGACACAAAAATTGACTCGCTTCCAGGAGATTCGCGAGTGATAAAGAGTTTACCTCCCACGGTTTTTACACACGTGGGGTGAAGACCGAGTTGAGTCGATCGGGCGGAAGTACGCCTACTTCATTCGTCCCCGAGAGCCCTACCGACCCAAAGTAGAGAGGCTTCTAAATCCTCGCCTTTGGACGCTCTCTCTCTACCTTGTCCGGTTTCCCTTTTCGCTATTTTTTTATTTTTGGAATAAATATTACAAAAATAAATCGGTGTCAAAATGCACTCAAATTAATTACAAGGCCTCAATAATCCTAAACAACCAGTCTAAGGAGGGAGAGGAAGGAATAACTACACTAAAAAAATAAATTAAAAATTACAAATCGTCACGGGCTTCAATCTTCAAGAAACCGGCAATGACACAATTTGATAACTCTTAATTTGTGTCTTCCTTAGGATATGATTTGGAATGTCGCCGCTGTCAAACTTCGAGTATCAAAATTCCTGGAACTACCTACAAAACTTGTTAAAAATTCAGTATCGTGGCAAATTCGAGTATCAATCCAATTTCTAACGTTGAAACGGTAATCGTAAAAACTTGCAATTTCAATTTTTATTAAAAATCTTTTTGTGTTTTTAAATTTTTTCTTTTAATGTTTTTTTTATTATATTTTAAAAACAACTTTCAAGGGAGGAAATGACAATTTATGCAACTAAAATGACTATGAAAAATCAGAAAGTAATCTAGTTGAGAATTTATGAGAAGAAAGAAGAGGTGGGATTACACCGCGTAGTCAAATTAATTTAAAATCCTAATCATTCAATTGAATAGTTCGAAATAATATTGAATTTAAAATTTAACTCTCATTACAATCCTAAATTCAATTTTGTCTTTTTCAGCAATTAAATCGGGAATAGTCACAACATAAAAAATAATATTCACACTCGTCTCAATAAAATATTCGCTAAGATCAATTTATTAAAATTTGTACGAATCTTTGAATTGAACACACAAAATTAATATTTTAATTTAAGAATACTACTTATCTCTAAGTGAAATCCAGAAATCAAATATCAGTTTGCCCCATTAATTTATTAAGTCTCGTTACCTAAATTAATGTGTGATTTTTTCCAATTTAATTAGCCTAGAAGACATCAATAAATCATTGTTAAAATAAAATAACTCAACATACGCGTTTCACCCCACCCCTTGAATGGGGTGTTTAGCCACACATGATTAGAATTTTAGTACAAGCACAATTAACAAACAAGAATTAAAGAGAAAGAGTGAGAAATACGATACGCAATAATTTCTTGAGTCAATTGTGTGCATGAACACGCGTCCCAAACTCGTCACAATATCTGACTGGATTACAAAACTAAAAGTAAAAAATGACCCTACAAATTTTTCTAGACCTAAAACTATATTTTTTTGACTATTTTTTCTACCCTCTTTTTTTCTTTTTTTTTTTGTCTCTCGTGTCTCTGTATCTGTGTATTCCTCTCCTTTTATATGAGATACTCCTCCTCTTTTAAAGTCCACGGATTGGCTTTATTTGGAGAGATTTTAGGAATTTAAGTCTATCTCTAATTTGGAAAAGCATGTGGGTCTCTTTTTTGGCAGGTGAGAGAATGGTCAAACCCGATTTTTGTGGAATATGGTGGCTGTTAGGTTGGATCCGAAGGTAAACAGGACAGAGGTTCGGGTTTGAGGCTCCGATTCTGGTCGCGATTTTACCGGCGTGGTTGAGGGGTTTGGAGTTTCTTGGATCGGGTAAGGGTTGATGATGGGTTGAACCTGGTTCTGGTTGGGTGGTCGCCTTTGGTCTCGGGTTGGGTCGAGACTGCTGGTGGCCGGGTTTGGTAGAAATTCGGGGCAATAAGGGATTCACAGGTAAGGTGTCGGTTTGGCAGAAATTCGGGTTGTGGTTCTGGTTGGTCTCGGGTTTGGGGAATGGATGTAAGGTGGGTATGAGGTTTAAGGTTTGATTGGAGGTTGATGGTGAGGTTATGAGGAGAGAGAGAGAGAGAGAGGTGAGATTGTTGGTTATGGTTGGAAGTTTGGTTTTAAGAGATGGGGTTTGTTAATGGTGGAGGTGAGAGAAAGTTACTGGGTGGAAGATGATGAATAGGGTTATGGGTATTAATTGGGTGTGTGAGGGTGTAGGTATTTAGGTGAGGGTGTGTGTATGTGTTGTGTATAGAGGTGGGTGAGGGTGTTGGGTGTAGTCTAGTGTGTAGTGGATTTGTGTGTTTAAGTTGAAATCCTTAAAAAAATGACACAATCTAAAAAATAAAACTAATCAAAACTAAAAATCTAATAAACCTAAAACAAAAACTTATAGCTCAAAATAAAATTTCAAAGACACTTAATAAAATTAAAAATAAAAATTAAAATAAAACTCTATTAAAACTAAAAAAATATATATAATCCTAATAAAATTAAAATAAAAGAATTCAAAATCTAATAAAACTAGAAAATAAATTCCTAAAAACTAATCCTAATAAAATAAATAAAATCAAGATTAAAAATTAAAAACTAATAAAAATCAAAATAAAAAATAAAGAATTAGAAAAATAGAAAATAAATCCTAAAAAATTCTAAATAAATCTAAATAAATCCTAAAAATAAAATTACTAAAAATAAAAATCTAAAAAAAATAATAAAAGTACAAACTCAATACATACGGGTCTCGGGGAATGGTCTGGGCTAGGTTAAGGTTACGGAACTGGTTCGGAGCATCGGAACACATCTCGGCAAGCTCAGATTGGACTTCTCACTTCGCGGTCTCTTTAGATTTCTTCGATGCACGCTTTTGACCGCTTCTACGTCGCAATTGCACTGATTTAGCTTTATTTGTACCGTAACTGCGTGTTGACCTGAGAAATAAATAAATAGGAATATAAGGTCATTTTTATTAAAAACGAGCGACTAAAATGCACATATTCGGGGTATAAATTATACACTTTTGGGTGCTTATAACCACCTGTGACACCCCACCTAATTAATTACCGGGTGATCAGTTCTTAATTAATTAATTTCAGAATATCAAGTTGGTTCAGATAATGCATTAATGACGAAAACTCAAATTTTAATTTAATAAACACTAACCACCTAATATTTAAAAGGGTTGGTGTCAAAATTTTATCTTGTTATTAACCATCAACCAGAAAGGAAAATAATTTAATCATCACCATACATCACAATAGCAATAAGGAAAGAACTAACTCAGTTTAAATAAAGAAATGGAATAAACACATCCAGTCAAAAGCCCATACAATAATCCAATAACCTGAAATCAAAGTCTAGTGATAGAATAAAACAACTCTAGATCTCTAAATGTAAAATAACAGGGACGACATGTCCAACTGAAATAAATGACTGATAGATAGGGAGAAATATACTCAAAAACGTCTACTAGCAATATCCTGTAGCTTCCACAGCAGCTACAACTCGACAAATGAATGGAATCTCCTAAGTCTGGTGTCCCTATGACTGAGCACCTAAAATAATAGAACAAGAAAAGAGATTTGCAGAAAAACGGGTCAGAGCCTGAGTAAAAAATAGTTTAAATATAGCAAGTGCTTAAATTGATTTAATTAGCACATATATTATCCATGTTAACTTAGCATACTCACTTTAGATGCTCACTTCTCATCTAATGTGCACACCTAGTGAGTCCAACTACCCATACTAGTCTCGATACTCTACATGACTATATATAGGATAACCACTATGCCGAATACAATATCTAAATAACCCGAAACCAATATATTACTATTATTTAAGAATAGGTTTAAGGATGTTATAACTCATTCTCCTAGCATTCTTAATTCTCAACTATGACCCATTAAGTATATACTTTAATAAAGTAGCCAACATAAAATACATAATAGAAACTCGGTATACATATACAAAATCTCACTATGTATACATACAAATATATCAATATTGCACCCATGGTTAAGAAACCCCTCGTGCTAGGCATACTCGGCTATCTAGTCCCATTGCAACACTCACGCATAGAGGACAATAGGTTTAATCTCTCAAGAACCAATAAAACATATACACATATTGGAGGCGAACATAGTCCCAAGACGATGGGCTACGCACATACCTACGCACCCATACGATCGTCATCACTATCATTCTCATAGATAACCCGTACCTAGGTTCCATGCTCGAGTGGTACAACTCGAAATCCCTCGAAGACACACAAGAAATGGTTGTCCACAACGTGTTAACCCCCGTTTGATAGCTAGTAGCTAGGTATGTCATACACATGATATTCCAAGTAATAAGCATGCACACAACTTATATACATTAATAGGTATTCACATAACCCAAATACTATAATTCGTAAGTAATATTAACGCCATTACTCTCCACGATATCCGTATATATATATATATATATAGTCTCTCTAGGACTTACCTTTTCTCCTAAGTCACAAATTCAATACCTCGAGGACCATTACACCCTTAATTCCCTAACATTTTGGAATTTAAGCCACCTGTTACTCACGTAGGTTAATACACTCGCTTGGATAACTCTAGGATGGTTTTTAACTCGAACGGACCCTAAAAACCCATTCTGGAATCTCGTTAAAAGTTTCAGGATTCTCGTTCGAACGAACTCAGTAACTCGTTAGAAAGGTCGTTGGAAATATCGTTAGAAGTCTCGCTCGAACGAGGTCGTTCGAATGACCTGGGCTGGTCTTCTAATGAAAATTCCGAACATGCCCAGTTCTTCCCCAAATTCGATTTTCTCAAATTTTCATACTTCAATCTCATTCCAAACTCATCCCAATCTTAATGTAATGTGCCTACACTATTCCAAATCCCCCTAAGATACTTTCTAATATGAATTAAAGGTCAAATCCTTATATACTCAATTGGAATTTAACAATCTCTTCAATTTCAAATAAGTCTCTTAAATATGAACCCTAAATTTTAATTTTCCAAAACTCTTATTATAATTCGTGATTAAGACATAAAATTCCTAGATTTTAATAGTCCAACAAAGGGCAAAACCTCTACATGCATAACCATCTCCAATTCATAAGGTTTCTTCACAATTCAATCTAATTAAACCTATGTTTTCATTGCACCAAGTTTATATCATCAAACCTAAATTAACAGGAACAATATATGCTAAAAGAGGAGCAAGATAAACACTTGCCTCATAATGAACTTCTGATTCTTGGACTGAAATTGGTATGTGGTTGATTCTCTAGACACGATCTACGCCCTTGTGTAATTTTTAGTGTGAAAGCTTGGGTTCTTGGCTTAGGGCTCCAATGGAGTCTTCTTCCTTGGTTCTCTCTCCCTTTTTTCTCACTTTCTCCCGTAAGTTGAAACTGACAGACCACTAACCCTCAATGCATTTAATTAAACCCAATTTTCGTCCATTTAATTATCCAAAAATCTCAAAAGACTAAAATACCCCTTCGGGGTTTCGTTTTGGGCTAAAATGCCCCAGACTCCAAATAAAATATCCGAGTAGTGTTTTCTGACTATTTCGACCCTTCCGGGCACTCTTACGCACTCAAAATAGTCATTCGAGTTATAAAACAATTTACCGTTTAAACCTCTAAATACATACTGGTGACGCGACTCATATGTGCGTCCCAAATAATTATATCATGACTGCCGTGTGTCTCATCCCGACCATAATATTATTTTTGATAACTACTTACTCTCGTTACGCTACTAATTATTACCATTAAATCAAATTAATTACAAATTAATTTTTTCTCCTTTTAAATTAATTAATCTCCATTTTCTATAATTTCATAATAAAATAAATATGCATAAAAATACGGGCTATTACATTTTCTGAAACTTAAACTCCTCCGCCAACCCAATTTGGCAATCGAGTTTGAAGCAATAATTGCAATGACCCTATCTTCACAATCGGGCGGGGCATCCCTCATCTGATCTTTTTATCACTTTGCTTTATTGGTCATAAAAATACGGGATATTTTTTTTATTTTAACTATTGATTGGTTTTTAGATATGACGGTTGGATTTACCATTGCCTCTATGGATATTACCACCCACACTGATATTCTCAATATGACCACCAAGTTAGTATGTCCAACTCATTATCATCTACTTGTTTTTCGGAAATTAGCTTCTCTCATGATTAGAGTTCTCCTACATTTAACATTTCTTTTGGTGGTATTTATTATTAATAACGTTTTACAATTATATTCATACCTATAAGGCTCCAAGAATTGGCAAGCTTGTGGTATAATTTGGAAGTATTATTCATATGTTTTTAGGTTGTATCCCTCTTAGTCAACTTTTTATTTTTCCATTGGTCACACTAACAGTTCACACGACA
The DNA here is from genome assembly GCA_949130495.1 of Sambucus nigra. Taxonomy (NCBI): domain Eukaryota; kingdom Viridiplantae; phylum Streptophyta; class Magnoliopsida; order Dipsacales; family Adoxaceae; genus Sambucus; species Sambucus nigra. Next base: position 684,385,729 of record OX422211.1, read on the forward strand.
GGTTAACCTTGAGGACTTGAGTCTACAAACTTTACAAAATAAAATTATGTCTCAACAATCTTATATCATCTGGTATCGCAAAGCTTTAAAAATAAATTGAAGCAAATTTTTATGGAGTGTGTGGTTCAGGGAATCATATAAACATAGCATGTTGAAGGTCTCCAGATCCTTCTTCAAAGTCTTTGTGGCGTTCATAGAGAACGCTTAAGAATCTATCAGTTATGCCTAAAAAGTGGCCCAAGCCTAGGTTCTGTATCTTCTGAGGTTGGACTCTTATGTGATATTGAATAGTCAGACGCCACTTGAACTGCTCGATATGTGGGGGGTGCAATGGGAGGTGCTAGTGTGGAACAAATTTTAGTCCTGGTTAGGAACATGGTAGAGAGTAACACAAGAAAGAACGTGCTCCGCCTATTTTACACACTGTGTTTGGCTACAAGTTACAATATCTCATTTTCAAAGAGGGGCTCAGATAACTGTTACAGTCTCTTTAGTCAATAAAATGCTAAAATTTCACGCAACCGAGAGGTTCCAACTTGAAGAGATGCAAAAACTTAATTTTAATGCCGGTTTATTGAGAAAACTATGAGGATGACATATGTGAAAGAAATAATTTCATGTTAAGATATTTTAATATTTACAACTATCCTTGGGACTTATTTGCAATACTTTGCGAACTTTAGGTGCTTTATCAGTACACTTAACATAGTTCAGAAGTTTAATAGGTACAATTCTTAGTTTAAGGACCAAATTGAGACTAGGTTAGTAATTTAGGTGCTGCTCATAAATTAAAGATAATGTAAATGGCTCAATTTAATAGCTCTATATGATGATACTAGATTTCTTCCCTCATCAGTTTTAGGTTCTCATATAACTGGTAGAGACTATGGAGTCAATAATCATGTTAAACTAAGTTGAACTTTTCAGACAGTTGGGAATATCTTTCTCCACTTCTCCATTTGTCAAAACTTGGCATCTAAAAAGGTGTTGCTCCTAGCGCTGTCGCATCTGTCAAGTCCGGTGGTGGAGGCAGAACCTTGTAGCTGAGTTGTAATTATGGGAAGATATTAGAACACCCTTTATCCAGGGAACCATATTTCTTAATTCTGACCTTTGAAGCTCTTGTGATGTTTCTCAATTGTTTGCTGCTAGGATTCTTGACCAATATTCAAGAAATGGGCAGTAATTTTTTAATTAATTACTTTGTTTTTTCTTTTAAGAAACAAAGTAGACAGTAAAATTGTTCCACTGGGCACATGGTGGTTGCTGAGACTAGAACCCGAGTACTGATGGTGAATATAGTGTAAAAATCAAGGTTCATTTCTCGCATTTTTTTTCCTTATTTTATTTTTATACTAAAATCCAATGAACTCAACTAATTTTTTTCTTCTAAAAAACATCACATGTCATTGATGTGGCCATTCATTCATTGTGTAAAAAATGAAGCCGTCCAGCTCCTCTTGAAATTTGGTGTTACGAGTATTTAGTATCCAAGTGATCCTTAATCTCCAGCAGTGAATACAAATATGCCCGTGAGTTGTTTGAGCAAATTATGGAGACACTTCAGTTACCCGGACTCTTCCCTTACCTGCGGCGCCAATTGTTAACTAATACTGTTTTGTTAATCATAAATTCGAATATGAATCATAAGGTTGTATCATGAATAAAACAGTTTTGACATGAATCCAGGATGTTTATCTTCATGTAATCACATAACCGAAAATTCCTTATAACTATGATTTAAAAACTGACCTTTGTCCATCGTTGTTGAACGGATTAAAATGACTTGAAAGCTCATTTCTTAAATAGCCCGAAATATGAGAAAAATGAATTTCAGATTTTCTCTCCCTCCTTAGAAACAGTGTGTATTGAGATGACTCTAGATGGTGTAGAGGTCTCTATTTATAAGGGGAAGAGGGCCGGAATCCTAGTGGTGGTGGGATTCTTTCCAAGTCTCCCACTAATGCCACTAACTATCATGTGACTAATGGATAAGGTTTACCCAAATCTTTTAATATCTTTATTTATCACATTCCTAATTAATTATCTGACATTTATTAAAACCACATAAATGGGAAATTCAGAATTTAATACAATTGAAATTAAATAATTAATTTCGTCACTAACATTAATTTCCAACAGCCTCCCACTTGGTCTTAATAATTCGTATAATTAAATTAGGTATCATAAAGTGCACAATCATTGATAAATTTTGCTAAATCAAATAATTCATGGATGCGAGTCATGGCGGTTCCATGCTATTCAAGAGCATGGTTCCTTCCATGTACCACAACACCAATGTTTCATTCAACTAGCCTTTAATATTAGGTATCATAATGGCCTCATAATGTCCTTTTGAATAAGAACTATTTCTGTCAACAATAATTCATAATTATATGCATGCATTCACAAAAGACATAAATAATAAAAATCAGAAACACTTTTATTGAATTCAAGTAATAGTGTCAAACAACTAAGCCAAAATAGCAATCATATTCCAACTAATCGAGACCCATCTCTTTGACATGTTCCATAAAGGTCTTCGGAGATAGTCCTTTCGTAAGGGGATTTGCTATGTTATCACGCGTACTAATGTGATCAATTGACACTCTTTGTTTCTGACCTTAACTGATAGGAATTTCATCTCAATATGCATAGCAACCTTAGTATACCTATCGTTCTTCGAGAAGAAGACTGCTGCGACATTATCACAATAAATTTTCAGCGGCTTAGATATTGACCCCATAATTTGAAATCCTGAAATAAAGTTTTGCAGCCATAATCCATGATTTATAGCTTCGAAGCAAGCTACGTACTCAGCCTCCATAGTAGATGATGCAATGACGCTTTGCTTAGCACTTTTCCATGAAACGGCTCCTCCAGCCATAAGGAAGACATATAACCCAAAGTGCTCTTCCTACTGTCAAGGCATCCCCCAAAATCTGAGTCTGAATAACCAATCACCTCAAGGTGATCAGTCTTCCGATATGTGAGCATGTAATCCTTGGTCCCTTGCAGGTACCTCAGAACTTTCTTTGCAGCTTTCCAATGGTGAATCCCCGGATTGCTTTGATATCTGCCTATTATCCCAACGGAAAAACCAATATTCGGTCTAGTACAGACTTGTGCATACAACAAGCTCCCTACCAGTGAAGCATAAGGCATGCCTTTCATGTGCTCCCTTTCTAAATCACTTCTGGGGCATTGACTTAAGCTGAACTTATCCCCTTTCTAAAGTGGAAATTAATGGGATTGCAACTTTGCATGCTAAATCTTTCTAAAACTTTGTTAATGTAAGCTTTCTGAGACAATCCTAACATTCCTCGTGATCTATCCCGAGATATTTCTATCCCGATCATGAAGGATGCCTCACCTAAATCTTTCATTTCAAAGTTTTTAGAAAGGTACTTCTTGGTTTCACTTAATAAACCAAGATCACTGCTGGCGATAAGTAAGTCATCAACATATAATACTAAAAACACAAACTTACTCCCACTGATCTTCAGGTATATGCACCGATCAACAGTGTTTTCCTTAAACCCAAAGGATGTAATGGTATCGTGAAACTTAATGTACCATTGACGAGAAGCTTGTTTTAGACCATATATTGACTTCTTCAACATATAGACCATGTTTTCCTTTCCTTCCTTTATGAAGCCTTGTGGCTGTGCCATGTAGACTTATTCTTTTAAACTCCCATTTAGAAAAGCTATTTTTATGTCCATTTGGTGCAACTCCAAATCATAATGAGCCACCAACGCTAATATGATTATCAATGAGTCCTTCTTTGAAACTGGAGAGAAGGTCTCATTATAATCAATGCCTTTTCGTTGCTTAAAACCTTTGGCAACAAGTCTAGCTTTATGTCATTCAATATTGCCTTTTGAGTCAATTTTGGTCTTAAAGATCCACTTGCACCCAACTCGTTTTTGTCCTTCTGGAAATTCAACCAACTCCCAAACTTTATTGTCATTCATAGATTTTATTTCTTCATTCATGGCATTAATCCATTTATTGTAATCGTCACTATTTACAGTTTTTTCATAAGAAACTGGATCATTAATATTCCCTATGTTAAATTCGGTCTCTTGAAGGTATACCACATAATCATCCGGAATTGCCGATCTCCTTTCTCTTTGAGATCTTCTTAATGACACTTCCTGTGGTGCTTCAAAAGTTTCATCGGTTATAGTCTCATTATGTGGTTGTTCAGTTGGTTGATCATTCACTTGTTGATCATTGTTATTGATTGGGTCAATGACCGGTTCAACAGCTACATTAGGAATAACATGTATGTTATGAACTCTGGGTATAGGAATTTGTACCCTGACTTCTTAAATGATTACCTCCCTTTCTTTTATACTCACACTTACTTCACCTTCTTCAATGAATTTAGCATTTCCACTTTCTATGATTCTAGTTGTATGATTTGGACAGTAGAATCTATATCCCTTCGACTTTTCTGGATACTCTATGAAATGACAAGATAATGTCCTAGGATCTAATTTCTTTTCATGAGGGTTATAGGTTCTAGCTTCCGCTGGGCAGCCCCACACACGTAAATACCTTAAATCGGGTTTCCATCCTTTCCAAAGTTCAAAAGGGGTTTTTTAAACTGACTTACTAGGAACCCTATTTAAGATGTGTACAGCGGTTTTTAATGCACGTGTCCACAAAAATGTAGGCAATTGGGTCCTACTTATCATACTTCTTACCATTTCTATAAGGGGGTACGATTACGTCTTTCAGCTACACCATTCTGCCAAGGTGATCCTGGCATTGTGTATTGGGCGCAAATACCTAATTTTTCAAGGAGTCTAGAAAATGGGCCAAGGCGTTGCCCTGACTCGTCATATCTACCATAATATTCGCCACCTCTATCAGACCTAATAATTTTCACCCTTTTGCCTAGTTGCCTCTCAACCTCATTAATGTATATTTCAACGACGTTCACAGACTGAGATTTATCATGCAACATGTATAAAATGCAATAACGTGAAAAATCATCTATAAAGGTGATGAAGTATTTTTCTCCACCAATGGATGAAAAGGTCCACATATGTCTGTATGTATTATTTCAAGTAGCTGAGTGCTTCTTGTGGCTCCTTTCTTTGTATGTTTGGTCTGTTTTCCTTTAATACAGTCCACACATACATCATAATTGGCCCAATCCAGGTTATGGAGTATTCCTTCTTTAATGAGCCTTTCAATTCTCGGCCTGGATATGTGCCCTAATCTTTTATGCCACAAATAAGCAGATTTTTCATCATTAAGTGTACGTTTCATACCAACATTAGGATGCAGGGTCACAAGGGTTTCAGAAAAATTCTTTTCAAGATTCAATCGATATAAACCATCTAATAAAAAACCAGAACCAACATTATTAGAATTTTTAATCAAACCAAAACAATTGTTCTTAAATTCAATTGCAAAACCATCTAAAGCGAGTTTAGAAACAGAAATTAAATTCCTAGAAACTGTGGGAACATAAAAAGTTTCTTGCAAATCTAAAATAAATCCAATGCTTAAAATCAGGCGAAAGATTCCAACAGCTTCTATTTTAGCCTTTGCCTTATTGCCCATGTAGAGAAAATGCTCATTTGGATTTGTTTTGTGGATCGAAATGAAGCCCTGCATCGAATTAGAAACATGGCACATAGAACCAGAATCAATCCACCAAGTGTTAAAAGGAGCGTTAATAAAGGTTGATTCAAAATAAACATAAATAAAGGGCTTACCCTTTTTCTCGAACCAGGCCTTTCGTTTATGACAATCCCTCTGAAAATGGCCCATCTTTTTACATAAGTGACACTTGTCATTCTTTTCCTTCCTCACAGTAGCAGTTGATGGTTCAGCTTGATGAGACGGCCCAGGACCTTTCTTAATGCCCTGCCGAACTTCTTCTTAAAACCAGCTCCTTTGACTGTAAGGTTTGCCACCTGTCCCTTAGTCACATGGCCATTTTATTGCTTGAGCCTTCCTTCCTCCTGTACCAACATGCTTTGCAAATCATTTACATTCCACTTGTCTTTTATAGTGTTGTAATTGATTTGGAAAGGCCCATACTTAGGAGGTAGGGCGTTTAGGACGAATTGGATGAGAAAAGACTCATCCACTGTCATGCCCAAAATTCTAAGTCTAGCAGCCAGATTGGTCATTTCTATAATGTGCTCATTCATGGTTCGAGTACCATCGAACCTTATAGTGGTCAGGTCAGCCATCAATTTCCCAGTAAGGAATTTATCAGCAGTGCGAAAGCGTTCCTTAATGTTGTTCAAATACTCTTTCGCTTTCGTAGTTTCACGTAGGGAGGTCTTAATGTTAGCAACAATACACATTCACATAAACATTAGGTCCAACCTATTGGATCGAGACCATGCTTCATGGACAACAATTTCATCCTCGCTACTGGTGTCAGTAATAGGAGTGGGTTCATCACACATAATTGTCATGTCTAGGTCAAGAACCCCTAGGCTGAACTCAATTTGCTCATTCCATTCAGAAAAATTAGTTCCATCAAATTTGAAATGGGACTGAGCTTGCGAATACAGGTTACGGGGAACTGCATTTAATAACAATGTTCACAAATTAAATTTTCACACACAACAAAAGTTGCAAGGGTTAAATATTGAATTGTTGACTAAAGATTTTGGCATATTTCATTTACAATCTGAATATCATGGAATCTGTGTTAATCATCACATAATGTTCAGATTTGTAAAGATATATTATCCTATAATTCATTTATCATGGTCCCATAATTTTGGCATCTGTATTTATTGCCTAAACATTTAATACCATGAGTAATGGACTTAATGTCAACTATTATGTTTTTACAAAAACTAGTTCTAATGTTGTTCAATTCAAATATTAGCATGTGTTGCCCTTCAATCCAATTTTATAACTGACATTAGAGTAAGTCTTTAATGAATGTAAGTATATTATTCGTACATGCAGTCTCAGCCTGTGTTTGGCCTTTGACTTAACTCAAATGAATAATTGTTTACATATCTCAACTTAAATATAGTTAATCATGCCTTAATATTAACTATAATACGTAATCTATCAATAATTACAAAGATACCAATAGTAGCTTAAATGCCTCAAAAACAGAATTGCCCAGGTATAGTAAAAACACAAAATACATGAATTTTGCCAAAAATGGCAAAAATGAGTTTTCACCATAGAATCGAAGTAAAATATGCCAGAAAATCAAAACTTTTTGCGGAACGTTAATATCAATTTTCTGCAAAGATTTATAATCCCTGAAATTATTTCCTAAAATGGTAAAAACGGAGTTTTGAGGGCCTTAACGACGTCAAAACGCAAAAGTAAGGTGGTGCCCATTGTTTACAATGGGTTTTGTTTATTTCGACGTTTCCAGTTGATCATGTCAGTTTTCTAAAATTCCGAGCAAGTTTTGACCCTTCATGCTTACCAGTGAGTATTGGCGACAGAAGAAAAACGTCACAGAAAATCTTAGACACACTTCAAGAGCAGATTTAATGACAGAAATAAGACGTCGCAGAAGGTCTCAAGCACAAAAGCAATTTTGTTCTTAATATCATAACACAAATTCGAATTACCATATGTACGATTATCATATTGCTTAAAAATTTCCAGATTTCCAGAAAAACAAAATTTCCTGATTTTCAGATTTTTTTTTTCCAAATTTAACAAAAATTCCAGATTTCCAGATTTACTAAAATTCGAGATTTCCAGATTTTTAGAAGATCATAAATCAGAATGTTATAAAGGAGTTTTTATTAACGGAAAACATGAGATCATAAACCGCAAGCTCTGATACCACATGTTAACTAATACTATTTTGTTAATCATAAATTCGAATATGAATCATAAGGTTGAATCATGAATAAAACAGTTTTGACATGAATCCAGGATGTTTATCTTCATGTAATTACAGAACCGAAAATTCCTTATAACTATGATTTAAAAACTGACCTTTGTCTATCGTTGTTGAACGGATTAAAATGACTTGAAAGCTCCTTTCTTGAATAGCCCGAAATATGAGAAAAACGAATTTCGAATTTTCTCTCCCTCCTTAGAAACAGTGTGTATTGAGATGACTCTAGATGGTGTAGAGGTCTCTATTTATAAGGGGAAGAGGGCCGGAATCCTAGTGGTGGTGGGATTCTTTCCAAGTCTCTCACTAATGCCACTAACCATCATGTGACTAACGGATAAGGTTTACCCAAATCTTTTAATATCTTTATTTGTCACATTCCTAATTAATTATCTGACATTTATTAAAACCACATAAATGGGAAATTCGGAATTTAATACAATTGAAATTAAATAATTAATTTCGCCACTAACATTAATTTCCAACACCAATGTGATGCAATAATGAGTTTCCAGGTATGTATATGGTAAGTGAATATGTAAGGGAAGGTATGAAAAAATTGTTGCGCTAAAACAGTCCTATGTTAAGCAACCAAGACCATAAAACTCACTTCGGAATTTTACCAAACACTTGGTGTGCGGAAAACACCCAAGACCTTGTTCCTAATGAAAACTAAGTGTGCAAACTCAAAACGAATCCAATCAACAATCAACAAGTAGGATAACAAGAACACACAAGCAATCAAAGCAAAGAAACGACAACAATATAACGTGGTTCACCCAAACAAGGGTTACATCCACAATGGTAGGATTTCTTCTTTCTTTGATAAATGGAGGAACCACAAGGTTACACACTCACACTCTTTATCTCTCCAAGAAAGTCACTCACAACCAAGCACAAGAACTAATCTTAAACAAGAAGCTCTCACTCACTTTTCTCTTTGAAAAACTCACAAAATGTTCACTCTTGCTGGAAAAAACAACACTACATAAAAACAGAGAAATAGGCTTCTATTTATAGATTTTCCTCAAAGTGGCAATTTTGTAAATATCAAGAAAAAATCTATTTTTCTCCCAAAACAGCCGTGAACCAACGGGAAGCCACCGGAGAGCCAAAATACACCACAAACTCCACCTTGGCGATCCGAATGATCCAACCAAAAATCCGGAATGAAAACCATTGAACCCGCTTGAAGATCACCCCGAAATCTACCAAGCTCAATGCGGCTCCACCTAACCGAGGAGCCTCTCCTTGAACTTCAACAAGAAGTGAGATTTAGAAGCTTTAGGCAATGCCTAAACTTCTCTGTAGTCACAGGTTTGGTGAGGAAATCTTCTACATTCTCATCCGTGTGCACCTTCTCAATCAAAACCTCACCGGAATTAACCCAATCCCGAACTCTATGATACCGTACATCAATATGCTTTGTGCGGGCATGATACACTTGATTCTTAGCCAAATGCATAGCACTTTGACTATCGCAATGAAGACGAACACTCTCTTGCTTCATCCCCAATTCTCTCACCAAACTCTTTAACCAAACCGCCTCCTTTGATGCTTCCGTAAGTGCCATATACTCCGCCTCCGTGGTAGACAAAGCACTTGTCGCTTGTAACATGGATCTCCAAGATACCGGCCCGCTAGCAATAGTGAATACATACCCCGATGTAGATCTCCGCTTATCAAGATCCGCCGCATAATCCGAATCCACATACCCCGCAACAAACTCGGCCCCTTTCTTCCACTCAAACAAAATGCCCATAGACTTGGTTCCCTTTAGATACCGAAGAATCCATTTCACCACTTTCCAATGCTCTTTTCCCGGATTCGATATGTACTTACTAACCACACCCACGGCTTGGGCGATATTCGGCCTTGTGCAACCATAGCATACATAAGGCACCCCACAGCACAAGCATACGGCGTTGAGGCCATCTCCTCTAACTCATCATCCATAGAGGGACATTTCTTTGCAGACAAAGTGAAATGTGAAGCTAACGGGGTCGAAGTGGCCTTAGCATCCAACATGCCAAATTTCCCGATGACATGCGAAATATAATTTTTCTGAGATAACCACAACTTGCCAACTTTTCTATCTCATCTAATCTCCATACCAAGAATCTTTTGCGCCGCACCAAGATCCTTCATGTCAAACTCCCGACTCAATTCCACCTTGAGCTCCGTTATTCGTGACATGTCCCGACACGCAATGAGCATGTCATCCACATAGAGCATTAACAAAACAAACGAACCATCATCAAGAACCCGAAAATATGCACAATGGTCATGATCACATCTCGTGTAACCAACCCGTAACATGAAGGTATCGAACCGTAGGTACCATTGTCGTGGTGACTGTTTAAGCCCATACAATGACTTCTTAAGCCGGCACACATGATCTTCCTTTCCCACTTCCTTGAACCCCTCCGGTTGCACCATGTAAATAAGCTCCTTCAAATCACCGTGAAGAAAAGCCATTTTCACATCCATTTGCTCCAATTCCATATCTAATTGAGCAACCATTGCCAACAACACCCGTATCGAAGTATGCCTCACCACCGGGGAGAAGATCTCATCATAGTCAATCCCCTCCTTTTGTGAAAACCCCTTCGCTACTAGCCTTGCCTTGTACTTCGGTTTTTCTATTTTGTTAATTTCCTCTTTCTTCCTATACACCCACTTAGAGCCAACAATGTGTCGCCCCTTGGGTTTAGGAACCAACTCCCACACAAAGTTCTTTCGTAGAGCTTCCATCTCTTCCGACATAGCACCCATCCAACTCGCCTTGACATCACAATTAATGGCATCTTTGTATGTCGTTGGATCACCCTCACTAGAAATGAGAGCGTAACTGACCTCTTCCCAACCAAGCCTAGATGGTGGCTTGATCTCCCTACGCTCTCGGTCACGTGCTATGGATGGCACTTGCTCCACCCGTTGAGTGTCCCCTACCTCAACCAATTCCTCTTCCAAATCATCCTCATTCGGCTCCACCTCAACCGTGCCATTACCCGATTGAGAATCACTTGAACCACTAGTAGATGCACTATCACTATCGGTGGTTGATGATCTCGGAAATACCAAAGGAATCTCGACTGTTCTAACACCACCGTCATCGGCAACTTCCAAGAACTCCTTGGCCTTCAACATGGACGTCTCGTCAAAATCTCATATCCCGGCTAACAACTAGCTTCCTCGTAGACGGATCCCAAAGCTTGAACCCCTTCAACCCTTTTCCATATCCTAGGAAAATACACCGGCGAGTTCTCGGGTCATTTTTAGTCCTCTCGTCACTAGGAATGTGAGCGTACCCCGGACATCCGAACACCCTCAAAGTAGAGTAGTCGACCTCGTGCCCAGACCATACTTCCTCCGGACACTTCAAACCAAGAGTCGAATTTGGTGACCGATTCACCAAATACACGGCGTGATCAAGAGCCGCTGCCCAAAATGATTTCGGTAACCCGACATGAAACCTCATGCACCTTGCCCTTTCCATAATGGTGCGGTTCATCCTCTCCGCCACCCCATTTTGTTGTGGAGTCTTCTTAACGGTAAAGTGCCTTGTGATGCCCGCATATTTACAATACTTGAGAAACCCACCATCTCTATACTCACCCCCGTTGTCGCTCCTCAAATACTTGATCTTCTTCCCCGTTTCATTCTCCACCATGGCTTTCTACTCCTTAAACTTCTCGAAAACCTCCGATTTTTCCTTCAAGTAGTAGACCCACACTTTTCGTGAATAATCATCTATGAAAGTCACAAAGTATCTAAATCCGCCTATGGAAACAACATCCGAAGGCCCACACACGTCGGAATGAATATAGTCAAGAGTCCCTTTACTCTTGTTCGTAGATATAGTGAATTGCACTCGAGTTTGCTTCCCCATCACACAATACTTGCAAAAACCAAGCTTGCATCCATGCACCCCTTTCAACAACTTTCGCCGATGAAGTTCTTCCATGCCCCGTTGGCTCATGTGACCAAGTCTCATGTGCCACAATTGTAGTTCGTCGATTTCAGGCTCCGTGGAGACTGCCGCTCCACCCACTACCGTATTTCCCTTCAATCTATAAAGATTGTTCGGTAACTTTGTGCCGCGCAAAATCACCATCGATCCCCTTTTGACCTTCAAAGCCCCACCCTCGTCTTGTATCACACACCCCTTTGAATCGAGTGCGCCTAAGGAAATCAAGTTCTTTTTAAGTGCCGGAACGTGCCTCACTTCACTTAAGGTTCGGACAACCCCATCCCACATCTTTATGTGCACCGACCCGATTCCCACTACTTTGCACGTAGCATTGTTTCCCATGAGAATCTCACCACCGGGATTGGACTTGTAATCCTCAAACCATTCCCGGTTCGGACACATGTGGTATGAACATCCGGAATCTAGAATCCAACCATCAACGTGATCGGCGGAAAAACAAGTAAGAACCTCTTCGCCTTCCTCTAAAGTAGCAACACCGGCCACATCCTTAGTAGCGTCTCCTTTCTTATCATCTTTCTTCCACTCCGGACAATTCCGTTTAAAGTGACCTTTTTTATGGCACTTGAAACACTCAACCGTGCTAATGTCTCGAGATTGAGACCTTTGGAAGCCCCGGTTATTTGCACCTCGAGACTTCGACCTTTCTCTTTGTCCACCACCAACAACCTTGGCTACCAAGCCTTCACCTTGAGAAGATGATCTACCTCCACCGCTACCATTTTTCTTCTTCATGGCCACGTGAGAAATGATGTCCTGCATTACATCATTGAACTTGAGAGTAGTCTTCCCAAACATAAGTGTGGTGACAAAGTGCTCATATGAATCGGGCAACGAAGCAAGCAACAATAACGCTCGATCCTCCTCGCTAAATTGAACATCAATCCGGTTCAAATCGTTGATCAAAGCATTGAAGATATTTATATGCTTCATCATATCACCGCCCTCCTTCATTTCTAACTTGAAGAGCATCTTCTTTAGAAACAATTTATTTGACAAAGACTTGCCCAAATAAATCTCCTCCAATTGATCCCACATGCCCTTAGCCGTAGTTTCCGATATCACGTGATTGAGCACATCATCCGTGATATACATTTCAATTGAAGAAATCGCCCTTTGATCAATATCGCTCCATTCGGATTCGGTCATATCCACCGGACGCTTCTCTATACCCAACAATGCTATAACCAACCGTTGTTGAACAAGAACACCCCGCATCCTTCTTTGCCACAAGCCAAAATTAATTTTCTCATCAAAAGGTTTTATCTCAAACTTCATTGAGCCCCCGGATCCATAACTAGGATCCCACTTCTTAGAGCCACCGCTTGTAGAAGTTGATTCGAGAGTACGCGACACCTCTTCCGCCATTTGGAACAAATTCTAGAACTTATGCCAATATCACTTAAATTGATTCAAGCCGAACCAAAAATACCGAGCAAACCAAGCAACCAAAGCTCTGATACCACTTGTTGCGCTAAAACAGTCCAATGTTAAGCAACCAAGACCATAAAACTCACTTCGGAATTTTACCAAACACTTGGTGTGCGGAAAACACCCAAGACCTTGTTCCTAATGAAAACTAAGTGTGCAAACTCAAAACGAATCCAATCAACAATCAACAAGTAGGATAACAAGAACACACAAGCAATCAAAGCAAAGAAACGACAACAATATAACGTGGTTCACCCAAACAAGGGTTACATCCACAATGGTAGGATTTCTTCTTTCTTTGATAAATGGAGGAACCACAAGGTTACACACTCACACTCTTTATCTCTCCAAGAAAGTCACTCACAACCAAGCACAAGAACTAATCTTAAACAAGAAGCTCTCACTCACTTTTCTCTTTGAAAAACTCACAAAATGTTCACTCTTGCTGGAAAAAACAGCATTACATAAAAACAGAAAAATAGGCTTCTATTTATAGATTTTCCTCAAAGTGGCAATTTTGTAAATATCAAGAAAAAATCTGTTTTTCTCCCAAAACAGCCGTGAACCAACGGGAAGCCACCGGAGAGCCAAAATACACCACAAAAATATATATATATATATTTGTTGAAATACTTTGTATTCTAACAATTTTGTGAAGGAAATTTTGCTTGCATTATCACAATCTGTTGCAGAAACATCTATTGGAGAATCTAAGCAAGTAAGTATACGATTTCTTAATTTATTTATTATTTTTTTTACCATTTATATGATGTTTAACATTCATATAATGGAGAAAGGTTTTCATTTATTTGGATTAGCAAAAATTTGATAATGAAATGCTTCTTGAAATATCATTATCTGTTGCAGAAATCCGAGCAATTAAGTATACTGTTGTATGGAGGAGGTTTTATGATTTATATAAAATTTATTAATCTAATATGAATTTTAGTCTTAGAAGATATTAACTAGAGATTGAAGTCCATATAAGAGCCATAATTTTTATCAATGAATATCCTTGTAAAGAAAGATTCTGTTAAGTCGTGATCTCCAAAGCATACTAAACAAATTGAGAAGAGAGATATAGAATCCTATTCTTCTACCTATGATGAAAGTTGTTTTATTAGGGTAAACAATATTTCTAATAAGCAAAGACATTTTGTTAGCTATAATCTTTGGAATTAATTTTAAAACAAATTTACCCATCACAATAGGTTTGAAGTCAGTTATGGATTCGAAATTCTCTTTTTTGGGGATGAGGCCAATAAATGTAACATTAAATTTTGAAAGAATCCTTTTATAGTTACCAAATATCTGATTGCAGTGCATGCATCAACATCTACAATATCACTGCATGATTTATAGAATGATCCAATAAAACCATCCAATCAAAGAGTAGATTGGTGATTCATATTAAATAAAGTAGTCTTGATTTCTGAATGAGTAGGCATGGCTGTATATAAGGCACTATCTTCTTCAGTCACATGTCTAGGTAAGTATTTACTTATAACATGAGTTCTAACATTAAACATAGCAGTCCTTATTTCTGACTCAGTAGGCATGGCTGTAAATAAGGCATTATATCTGCCTCAATCACCTGTTTAGGTATGTATTTAGTTATAACCATTGAATCCTCTTATAAATGGTTGTTAATTCTAAGATTTGAGAGCATTTTTATTCCCTTATATTTGGAATGCTTTAGTGGTGATTCTATCTCCGACAATTAGCCTTTTAATTCTTCATTTCTCTCTCCAAAATTCTTCTCCAGTGTTAAAGAGATTTAAACATTTCTTCTTGTGCTTGGACCTCTAAATCTTCCAGCTGCACATAAAAAATTGTTGAATCACTGCTTTGCTGAATGTTAGAAAGCTTCTCATTTTCATTTGCTCCTCTTAGATGGATATTTCCAAATATGTTAATATTCCACTTCTTCAAAACTGACTTCATCCTCTTAAGTTTACCTTTCAAAGTGAACATAGCAACTCCTTTCTCTTCATTATCTTTCAAAGTGTCTAAACTTTACATTTATGTTTCGGACACATGCGTTACCATCCGGAGAGGCAATTGCATGGGATAAACAACTCAGATGCATTTGAAGTCGGAATGACGGATGAGGATCATCACGTTGCTATGTGTGTTCCTGCTATTTCGATGCTTTTGGGGCCTAAAAGGTGCGAATCCCTCTTAAACCCTTACTTTATATTTTTAAACAAATTTGTATGCCTAATAGGTACTGATGTTAAATGGGTTTATGTTTTTTTGGTGCAAGAATTGTTCTGGAGTAGATTACTTTGGGAGTTTCACATACAACGATTTTTCTATCTATTTTTGTTCCTCAGAGGGACTATGACTTTTTTTTTTTTTTTTTTTTTAGAAAACTATGGATAGTGATTTAAAATGCCATGTTGTTGAGAAAAATAAGGGAACAAACTAGCTGTTACAAATTTAGTTTCTAAGAATTCCTGATTTAGCTCCTTTAGAATAGCTCCTTCCTGCTGTGTTGTTGAACAGTTCTTCATGGCTTTGTTGAGTGTCGGTTTTGACTACAATGCATGCATGCCTTTATTTTCTAACATTCCCCCTCAAGCGAAGTGTGGGTAGTAAAGACACACTGAGCTTGATCGAAGATACTGAAATTGCTGAGTTGATAAATGTTTGGTTATAAGTGCGATCTAATCGATTGAGAAGATCTCCACTATCACCAAAAACTTGAGAATAAACAAAAAATCATTAATTTTCTCCATGATAGATGCAATGGAGCGATACTCAGCTGCATTAAAAAAACATAATAAGGTCTCTTAGACCATAATGAGCTTGACCAAAAATTGATTCAGAGGCTAAATCATCGGTTTTGGCTGGACCGTCACCTGTAATGGACCTCTTGGGCCAAACATGAGCTTGATCGCAATGGATTCAGAGGCTCTATGCGTGGGCTTGATCACGAGGGATTCAGGGGCCCACTGATTTGCGGGACAAAGATACGGGCCGTGGTGAAGAAACCTTGGGTGGAGTAATCAGAGGGACTATGACTTGATCCAACTGTGATTTTGAGAGTAAAAATCATTTTTGATTACTATTGTCTGTCTGTTCTTTCATTTGTTATTATTTTTCTACAAATACTTTGAGGGGTTATGAAGAGTCATGAACAAAATGCCATCGGTCTGGAGACAAATCTGTTTCAATCAAGAAAAGAATCCCTCACCTCTTATCAAGATAGCAACAATGGTGAATGAAAGCCTGTTATGTAACTCTTTGAGTTTGTATCGCATTTGTACTTATTGAAGCTCAAAAGGATGAGTTTATTCCTCATGAATAATTTAATACAAGAGATTTACTTTGTTTTATTTTGCAATTGTTTGTCTCATGATGACCAATAAAAGTAGTGTAATATTCTATTGGTTCTAGGTTCAAGTTGAATAATATATTATGATATATAATGTATTTTTATTTTATTTTTCTTAGTAACTGTTAAATTCCTCTACAATTAGGTAGTAAGTGACAGTTTCAATTTTGAATGGTTGTTTTTGGCATTACCTAAAAGAAAATCTGCTTAATGTGTTTTAGTTGTGAATGTATTGTTAGATGAAGTTTTTTTTTTTCATTGATGATAATTATTTATATGTTAGAAAACAGTTTATTTGGATAAAATTTATATTTTCTCGAAATCATTTTTATTTTGCTAGAAAATATTTTTTTGGATGAAAACAATTTTTTTTTTGCTATAAATCTTTTATCAATATTATTTTTATGTTTTTTTAATCAATGTTAGAATTTTTATCTTTGGAAATTGTTATTCTTTTTTTAAATATTTTTATATTCCAAAATTTCTGTAATTACTGAATATTTTTCCTGGTTTTATTAGAAATTTGTTTTTTTTGTTACAAATCTATTTTGTGATTGGAAATTCATTATTTGCGGTATTTGTTTTGTATTTCAACGAAAGAAATGACTAAGATTTGGTTCCATTTAGTAGCAATAACATTATATTGAGGTTCAAATGTTTGAATTTTGTCCATTATTTTGTAATATGGCTTCTAAATACTAAATTTTATAAGTTGATTTGATTATTTGTCAATAGTTTTGTATGTTCTTGCCATTTGAGCTTAATGCACAGTATAGTTAAGATGGAGACTCATTTGGTGAGTTCAAACATAACACTCATCTTATTTCATTCCACACTAATACATCTATTCTTTGGCTATTGTATTATAATAAATAAATAATTTGGTAGTATTTGTTGGAATACTGAATTGATTTCACGTTTGTCAATAATTGTATTATACATTAATCTTATTTATAATCAATATATTAACAAGGTATTATTCTCCTCTAATTTTTTTGCTAGATAATTGTTATTATTTATTTACCTCTAATTTTATTGTTAGATTTAGTGACATTCTTCGCAGCCTTTTAATCAGATTTGTCAGACTTTCTATTCATATAATATATCCCGATTACACAAATCTTGAATGAATGAAACTTTAAATCTTATACTGGTGAGTTTCACTCCTAAGTTAGCCATTATGCTTTATTGTAGCTCACTTTGTTTCACCTTAATTTATTTGACAAGGGTGCTTTAAGTTGCCACACACTATGTTAACAAGGTAATGTAGTCGATTCATTTTTCTATGCTTTTTTTATATTTAGGGATTAATAATATTTGTAATCTGTAAATCTACATGCTTTAAGCCTATCAAAGATTTTTACTCCAGCATATTTAGTGATTAACTACTGTACCACTGCTTTATACTTGAGACGATATCTTGCAAAGCAGACACCTTGCGTACAAATTTCTACGATTTCGTGTTATAGTTTTCATGCTTAAAAGTCGGTATTTTTCCCTTTCAGTTACCAAAAAAAAAGGTTTAATTTCACGTAAAGATTTGCATGTAGTTGTGTTTTTTACTCTGAGTGCTTATATATTTTTAGATGCGACTCCACCTACCAATCTTGAGCTGATATATAATGTTTGTATGGCATCCACTACCCATTCAGTCAAATGTAGATGTGAAGATAAAACTATTACATAGTGAGTACTCATTCCCTACCTTGCACTCATTTGTTTTACAAAATCATACTTTTAGTAAGTACTTTTATGCCAATTTTTTTATACAATTCTTCACAATGTTGATTAGAATTTTTTTAATATTTAGATTTTAAACTGCATGCAAGAAGGTTTGAAATTTCATTTTATAAGTGATAATATTGATTCTTCTTATTTGTTTGGACTGTTAACTAAAGCTATGAATTGATAATATGAGGCCAAATATTATTATTTTCATGTGAAAATTTTGTGTCATTAAAACTATACAATATTCTTAGTTTTGTTTGACAATGTTGTATTCATTTTTTCTAAAGAGTATAAATGTAGTATTCGTACCACCATTTTGGTTGGACAAGTCCCGAAAGGGGTACAAGTTTTGTGATTGAAATAAGAATGTTGGGTGGATTTGTTTTCTATCACGAAGAGCCAAACGTGTTCTTAAATTTTTTCTTATATTTATTAGTCAACGTGCAAAATGTCTACTCTACATATCGCGTGGGTTTACACCTAGTTATAGTATATAACTAAAATTAACAACGAAATACAGTAGCGACATTTGCCGTGTTTTCAGAGCGCCGTGTAGACAATTGTAATTAAAGTTTTATCATTTAACAAATAAATTTAGCCCCTTTAACCCTTTCATTTTCTCATTTACCCACTTCTTTCCGGGTCTCCTCTTAATTGACTTTATCCCTTCACATTCCTCTATCTCTTCACATTTCTTTTTCTATTCATTAATATCTTTCACACCAAGCTTCTCATCGCCACAAAATCTTCTCACCACACACCATCATCAAGCCAACTCATCCAAAATCACGTTTTGAAATCTCATCACAAAAAAACCATCAGTTTTCTCAAACCAAAGCATTGGCCACCTAAAAAAATCATTTACACCACCAAATACTTAGCAAGCTCACCTCCGATTCATTAAAAATCAAACCCTCAAATTCAACCAAGCCCAAGAATCCCTCATATTCAACCAAACCCAAAAACAAAGACCCATAATGGCATATTCAACCATCGTTTGATTCAAGACTTTCGATTCAAATCGAGGTGGGTTAGATTCGAACATTGAGACTCTCTCTCTATATATATAGATTTTTTTGCATTATGGATTTTTTCTAAATTTTTCGAGGGTTTTTTGCATACCGACAGAAAATATAAAAAGTCCTAAAAAATTCAGAAAAAATGGGTTTAGAAAAATGAGTTTTATTAAAAACTCGACTTGACTCAAATCTCCCCCCTCTCTCTTTTGTTGATTTTTTTTTGCCATTTTTCTCACTTTTGGGGGCATTTTCCGGCAAAATGAAAATATTCCAAAAAATTTAGATTTTTTTTTCGAAAAGTGGCAAAAATAAATAAATAAAGAACATGGTATATTGTTGTTGCAATATGTTGAGAATTTTCTTTACTTGGTTGTCTTTTTCATTTATTAGATTTTTTTATTAAATTTTTTGATGAAACTGTTGCTAAAATTTTATGCTTGCTGGAAATATTTATTTTTAAAAGTCCCTGAAATATTTAAATACCACAAAAAAAAATCATCTCAAAATATTTTTTTACTAATTTTAAAAAGAGTAAACACCCCCATAGGGCCCTTACCTTTCCACTTGTTTCAATTTCGCCCCTATCCTCTTTTTTTTTGTTTCAATTTCATCATCAACCTTTCATTTTGTCTCAATTTCGTCATTGTCCTTTTTTTAATTTCAATTTACTCCTCAGCCTTTCATTTTGTCTCAATTTAATCATTCTGTTAATTATTTTGGATACAATTGACTATTTTACTCCTTTTTATTGAAAAATAATCAAATGGATGTTATAAATATTAAAAAATTAATGATTTTATTATTATTTCGAGATAAAAAATATTTTTCTATCCAAGAATAATAATAAAAAAACAGTTTTAATTTTCATTTTATCCTAGTTGTTTTTAATCTTTTTTAAAAACTAGAATAATAATTTTAATCATCAACATTGTTTTTTTTGTTTATAACTAACTATTTTTTAATTTTAATTCAAAATGTTTAATTTGATATCTTAGATTCACGAATGATTAGTGTCGTTAGCGCGGGCCCACATCATTTAACTAATGTGGATCCGATCTACCGAACTAACCAATCGCGAATCTAAGACATCAATTTGTTTTTTCCATTTATATAATATAATTGATAAATAAATTTTTTCTTGTGATGTGTGTCCATGCTAGCGGTACTAGTCAACCGTGAATCTAAGAAATCAAATTAAACATTTTTAATTAAAATTAAAGTTCTAAAAAAAGCGGGGCGTGACCGAGACGTCAAGGCCAAGCCTTAAGCGTTAGAAGCCTAGGCAGGCCTGAGGCGTAAAAAGACGTGAAGGCCTTTTTTTAATATATTTTAATATTTTTAGCTATAACAAGATTATTAAAAATACTAAAATGGTACATATATGTCTGAATATATGCAAACTAAAATACTATTTTTTTAAATACTAAGAAAAAACAAAAAAAAGAAAAGAAATAACGCGCATTTTTTTGAACGAGAGGCAGAGAGGTTTGGGATACCATTTTTCTTTTGATTGTTTTGAATGAGATATTGGTCCGATTTTGTAAAAAAAGTCTTCAAAAGACGATATTGTTTCACTAAACTATTTTTATTTTTTAAAAAAGCGCTTCTCAAGCCTTTTACCAAGAATAAGGCGTAAAAGGCTTAAGGCGGGGGGTTTATCCCAAGCCTCAAGCCTAGGCGAGTTTTTTAAAACACTGATTAAAATTAAAAAAAGAGTTTTTAATAAATAAAAAAACTATGTTGACTATTGAAATTGTTATTCTAGTTTTTTTTTTAAAATTAAAAACAACTCGGATGAAATAAAAATTAAAAATATTTATTATTATTAATATTATTCTTGAATAAATTTTTTTTTATCCCAAAATAATAATAAAATAGTTTATTTTCAATATTTATAATATCCATTTTATTATTTTTTAGTAAAGAGGGGTAGAATAGTCAATTGTATCCAACATAATTAACAGAGGGACTAAATTGAGACAAAATAAAAGGTTTAGGACTAAATTGAAACAAAAAAAAGGACAGGAACGAAATTGAGACCAAATGAAAGATTGAGAGATTTTTAAATAAGTGAGTAAGAGCTTTGGGAGTAAAAACTAAGCTTAAATGCTTGTTCCACATTGAAAGTGTGTGGAGAAAGGTGGGAAGCTAAGCCAATATAAAAGGGAGAGTGTCCCACATTGGAAAATGAGTAGAGCCAAGTGAAACCCACTAAATTATAAAGCATGTGGATTACTCTTGTCCCACATTGAAAAAATATAAAAAATGTGTGCACTTAATAAGTAGAAATGGAAGACGAAGAGTTACTTCATCTAACATTTAAGAGGCTATTCAAGAGACCTCCAATACGCACACGCGCGCGTGCGTGCGGGACCGTGGGTTGTAGTGGTGTTAGTGGCGCACTTTACACTTCGCATGCCGCGTGTCTGCAATGGTTGCCGGGATTCGTCCGGATCGAATCGCGGTAGTTCCGGCGCGATCACTTTTTGGTTGGTCCGTGTAAAAACAGTACAAGTTTACTTGCACCTGTTCGAAAATGGTTAATGGCTGTTGGTATTTAACAGTCACACTATTTCGAAAATGGCTTAAGACTGTTAAATTCAACAGTCATGACTCTTGAGACACATCCTTTCATTTCCTATAAATAAACGCTGCCAGTTACGAAATTGCACACTATTAATTAATCCATTTTTCAGATTTCCCAACCCCTGCAATTACTCACTTATAATTTTCAAGAGATACAAAATTATCTTATTCTGTTTCGTGCACAAAAACAGAATAAGAACTTGATTGTCTGTTCTTCGCTGCTGCATCCGAGGGCTGTCTTCAAAGATACAATTTGCAGACAGTGCATTTGCTTCATTGCATCTTGAGTACAGATTTACA
Organism: Sambucus nigra; assembly: GCA_949130495.1. NCBI lineage: Eukaryota > Viridiplantae > Streptophyta > Magnoliopsida > Dipsacales > Adoxaceae > Sambucus > Sambucus nigra. Next base: position 684,407,988 of record OX422211.1, read on the forward strand.
GATTTCCGTTTGTATACCGAATTATCGCGTGGGACAAAAATGTTGTATTTAGGAAAGTGACATCACGCCTTGAAGTTTCAAAATTTATTTGAAGATTCAACAAAGTTGTATTCAGAAGTTTATTCAATTGTATTGAAGTTGACATTATTATTATAATAGAAGAGTTTCATTTCTGCCTTTACATATTATCCAACATGAAATAATTTACTCTTTTAAAAAATTTATCGCATACTTGATACTCATTTAAGTACCTCACCGTATCCTTCTACTGAGAGCTTCAATGCTTACATTATAACCGAATTTGTTTAAAGGTCATACAATGAGGACATAAAAGATTATCACCAAAAAAAGGACTTAAAAATGATCATATATATGTGTGCTTATATATGTATAAGGTCCCCACTATTTTGTAATGTTGTCGAGGAATGAAGTATGTAAATATAAATCTCAAGGGTCCTTCAAGTTGGTAGAATCGAATATAGCTTTAAATTCAGGCATTCCAAGTTTAAAACGTGACAGTCGCGTCTTGGAGTCACGGATCACAAGAATTAAATGTTTGTTTCACAAATCTTATTCAGAGTGAAGGGATGAGTCTGAGGTGCATGCAAGCGGGCTAAGATTACATTTCATACAAAAAAATATATAAATATAATACTTTTTGTTATCTCAAATTCATTTATGTGCGTTTGTGTATTTTATCAAAAATTAAAATATCAAATAAATCATATTTATGCAATAAAATTAATACCACTAGAAAACTTACAAACGAAGAAGATGACCGAGTCAAGTGTTTGACACTCTCTCCTTAAGACAAAATGCGCTCCCGCTACGGTGCTTACGGCAATGAACAATGAGCGTTTGCCTCCCAGGATAAAACGGTCTCGACACGCGCAAGAATCACTTCAGTGTGCGTGTCCCACGAACCAATTATGTTTGATACTCTATCCGACTCGATTGGGAATGGAAGTATAGAAAATATTTTTTTCTCTCTTTTTTTCCCTCTTTAAAAAATGAAGATAAGTCTTGTATTTATAGAAAACAAGGTGTTTTTTTCATGAAAAGACATGTCTTTAGGAAACAACCACTTTAGGGACGTTTTTCATGAACTGTCACAACTTACGGTGAACAGTCACGACCTTTAGGGACAGTTATGAAAAACAGTCACTATATAGCGAACAGTCACAACCTTTAGCGACAGTTACGAAAATCCGTCCCAGAAAATAAATAAAATTTCCCAATAAACTTCATACATAAATGGGGACGCGCATGTACTTGGTCCTACTTTGACCAATATATTAATTTGGTCATAAAATAATTTGTGTAAAGACAGTATTTTCCAACAATCCCCCATATGAATGAAATTTGGGGGAAGAATCAAATGAACATGAAGACAAATTAGACAGAGTATCGGTGGAAAAGAGCTGCATCGGTAAAAATAGCTTTTGGCCTTGAATCTTTCCTAGTGATAGACTATTGGGTTTACTGGCCAATCAATGAACACGATGTCTTGAATTGATCAACATTTTTGTGTAAATCGAGACAATAGAATTCACACAGCCCTTCTCCGAGCATTCTTGGTTCTCATTATTGTATTCATTTTGGCCTTGGACACCTCCTAGTTTCATGAGTGTATTAGAGAATTTAGCAATGTAGTCGTTGGTTATTCTCATAGAAGTGCCCCCTTCTCACTCATATATGTGATTTCAATAAAGAGTATCCTGCTAATACCCCACTTGACCCATATGTTCAAGATATAGAAATAATTAAAAAATAATTATCCTGTTACACGCGGCAGATAGTGCACTGACTCGTCCTAGGAATGGGCGGAAGAATTTATTTTCTTCTCAGTGCTAACTGAATCACACATAATTAGGTTGTCCCGTTGAACCTAATTCTTGTGATCTCCAGTCATTTAGGTTGGGTTTCCATTATGGTAATTCTTTTAGGTTTTAACCGACTGTAAGCCCATTCCCCTTGATGAACTTCTCTTACTCTCTCGTTAGTGGATCCGCAATTATTTTACTAGGCCTAATGTTATCACTAATAGAGAGAGATTTTTTTTCCTTATATCATGACTAATAAGTCGTGACTTGCCAAATTATTATATGCCTCTTCATACAATGAATGCCACACGCAAACATAGGCATACTAATTATTTCTAGAATTGTTATCTCGGGCCATCCTCTTTAAAATTGTCAAAGTAGCTTTATAAGAAATAATATTCATATTCCATCATAAGAGGATTTCCAAACATTAAAACCTCTAATCATGCTAATATATCACTCGGAATACGAGTCTCGAAAGTCATATATTGTTTAAAAATATATTCATAATTTCCTAATGTTTATGCCATTTGTCACTTATATCTTAGTATCGATACTGAATGACTCATTTGTACTTTAGACTCTTTGATCCATTATCTTTATTCTAAAGATTTGTGTACACGCTTAATCATTTTCAATCTTGGAATATAAACAAAGTACTTAAGTATTAATTATCGTTCAATCAATGAAGTATACACTTCTCTAGACAAATGCACATTAGAAATACTATAGTACATTAAATGTACTTATACAATCAGATACTACACTTTCAGTAGTGTTTATCCTATTTTCAATAGGAATCATCTTTGTTTCTATTTTTGGATAGAAATTATCGCCTTAGATAAATGCCCCTACATTTATCATAATTCATACAAAGGTTCTCAACCTTTACCATAAAATTTTATAGTGGGTTAATGTGTTGAGAATATAACTTATAGAAAACTTAATTCTTCCCTCACAATTTCAAACATAAATTTGAAATTATATAAAACTTGATTTATTCTCAACCTCCAAAAGCTTTATTATCCTTTGAAGTGAAATGACTTAGGCACATAAAACCATGTACTGCTACATTTATGTTTATTTGGACCAACACATATGTCCATTGAGAAGGTAAACATTTATTTCATTCTAAATAAAATTCAGTTGAGACGAGTTTCTCTACTTTAGTAATTTCGTCATTTAATGATACATTCCTTATTACCCCATAGGCCAACTCAAGTTGTGTCACACATAATATATATGCCTCAAACCATTTGAACATATTCTATGATTATGAACTTTAAAATTATCATAATATAAAATATGTAATTTGGTTACGAGATTACACCTAAGTCTCCAATGAGATCATAATTTGATTCTACCTTCTATAAAGAAGTTGTGAAACCGCTCTGAATCCCTTGATCATTTATATGGATTTATGATTTAATTATATACCATTTTTAAAGCAGTCGTTAAACCACTCGGTTCTGAATTTCGAATCATAAAATCAATAAATAAATCTGTAACCACGCCACAGTAATTTTTCTCCATTGAAGAACACGTTCGACAAACGCATTAATTGGAAGTATAAGATTCTTCCAAAATGAATTTATATATTACGAAAAGGAATGTAGCACATTATATCAACTAAAGACTCTCACATATTTTGCAATCTTCATCGCATTTGATAATATTCAATATAGTGAAGAGGAGTAACATATTGAAATTAATCATATCCACTCTTTCAAGTCTTTCATCATGGAAAAAATGAGCATCACGATATCAATACAAGTTGTATTATTTTTCCTCAATGTTAACATCAATTGAATGTTACATAAATTTTATATGGTTAATGATATACAATCATGCCACAAATATCCAATAAACTGCTACATGTGAGAATAGTATATCATTACACATCTCAATTTTCATTCCAAGACAATAGGTCATCGGATGCCACAACATGGCATCAACTATATAAAATTATGCAAACATAATAAAATCATAACCTATATGTCCTTTTAATTTATTATGTGTGAATTTAATATTCTCAAATTTTCAACATGTTGTTTCACATCGTTTTAAACAATAGTGCATATTCATGTCTCTAAGAGTCGATATAATGCATGCATTGCAATGTTTAACATACATACCAACAATAATGGACAATGCATTATATTTTCTTTTTCTCTTTTTCGTGACACGGGAGATTAAAACCAATTTAAATGTAATATCAAGATTACATGAATTATCACAATAATTAAATATTATAATTCTACATGGAATGCAACTCAAATCATGTTTCTAAAAATATCGTATTTTCATGTACTCTCATTTAATTAGGTGACACTAAAATAGTACTATCACACGTATACATTTAACCATACAAGAGACCATAATATCATCGCATATATTATTTTCACATTACTTCGCATAAAGTACACTTAAAACATATAAATAAATACATCATCAAAGATGTGACTAAATCTCAACACATAATCAGACACTCGATTATCATGTGATAACATACATACATGTCATTAAACATGTAGCAACACATCATTGTTTACTTATTTATTTTCGATGTAAGAGCGCACCAAAATTGATATTTAATTTTGACTCTTTCCAAGTGAAATTATCACTATTAATTCGAATGAGATAAAAAAAAAATTATGGCTCAGATATTGTATCACACTCCATAACCTATGCATATGATCTTATATGTCAATATATAGTGTATTTAAGTATACTTTAAACACACTTTTATTGTCCATTTGAACATTTGGACAAATATAATTTTAGTTGCATGAATAAATGTATTCAAAATCACTTTATTCAGGACGCACCTTTTCAGTTTTAGATATTCAAAAGAATGTCAATACAAAATAATTAATATATTTAAACAAATTTCTAATATTGAAACTGAAACATGCAATCGATATAATATAAAAAAATATTACTAAAATTATACTAGCACATATGCATGTGGCCACACACGTGACCATTACGTCATTATAAATGCTATTGTCACTTTACTTCACTTATAGCGTCTCACAAGAGACATGTGAACATATACATCACCAAAAGCGTGATCAAACATATTTGATACACATATATGCACACATGAAACTATCACGTGAATGCACATCACTATCATGTCACTAACCGTGTGACAACATCATTCGATACCATCGCATCTCCACGATATAAGAATTATGCAAAACTTTTATATGTCACATTAATATGACTTTTAAAACACATATTGTTATGTGTATTTAAAAAATATAAAATTTTCTATTTATATACGTCATATAATATATATACTATTTCGACATATAAAAATTATGAGTATATAAAAAAAATTAAATTAATGTATAATTGAATCCATTATCATTAATCGTTCGGCCATTTTCAAGTTACCCAATTGTCACTACACATGTATATGTCATTATAATGTAACCATATCTCAAAATATTAGGTTTAATATTTACAAATCATGACAGTGATTCAGATATTAACAGATACATCTATAACACCTGCAAAGAAGACATTCTTTTATTATAAACCTTAGTCAACGATTTCACAAACCCACATAAACTTTTGAGATCTTTGGCATGAATTCATGCACAAAAAAAATAATGTTGAGTTTAAACCAAAATCATGGAACAAATTCAAGACATATGTATCATGTATATTTCTTTCTACTGAAAGTTTACATGGAGTCCGGATATGAATTAGTATATTTCCATCGTCATATAATATGACGGTTCATACACAAGAGCGATCCATCATTTAACATTTTTTACAGTTACCAAGTCCGTGGTCAAGAATAATACTATAAGGACATATCTTATTTGAATTTTTCTAAAGAAGGTTAGCCAATTAAAACCTACAAAAGTTTGTTCTTTTCATAAGTTCTAATAGAACTTTTGTACAGAAATATCCAAATCTTAACATAGAGTACATTTGTTTAAGTGAAACAATACTCATTCATTTTATACACATGACCCGCATATTCACTACAAGTGCACAGTTTGCATATACATAGCAATTTCATGAATAAAATTGATGATTCATACATTACAACCAAATATATATGCATTTACATGGAAACAAAATCATCACATCGTAAATAAAATAATATATGAATAATGAAACACATATCTATCATTTTTGACGTATCTATCATCTTGTCTTAAGATTGTTATCTCAAATTCATTTATGTGCGTTTGTGTATTTTATCATGGTCTTGACACGCGCAAGAAGCACTTCATTGTGCGTGTCCCATGAACCAATTATGTTTGATACTCTATCCGACTCGATTGAGAATGAAAAGTATAGAAAATATTTTTCTCTCTTTTTCTCCCTCTTTAAAAAATGAAGAAAAGTCTTGTATTTATAGAAAACAAGGTGTTTTTTCATGAAAAGACATGTCTTTAGGAAACAGCCACTTTAGGAACGTTTTTCATGAACTGTCACAACTTATGGTGAACAGTCACGACCTTTAGGGACGGTTATGAAAAACTGTCACTATATAGCGAACAGTCACAATCTTTAGCGACAGTTACGAAAATCCGTCCCAGAAAATAAATAAAATTTCCCAATAAACTTCATACATAAATGGGGCACTTTGATACCAAATTTATTATTCATCATTTATCCGTTTTAAACAAATAAATATATCGCGTGACTCGTCATGCTACAAGGAACGCGCACGTACTTGGTCCTACTTTGATCAATATATTAATTTGATCATAAAATAATTTGTGTAAAAATACAATATTTTTCAACACTTTTAACTCTCTTGGGTTCTACCCGTAGGAAAACATGGCAGTGCAAGGACATCTACTTATGTATCGTTATGTATGTGTAATAAGAGTAATAATTAAATTTTTAAGTGATCCCACCAGTATAATGATGACAAAATGAAAACATTTTACTTATGTTTCTCACTCGAGTGGAAAGAAAAAAATGGAAGTCCAAACATGTGTAATTATGCATGGTGCTTATCTTAACATTTGTAACATCTCTAGTTATGTTTGTATTCGGGTCCTCAGCAGTGGTTGTAGTGAATTTTGGAGTCGTTAAATTTGTACCGGGTCATAATCTCAATACAAGATCAATGTTCCCAGATACACGAGAGCTCAATCCAATTTACGTGTATGCAAATTCAAAAGGTAATGTTTGCATTAAAGTGACCCCACTAGTATTAATGACAAACCAAGCCTCTTGCACTCTAGTGGTATAAAGTTGTCACTGGGACAGTTTTGGGGGTGGATTGAGTTTGGTCCCCAGTTCGATCCCTGACACTGTCAAAATAATGCTTGTCCAGCGGAAGTCACAAACCGCGAACGTGGATTAGTCGAGGTGTGCTTAAAGCTGGTCCGAACACCACGTGGTATAATACAAAAAAAAAATAGTATTAATGACAAAATGAGAGTAAAAAATAATATAATTGATATTAGCACCCATTTACATACGATGCACATATTTAAAAGTTACGAGTAAAATATGAGGTTCATATTTAAAAATTATGCATCAAATATGGAGTCTATATTTAAAAGCTATGAATCAAATATGAAGTTTATTTTCAAAAGACACGAGTCAAATATAAAGTTCATTTTTAAAAGTTGAGTAAAATATGAGTTGTCTTACATAGAATTGGAATTGTAATACTTATTTGGATAAAAAAATGGATTGGAACAACCCATATTTGTTCTAACCCACATTTAGTCCAACTCATATTTGGCGCGCCCAAATTAGGCCACCCATGATCTTGCCATTGCTACCCACTATCATTTAAAGTTAGCATTCTTTCATTTTTTACGTTGACTAGTTTTTAGGATAGACTCTATATAATAAAACACATTATAATTAACAATTGGATAACATAAATCACCTGAACCCGATGATCGTACTTAAGATACACTCATTATCAACGGAATGAAACTTATAACACTTACAACATGTTTGCAAGATAATATGCCTTGTTGACAACTGTTACATTAATAATAAACAAACATGAATAAAACACGTTTGCCTTGTCTAAGGGTGTGTTTCGGCCGGATCGGAATAGGGGTGTTCGGAAAATTTTCCAAAATTTTTGGAATTTTAAAATTCATTCCAAAATCGGAAAAATAAATTTCGGAAAATAATTTTTTTTCCAAGTCGGCTGATTCGGAACATTCGGAATTTTCGAAATTTTTGGATATTTTATTATTTGGAAAAATCTCGGAAAGATCGGATTTATCAATTTTATCTTTTTCGAATAATATCGAAAATATCATTAAAATTTTTAATTGTATTAACACTATTACATTTAGGGATTTACTTTATCACTTTGTTAACCATTAACTGTACTTCATGTGATATAACCATTAACTGCACTTTGTCACAAAACATGGGTAAATATCAATCAGGAATAGGTAGTGATAAATGGCCCACGATTGTGATAAATGGAACATAAACTAACATATCATCTTCAAAATAGGGATAGGATTTTTTAAATCCAAGGCGATAACTGTGTGACAAGCTAGGATTCAAAATGAAAAAAATTGAGAACCCAAAAAATCTTCAAAACCCAGAAACAAAAACAACAAGAAGCAGGGCTGAGGTGGGTGCACCGCCTGAGGTTTTTGAACATACCTGAAGTTTCGGTGAGGTGTGTGTGATGGCCGCGAGTGTGCCTTCTGAGGTGTGTGCGCCACATGAGGTGTGGCGTTTGCTGATGGCAGTGAGGGCACTGCGGCGGCGGCGTCTGAGTTAGAGAGAACAGAGGGGAACATAGAGTGAGAGAGAGAAGCGGCTGGGCTAGTGTTTCTTGTTTGTGAAATTGTGATTTAGGTTAAGTGTAATCTTTATATACTATAAAATTCTATACAAGGCATTAAATGCTCCTCTTTATCTAGACTATCCACGTGGCATCATAAAATGCTATACAAAGCATTAAATGCTCCTCTTTTTGTTTACCTGGCTTTTAGTTTGAAGGAAGTTATCTTCACGTGCAAACTTTGATAAAAAGGCTTTTCTAATTCGCCTGTGGCCCTTTAGTTGCCCCACCCGTTCATCCCCTCTCTTTACCCGTTCATCCCATCTCTTTAATACGCTGCTATAAAACCTCCCACAGTTCACTTCTTTCTCTCTCTCTCTCTCTCTCTCTCTCTCTCTCTCTCTCTCTCTCTCTCTCTCTCTCTCTCCTCTCAAAAGATGCATGGACTCCACCCTTTCTTTTTTCGTCTCCCCACATCGAAATAGTTGAATTACCTGGAGATCTTTTCATGTCCTTCCTTCCTCTTCCAAGTTTTGTTGGTGTTTGGTTCTAATGATTTATTTTTAAGACTTGGACAGTTTTCTTTGTTGGGATTACGAGATGAAAATAGGGCATGGACTCTATATACTAATCTAAAATGCACTACAAGGCTCTAAATGCTGCTTTTCTCATAAGATGTCCACGTGGCCAAAATAGTTCTGTCTCACGCTGTCTTTCTCTTGCTCCCAATTAATTCATGCCTCTCCATCTTTTTTTTCTCTCTCTTTCTATCTAATCATCCTTGACCTTTTAGCTTCTCTTAAATGACTCCTGCATATTCTCATAGCAGTATAAAATCTTCCCTCTTCCAGAGAATCCGGTCAAGTGGGTCGCGATTTCGGTTTGTAGGGACCGATTAGAGATTGGATTTGGGTCTAATAGTTTTTGGGTTTTGGTACGGGTGGGGGTAGAGGTTTGGGCAGCTCCGGGTAAATGGGTTCGGAGGTGGTTTGGTCGATGGTTCGGGCCAGCAAGGAGTTGGGTTGTTGTGTTCACCGACATAGGCTGGTTCTTGGGTGGTATAAAGGTCTGCCAGTGGTCATGAGCTAAAAGGTGGTCATTTTTTTTTAATCGAGTTTGGGTAGATCCCGGTTTGTGGAGATGGGATCGTCGGAAATGGGGTTTCCGTCGATGTTGAAGTTGGCTGAAGGTGAGGAGGTCAAGGAAGTTTAGATTGTATGGAGGATCCGGGTTTTGAAGTGGGTGAAGGCTGATGTTTATTTATTTATTTTGGTTGTTCTTTTGGGAACTCGCCCGAGGTTGGGCGACCGGTTGTGGAGGGAGATGGGTCTGCCGCATTTAATGGCCTTTGGAGGGTTCAAAACCGGGTCTGAGTTGGGTTTCCCTCTTTCATTTTGTAGGCTCTTATGTTTTGACAAAGACTAGAGGCTTAAAGTATGTCAGGTGTGGATATCAAATATGGAATTTGGTGTGTGCATCTATTTGTGCAAGTATTCTCTGAAAAAAATTCAATATTTTTCGTATGTTATATATTTGATGAATTGTCCATTTTTTTATTTATGATGATAAAATGTTGAATAATGATATGGGTATCAAAACCTCTTCTAAAGGTGATATGGATTTCACTCATTTTTTGACTCACCTATTAAAATTTGACTTGTGGTATGGGTTCCGTCAGGGTATAAAATTTTTACTTTTGGGAGAGGTTTTGAAGGACTTATTTGGGACTCATAGCACGACTCTAAATTTTTTAAAGAGGGGTAATATATGTTTAACATTATCTGATCTTTTATTAAGTGCTCATTTTTTGTTTATTTTTAATTACAGCACACACACTGAATCAAAGTGGCCATGTCATGGTGATTCCTTACATTTTTTGTTATATTTGTAAAATATTATTTCTGATTTATAAATTTTTTGTATCATACTTTCTTTGTGATTTTACTAATATTACCAAAAACATAAAGATAGAATTTAAACTTGTGATATATTATTGTGTTAACTATTTCGCAATTAAATTTATATCGTAACTAAAAAACGTAAGTATAAATTTGTGAATATATTAGTTGGTTAAATTCAACGTATTACCAACCTCATTTTCAATGAGCCATAATTAAACTTCTCATATATTTTATTATTTGAAACTTAATAAGTTACTGTCCTTTTTTCTACGTATTTGTATAATTTTTAACTTTATTGTGTCAGGTGGATACATGACACTATAACACGTGTCATAATTTTGACATAAACACGACATGATCCAATTTTATGATAAAAAAAATTCCCACACGAACCATACACGATCAAGACATGTTTTCTTAATTTCAAATATATCCCACACATTGCGTTTCGCCTGCGCATCGCGCGGGTTTACACCTAGTGTCTATAAAAGTAGTATATATGGTATAAATTGACGGTCAAGATTGTTTTAAATGGAGAGTGTGATTACATTAATAAAAAATATATTTTAAATGTAAAAAATGTTAGTAAAACCGATAACTAAAAAATGATTAAAATAAATAAAAATATTATTATTTCGGAAAATATTTTGGATAATCGGATTGGCATCATATCGGAATTTTCGGATCGGAAATTCAAAAATTCGGATTATTAAATATGATTTCCAATTCCATTCCAATTTATTTCGGAAAATTCGAAAATCGGAAAATTAAAAACGATGCCAAAGTCGAAAAATTACGGATCAGAAATCGGAAAAATCGGAAGTTCGGAAATAATTAACACCCCTAGCCTTGTCCCTAATCGAAGCGTTTGGATTAAGGTTAGGTTATGCCTTTCTTCCTTGTCTACTGGTTTAAGAGTTTTGGATGGTTTATTGGTTTGTTAGTTTGATATTGCTTATATATGTCTAAAGAATTAGGGGCCGACATGGTTTCTTGGTATCTTGGTTTGGTTGGCTGTTGTGGAGGTGGGCTTACGAGTGGCTTGGGTTTACTAGTGGCAAAATGTGGCCCAAATAATAAAACAATTCATATTAGTCCTGTCATTTAAATATGGGGCCCATATTTAAAAGCTATGAGTTAAATATGAGGCCTATATTTAAAAGTTATGAGTCAAATATGGGTCCCATATTTAAAAGCTAGGAGTCAAATATGAAGCCGAATTTTAAAAATACAAATCAAATATAATACTCATTTTTAAAAGTTGAGTAAAATATGAGTTTTTTTACATATACCTCGAATTGTAATACTTACTTTAGTAGAAAAATAATGGGTTGGCCCAATCCAAATTTGGTCCGCTCATATTTGGCCCAGCCCACATTTAATCCAACCCACATTTAGCGCAACCCATATTTGACCCGCCCAAATTAGGCCCAACCCATAATTTTTCCAGTGTTATACTTGTGTTGCATGTAATGCTACGCGTGTCTGACTTCTGATTTAATGAGTGTCATTTGTTTGCCTCCATGTTTATGAGGTGCTTGGTTGTTTATGCTTGTTCCTTTGGTTTGTTCGCATCTTTGGGCTTTGTTTCTTTTGGGGTTGTTAGTGGTTTGGACTCTGGTCTTTTAGGTTGCAGATTGGTTTAGTTTTTCTCGGCATGTTATGCCTTTTTTTATTTGGGCTTCTTTGTATCTTGTTTGGGTTATTGCCATTGGTATAGTATGTTTACATTCTACAAAAAAATAAATAAAATAATTAAATAATTTAAGAATGCGAATGTGTAAAATTATTTCTTTGACCTCCTAATAGGGTCTAGAAATTATATCCTCTAAAACTGCAACTGGTTTTAAGGTAATATTTTTATGATTTATTCCCACGAGGCAATAATTGAGATTATACTCTTACAATTGTTATCTTACAACATATTCAAATAATTAATTATATTTATTTATAAAATGGAAATGATCTAAGGCGCATAAAGTGACTGTCGAGTCTTTTATATAGCATTTTAATAAATCGATAGTGTGCATGCAACATACCATTGGAGAAACTTTAAGAATTCTGTAAATATATTGTATTAAATCAATTCCATATTAGTGTTTGTGTTTAGTTAAAATCATGATGCTAAATATTCAAGCAAATTACATTCAATTAATTTAAATTCCTTTTTTGTTTTTCAAAACAACTGATATTTTAGTATTTAAAACATCTTAGAGTTTAAATTTTGAAGCAACTCATTAGCCTATTATGTATTAGAGATCATTGAACTCATCATGTTTCTGATTCATTATAAGATCGCATTGTATAAGGAGTATATATTAAAGTGATACAATAATAAAAATTATGAACTGGTTTGCAAATTCTATAGATATTATAAGAACTCACTCACAAATCTTATCTGTTATTTTTGCTAAACATCAGTCCTAGAATATGAGAATTTATCTTATAAAGAACTAAATTCATATCTCTCCAAAACTATGTGTTATCATGCCTAAATTTACATAGGAGAATATTCTTAATTATTATATGTAGTATTCCGAAGAACCACGTGACATAAAAAACCCAATAAGTCTCACAAATCAATGAGATAAAAATCCTGATGAAATTTCGAAACCTTTGAAAATGCAATAAGAAATTTCAGATACACCTTTAAGTTTATCAAGAAAATATCAACAACAAAATTAAATAAAAATTACAATACATATCTCTTAACATAAATAGTAGATGTGTTTGTTAAATGAATATTTATAAATAACATACATGAAGTCTTGTAAATTTTATGTTGAAAAATTGAATATGGCAAAAAACAATTAGGGCTAAACTCCTATTTTTCAATGACTTCCATCACATATAGTAGAAAACTATTGAAATCTGAAGGGAGATTTGGCCGATCATCCCACGTGGATTGACACATGGCACCTAGAAGTGGAGGCGGTGTAGTCGATCTAATATCAAGGAAGGGATAACACAGGATCCAGGAAGATCATAATGCATCAAGGATGGTTAAATCAATCACGACTGTTAACATAAATATAAGCTTAAGAAGAAGATACCTGGATTTGTAGGGACTTATACTTATAAATAAGGGTGACCCTATCCTATTTTGGGGTATTTATTTACACCTTTCTCACGGTGACTTGGACTCTCAGCTAGCAACTCTAGCACTCCAATTGCCATTTGTTCTTCCTGATTAATAAATAACTCTCCCTTTTCGTCCCCGTGGATATAGGCTGGATGGTTTATTGAACCACATGGATCTAATATTATTGGGGCGAATTGATAATATTGTACTGTAGTGAATAATCAGCCCTACCGTAATACGAGTGCTCACCAGTCTTATTATTTGCATGCCAGAATTTGTATCCATTCTGAGATACGAATCGTTAGTAGGGATCAAACTCCTTCGTGGTCTAACTTACCTCCTTGTCAGTTGAGGTCAAGGGGGCCGTAGATACCCCATTATGTCACCCCTTAAACTCTCCTTAGGTCCCTAGCACCTCCCTTCACCACCGCAAACCCAGGTCGTACCCCGAGTATTGACCTAGAAGCCATCGGGCACTCCCAAGCTCCATTTGACCCAAAGTCAAATCTTCAGATCGACTGAGAGTAAATGAATCTTCGAAGGGCACTGAAACCCCTTTCCAACAGTCCGCCCCATGTGCGATTCTGACTTACGGTACGGACGAATGATCCGTTTGACTCCGAGAGGTCACCGAATGCTTCCAGGGCCCGGTTGACCAAAGTCTACTCTCCAAACCGGATCAAACTCTTTGGAATGATGAAGTATATATCCTAACCTTTCAAACATTCCACCTCGTGCGTGATTCGAACTTACCATGCGGACGAACAATCCGTTTGCGTTCGACGATTCCCCATCCAATGAACAGACGAGCGCTTTCGAGCTGCATTTGACCCAAAGTCAACTCCTGAACCTGGGATCGGTTTAAAGGATTTTCGAAGGTATCTAAATTTCCTTTCCAATGGTCTATCCCATTTGCGATTCGGATCAACGGTTAGCGCTCTGCAGCTAATTTTTCGAAAAGGTCTGAAAGACACTGCCAAACGGCAGGTCCCAGACCTTGACTATCGGCAGTGTGCCTAAACACACCTGTCGATTGGCAGGACTAGGACTATGCCAATCGTCAATTCCCTGGGCCTATAAAAAGGAGGCCTTAACCTCACTTACAAGAAGAGCCCAGATATGATAGATATCACTCTCAGCAAATCTAGAATACCTCTCTCGAAGTCAACGTGATTTCCACATCAAAAATCCTTTCCAACCTTCACTTTTCATCATCCTTTTCATCAAACTTGGTGAATTCAATACCCTCCATCATCATCCAAGTGTAAGGGCTGCTCTCCAACATTTAAGATCAAGCTCAAGATCTTCAAGAAGGTCCAATTTTCTCAATTCTCTCCTTAAATTCTCATAAATTCGCATTAACTTGTTTTATTACTTATCACTTCTATTCCCTCATCTCACATATCTTAATATACTTTTTTATTTAGTATTATTGCACATCTCTCACTTTCATATAAATAAAAACCCAAAAAATAAGAAAAAAGAGGGTTTGCTCATAAATTCCAAACGGGAATTCTCACACTTTTCTTACACTTCTCTCACAACTAAAACACTTTTTCTACACACACACACACACACACACACACACACACACACACACACATAAATCCCCCGATTGGATTTATGGGATAAACCCCACCCCTCGTTTTGCATGTGAACTACGTGGACTTTGATGCCTCTATAGGCTATGTAGGCGTCTCAGGGTAAAATCCAAGACTCGAGTCCTATTTTTACTTTTTCTCTCATTTTTCTATTTTCTCTAAACTCAATTCTCTTATATTCTATATACTTGTTCTTAGTAGCTTATCATCCCATATGCGTTATCATTCCCTCATAATGATCAACGTAAGGATAATCGCGTAAATCCTATTTTCTAATAGTATTTTTACATTCCTACGGATAACTCGCTTTACCTCTTCCGTGGTACAAGTCGATGACTCCTATCTCCATTATATATACACATGCACACATATCACGAGAAAAATAAAGGAAAATAGCAAAAACCCATGAGAGACCGTAAGGGCGGAATGGATGCCTAACACCTTCCCATTTCGTAACTTAGCCTCCGAACCCTTTTCGAATCATTTTAGTTTCGTATGCATCAGTATGTCTTTGGATGTTGTCCTTCGGGATGGCTCCCTTTCTTTCGTCTGTTGAGTAAAATAGACTGGCGACTCCATCTCTCTACATTTTTTTACCTCACCCAATGACGCCGGTCGAAGCGCTCCCAAAGGGACGCGCGGGACCTAGGATCCTCACTCTGCCCGCCCTCCACGAGGATCGATGATGGCCACAGTGGCGACTCCGCTGGGGATTTTATTTAAGGGCTAGACTCTATTTACATGGGTGTTATGTTTGTTTATATTTTCCCCCATTTTTGCATGTTCCCCTTTTCCGTGCGTCCCCCATGCTTATTCTTCTATTCACACACTTGTAGAAAATTCTCCATGTACACTTCGCACCACGTGCACCTAGGATCACATATATCCTCATGTTTCACGCATCACCCATCCATTCTTGGTGTACCATTGGTGCTCGTACTTTGCTCCCTGTTTGGCATGATAAAAAAAGGCATTATCATAAGATACTAATAAGAGAATCATGCATGATTCACACAACATCACCAAAGAGCATTGTTATTGACCAAATTCTACCCAGTAACTGAAAGGTCACTTCGTGATGGGCGCTGGTCTGGCAGGGCGCAGTTAGCCTAAGCGATATAACTCTCACCTTCCATTGGCCAAGTACCTTCGACGTATATCGAACGGTTCCCCCGCATCGTACCGCTTGACCGAAGTCATGGCAGGAGGTATATCGCAGGGAATTCGTTCATGTACGCCAAGTATATCGAATTCGCTCTCACACGTATTGTTCCCATGAGGTATATGGTGAGGCAATTCACGTACACTCAGGTATATCAAATGGCTTGTCCACACGTACCGATTGCTCGCAAGAGCAAGGTGTGTATCGTGGAAGTCACGCCAAAGGGGGGAACCCTTTTCAATTCACCCAATCAAATTGCATACCCACATATAGGTGTCAAGCCTAGGACACACATGTTAGATTGTCGGTTTCTACCCGAAACTCTATCAAAATTTCGAGTCAGCCTATCGCCCAAATTTTTGCGCATTTTCAAAACGGGACCCTGTCCGTGTGCCTGGTCACAAATCCAGCCATAGCTTTGCATATATTACAAACCCAACTTTTCCAGGCTCGAGTCCCGTCCGGCACTTCATTTTTTGCATTTAGGAGAATTTAGTATAAGTTAGAACATAATAATTATAATAATCGTGCTGAGACCCGTCTCCCGAAAAAAAAATCCAAAAACATTTCTCCTCTCTTTATCAAAAAGCCAAAAATATTTCTCCTCTCTTTATCAAAAATCCAAAAATATTTTGTCTTTCCATATCAAAAAGAAAAAGAACAAAAAATTTCATCCTTTTTTCTCAAAAATAAATCCTATTTTACGCTTTCTCAGGTCAATCGTAAACCCTTGGCCTGGCTCCCTATTGGCTTCGGTCTTCAGTCAAATCACCCCGAAGTTCTTCCCGTTCCTCTTCTACTCCTTTCGAGTCCAGAATCCATTCGCCTTCTATGGAGAACACAAATCAAATACCCGTTGTGCAGCCGGATCTGATGGTAGTCCTAGCTCAGTTTGTGTCCAAGATTGACAACCTCCAAACTGAGGTCCGAGAGATGCAACGAAACCAGGTTCCCGTTCCTCAAGAGCCCGAGGCCCTATTCCCTCATGCTATGGATCCACCCAAGCCTATCTGGGTTCCTGAAGAGTATCATCACGCTCCACGTGCTCCTCCTGATAATGGGTCGCCTCCTGCCCAGCTTTCGATGCCGAACCTTGCCCAGCCTGGGGCCAACTTACCTATGATTATTGATCCGAAGGAAAGGGAGCTGAAAAACGTAAAAGTGAACCTCAAGATGCTCACTAAAAAGTTTGACCAAGTCAGAATCTCGGGGAATTACATGGACTACACCCACATGTCTCCTTATCCTAAAGAGAGGTTACTCGAGAAGTTCAAGATGCCAAATATCGAGAAATTCAGAGGAAGTGGACCCCCGATTATTCATTTTCACAACTATCACCGTTTCATGACTCTACTAGGGCCTTCTAAATAAGTGATGGCCCAATTATTTCAGCAAACTTTGAAGGATAGCGCCCTCCGATGGTTTTTATCTCTCGAAGAATCCAGAATCCATAGCTAGGAGGATGTGGCTCGAGAATTCATGTCACAGTACAAATAGAATGAAGAGCTTGAGGCCACCCGCCGTGATTTATATCTGCTCAAATGGAACTCTAGGGAATCAGTGAATAACTTCATAGCCAGATGGAGGGAAAAGTAGCAACCATGACCAATCGGCCATCCGAGGAAGAACAAGTCAGCATAGTGAAGAAGAACTTCATACCCCATATTCGAGCAACGATGGGAGGACAATACTATCCCCACTTTTGAGCTCTCAGAGAAGCAGGAGTAGAAATCGAGGAGGGTTTTTCCAAAATAGATTTTGAACTAAAGAAAGTGTCTGGATAGTTCACCCCCGGAAAATATGACAAACCTGCCAGTACCGCAGTCTCAACCATTAATAACATCTCTTAACCAACCACCTTATGGGCACCAAAAAGCCGCCCTGTCCTAGTTCGAAAAGAATACACCGAGCTTCATGCTCCTATCTCCAAAGTTTATCAAGCCCTGCTAAGCCGAAACCTTATCAAACGCTTCGTTCCCCGTCCATTACCAAATCCACTACCAAGAAACTTCAAGGAATATGCCCATTGCGCCTTTCACCAAACCGTTGGCTATACCACTGACCAATACTTTCACCTTCGAAACGTAATCCAAGGTCTAATTGACCGGGGTACCATCGCCCCACCAGCCAATCCTAAGCCAAACACTACTCACAACCCACTCCCAAATCATGCCAATGCCATCTTTCTATAAGAGAACCCAGAATTTGATCCCTCAACTCAAATCACACCCATATACTCTCCTAAACCTCTCCAAATTTACCCATATTTCCTCCTACACCCTGTTAGCCTTACTGATCAGGTACTGTCACTCCTTACCAGAGCATTCATCACTGTTCGTACCCATTTTGAAAATGGAATCATGGAATTATCAGTAGTCTTAAACTAACTCCTAGAGTTCGGGCTGAAATTGCCCTCACAGATGATCATTAATTGCCAAAGATTCAGTGCGCTATTCTTAGAAGCACGAAAATGGGCTCAAGAGTCAGACAGTTGGGTAGTACCGACCGATGAATTTAGTCTGGATGATGTTGTCCAAATTATGGCAGAATTATTTAGGCAAACCAATGACATCTGCAGTATGACCGAGTTACTTGATACTTTGAAATTTCAAGGGCGCCTGGTCCCTTCACCCTTACACATCCCCATCGATTGGGAAGACCTGTATGAAGAAGCCGTTGAAGTTATGTAATACATAGACTTTACATGGAAAGATAAAATTATTGCCACCGGATGGGGGGAAGAATTCGAAGAGCAAGCTTCAGAAAGAACTGGCCCAGTAGCCGACATGTGTGGGATGATATTATTTAAAGAACTCCTTGGAAAAATAAACAGGGTGGCAGAGCAACCCGAGGTCGATGAGGACACGGGATTCATGTTCTTACCTTCTTCAGTAAATCACATGACCAGATGAGCGAGGCATTACCAGATCCCAAGCTCACTACCAGCAAATGACAAAGGGAAAGGCGTTGAAAACCTTCCTATGCCAGAGATTACCCTCGAGGAGAACAAGATCCTCGATCAACTAAAGAAAAATCAAGCTAACATCACTCTATGGGGGCTTTTTATGTCTTCCCGGCTACACAGAAATTCTTTGATCAAGCTGCTCACGAGACCCATAGTTCCTCCCTCTACCACACCAGAAGAAGCGGTAAATTTGGTCAGATCCTTGACCTCTACCCGAATGCTATCCTTTTTTGAAGAAGAAATACCCAATATTGGGCTAAATAACAATCATGCACTCAACATTTCCATCGAAGTTATGGAGAAGGTTGTACCACTATCTCTTGTCGATAATGGATCCGCCTTGAATGTCTGCCCACTGAGGACCTTCAAATGTTTAGGACTGAAAGAAAGTAACCCCGCTCTAACCTCCATTGTTGTACGTGCTTACGATAATACCCGTCGGGAGGTGATAGGATCCATAAAGCTTATAATAGGGGCTGACCCTATAAACCCTGTCGTCGAATTCCAAGTTATTGACATCCCAACTTGTTTCAATCTGTTGCTAGAGCGACCTTGGCTTCACAGTATCAAGGGTGTGTCTTCCTCGCTCCATCAGAAATTGAAGTTCTTTGCCAACGAACGAGTCATCACCATTTTGGGTAACGATGACAATATCAAGGGTACAAGTACCAGCAGTCCAATTCTTGAGATACAACACGGGTAAAATGATATGCTCCTATCGGGATTCTGAGTTGAACCACCTCTGCTCCCGACAGGGGACGACTTCAAAGAAAGGCTTTGCCAAAATACGACCCTCATGGCAACGTCAATGTGATTCAGATATTTAGGAACTAGGGCTAGGACAAAGACAGTAAGGAATACTTGAGCCGATTGAATGAAAAAAGGCTTTCCCTCCTTGTGGGTTGGGGTATCAATCGTCAGAATAAGAGCTTAGAATGATCTGCCAATCTCGACCAAAGAGAGGACTAGACTGCATCCAGACTATCCCAGGTGATTCCTTAAATGGATGATTCATCAAAGAGGGCGAAGACATCCCCTTTTACGGCTTTTTGAAACCATGGTATAACCATACAGATAAGAAGATGAAGTCTGGAATGGAGATCTTTTTCTAAGATATCTACCCATGGGTCGAGAGTTCCCAACACCATGTATAATCGCTCATCAAAGATACCGAGGATTCTGAGGAAAGTGACTTTGAAGATTCCTTCAACTTACAAATACTGGGACTGACACTCTGCATGGTTCACTCAGGCACTACATCACTAGATCCTTCCCATCTGATCAAAGATGCTGATACACCTCTCCTCAACTGGCATGTTGCGCCAGTTCTACCTGTTGAAATCCCCCCTAATCCTAATGTTTACCCTATTTCTTCTTTTGTTATTTATCCTTACTCAAATATAATCGAGTCCTCCTTTGATGAGGTTCTCAATGCTGTTTTTTCTATCCTTGAAATAAACAAAGATTTTGAGTATCTTGTTGTGCCTTACATTAACTGTTTGGATTCTAATCAATCTTTTGATGATGATGATTTTACAAATGAACAATTCTTAACTCATCTAAATAAGGTTAATAATAAACAACATAACCGTGTTCAAGTTAATAAAGAAGAGACTGTTGTTTTTAACCTCGATTCTAGTAGCCAACTGTACAATATTAGGATAGGGGCTACCCTCGATGAACATGAGCGTGCATAACTCGAAGAATTGCTAAAGGAATTCGTGGATGACGATATGCCCGGTATTGATCCTGAAATAGCTCAGCATGAGATTCTCACTCTCCCAGATTACAAGCCGATTAAATAAAAGTTGAGAAAGCTCCACACCGAATGGTCGCTCAAAGTCAAAGAAGAGGTGGTCAAACAGTTAAATGTGGGCTTCATTAGTGTGATCGAATATCCCACGTGGCTAGCCAACATAGTGCCTGTGCCGAAATCAGGAGGGAAGGTTCATATGTGTGTACACTACCGAAACTTGAACAAAGCCTCTCCAACGGATGATTGTTCATTACCCAATATCGACATGATCGTGGATAACACAGCCAGTCACGCTCTCAAGTCATTCGTCGAAGGATTTATCGGATATAACCAAATCAAAATGCACCCAGACCACCAAGAAAAAAATGCATTCATCACCCCATGGGGAACCTTTTGTTACACGGTTATGCCATTTGGTCTCAAGAATGCTGGGGCTACCTACCAGAGGGATGCCACAACCATCATGCACGATTTGATTTACAAAGAAGTTGAGGTCTATGTGGATGCTATGATTATCAAATCCAAGACTAGAGAAGGTCATGTTACCACTCTCCGAAAGTTCTTCGAATGACTGCGAAAGTATCAGATGAGACTCAATCCGCAGAAATGAGTCTATGGCGTTACAAAGGCAAAATAATTGGGATTCATGGTCAGTGAGAAGGGTATAGAAGCAGATACTTCCAAGATGAAAGCCATACTTGAGATGCCACCTCCCCAAACAGAGAAAGAAGTCTAAGGTTTCCTTGGAAAATTACAATACAACAGCCGGTTCATCAGCCAGTTAACCTCCATCTGCGAACCTATCTTATAACTCCTCCGAAAGTATTCAACTAAGGTTTGGAACGAGTCCTGCCAAGAATCTTTTTACCGAATCAAATAATATTTGACCCAACCCCCGGTACTCATGCCACCATAGCCTGGTCTCCTTTTGCTCCTATACCTAACTATAACCGACACTGCAGGTGGGAATTTGCTAGCCCAATACCTTAAAGATTCCCACAAAGAAAATCCATCTATTATGTCAGCCGCAAAATGGTCGGATACGAGGTCAACTACACTACTTTGGAAAAGGCGTGTGTCGCACTTGTCTGGATCACCCAAAAGTTGTGGCACTACATGCTCACCTTCCCTATCAAATTTATATCCCGAATGGACCCCATCAAATACCTTCTTGAGAAACCCGCCTTGTCCAGCCGAATGACTCGATGGTTGATGCTTCTAGCCGAGTTTGATATCGTGTACGTCACGCAGAAAACCATGAAAGGAAGAGCCATCTCTAACTACCTCGCTGATTACCCCATGGATGAAGCTGATGTCTGGATCTCCGAATTCCCAGATGAAAACTGTAATACCCCGTAATTTTAATGACTTTTAAAATGGGTTATATTTTAAATTAATGGATTAATTGGATTTTATTATAAATTAATTCATTTGGGTTTTATCCGAATTGTGGATATTAAATGGATGATTCTGAATATTACTTAAATATATTTAGGTAATATATGAATGTGATGTTATTGATATTGCTGTGAGTTATTAATTCGGTAATTTGAATTTTTAGTCGGACGCGGTATGGGACGTGTCGGGACTAATTTGTTAAATTAATAAGAAACTTATTTTTACATTGACCTTATAGTCATTTCAATTGCGTCGTTGCGTCCAAAAGGGTTGAAATAGTCAGAAAAATCTATTTGGATGTTGGTTTTGGGTCTCGGGTCATTTGGAAATGAAAAGACAACCCAAAAGGGCATTTTAGTCATTTTTATAGGGGGGATGAATAGTGATTTCGGATTTTGTCCTATTATAAATATTTGGAGATTAGTTGTACGTGGGTTCATTCATCTCTTCTACACAAAATTAAGAAGTCACCTTGTGAGAGAGAGTGAAAGGTTGCTTGGGAGAAGAGAAGCTTACTTGGAAAGGAGGAGAACCAAAGGACCAAAGGTCACCACCACCAACCACCACCGGGAGTAATCAGAGAAGGGGAGAACCACCTGTGATTTACAACCCCAAAGGAGCAGACCTTCATTAGAGGCAAGTATTTGATGATTGCAATCTAAGTTTGTATATTGTCCATGTTAGGATAGTTATAAAAAGATGAGATTTTTCATGTTTGGAAGTTAATGATGGAGTTGTTAATGGATTTCTGGAAAATGAAAATATATAGGAATCAAACTCATGTTGTAGGTAGATAGTAATCCACTAAATAATCATAAATTTCTTGAAGAAATTATGAGAATCATTGTTGTGTTCTTGAAGATATCATGTATATAATTTTCTGGAAAATATATGCTTTTAATTCAAACTCTTGATGATCCTAGGAGGTTAGGAATGATTTATAAACTGTTAGGAGTTGATGGATATTGATGATGAGAAGTTGGGTGTTGAAACTTAGAGGTTTTTAGGATAAAAAATGGTGGAAAATGCTGAAATTTGGTGAAGAAGACGAGTAGTGACATCTCGAGCGATCTCACGCGAAGTCGTTCGAGCGAGAATGACATCTCGCGCGAAGTCGCTCGAACGACACGCGGAAGTCGTTCAAACGACAAACCTTCTGGTTCGAGCGACAGAGGGAATTTTTGGGGATTTTCTCAAAGTCCAGTTCTAAGTTTGTCGGTTTATTGGAGTGAGAGAAACTACCAAATAGTAAATTCAAATAGGAAAGCATTTTGGGAAAAGTAGGTGAGAATTCATACTTTAATTAATTCGATATATAGAGAGAATGTACCTTGGAGATAATGGGACTTAGGGAAGATCAGTGAGCCCTAGATAAGGATCGAATTAATGTGATTGAGATTTAATTGATTAGAATTATGATAATTAAATTGAACGAAATTTCGGTTGCTAGATTCATGTATTGGATTTCGATTTGTATGCATGAGGATTAAGGATAGGTCTAGTAGGGGAAATTTAATGAATTACCTGGGCATCCTTAAGTTTACAAGAGGTTTTAACCCTAGGTGAAAGAAGATGTGTTTATAAGAGATTAGAAACTATCGGTTATAACCCTAATCAAAGGATAGATTAACTCATAGTAATTTAGGAGATAAGATGATATGGACCAGTAGGATATTAGTGATTTCTTACTGAATAAAATGTTGAGGAAAAACCTATTTAAACTTAAGTAATGAGTGAGACTCTCGAATAATTAAATTAAAGAAGTAAAGCCATAATATTTTAATACGTAGGATTTAAAGAGATATAATTCTACGTATGGGAACTATCTTAGGGTAGTGTGAGTACCTTGTTGATATTATATGTATATAGGTAGATGATAATGCCTATTTGATTGATTGATGATTTATTGTATGACATACCTAGCTTACTTGCTATCGACGGGAGGTTTGCGCGTGAGGGCAGTCATATCCTGATGAATCCATGGGATTTTTGATTTGTCGCTCGAGAACATAGGTCTATGAAAGACTTATGGGGGAGTTGATAAGTCCGCTGACTATGGGAACGTAGGTATGTGCGTGACCCGTGGGTATGAGAACTATGTTCACCTCTAATTTATGTGTTGATATTTGTGGTTCGAGGAA
Organism: Sambucus nigra; assembly: GCA_949130495.1. Classification (NCBI taxonomy): domain Eukaryota; kingdom Viridiplantae; phylum Streptophyta; class Magnoliopsida; order Dipsacales; family Adoxaceae; genus Sambucus; species Sambucus nigra. The sequence continues at coordinate 684,432,568 of OX422211.1, forward strand.
TTCTTACTGAACCTTTTGTCCCCTATTCGACGACCAGCGATATTAGGATGTGATAGCAGAGTAATGCATGCACCGCAGCTGTGACTCGGGGTGCCGTATTATATGTGTATATATGTAATGAATTAAATGAATGTATATAGTGGATAAATCAATCTACCGTGGGATAAATTGTAGATGACGGTGAATAGAGAACGAGAATTGAATTAAGTTAATGAATGTTTATTCTTATAGATTTGAAAAGATTAATTCATATTAATGAGAAACGATTCATATTAATGAGAAACGTATATGAATGATTATACTACGTATGGTATGGGACATATGGGGTTATGATATGGGATGGAATCATATTATGGAAACTAGTGAGGAGGAACCATTAACTAAGAGGTTAATAGAAAACGTTAAGCGGGCACTCTAGTTGAGAGGTGAGAATATCAAGTGAGAGTCTGGTTACTAACATGTACATAATAAATGCTTTATTTCACTTGTTAAATACTTGCTGTTTTCAAAATCATTTTACATCAGGCTCTGACCCGTTTCCTTGCATATTATTTTTTCTATTGTACCTTCTATATCAGGTGTCCAGCAACAGAGACGCCAACCTTAGAGGATTAGGACGAGCTATGGAGTATTGCTTAGATGCCTATCTTCATTTGATTCACATTATGTAGTGTTCTTTTATTTAGGACATGTCGCCCAAAGGAATTCAGTTATCTCTTTTCTATCTGAGTCAAATACTCTTGTATTCGTGTCATTTTAATATATTTACTATTGTTGGGATTATTGTATTGGATAATTATATGTGAATGTTTATTCCAATTGCATTTAAATTCTTTTATGTTATCTGTTCAGTTATTAGTGTTTTAGAATAATATGTGTAGTGCTATTTGTAAACTAAAAAAATGGTTTTTTGTTGAAATTAAAAATTGGAAAGTTTTTAACACCAGCTTAATTGGGTATTGGGTGAGTTGTAAATGTTTTCGACAGTGATGCTAAGAATGAGCCAACTGTATATTCTGTTTTAATTTGGTATGGGACTGGCCACCCGGTATTTAATTAGGCGGGGTGTTACAAAAACATCCTCTCTAATACCCATGACAATCTCCGATGGCAAATGTTCTTTGACGGCGCTGCCAACAAAAAGGGATATGGCATTGGGATACTTCTGATCACCCCAGATGACTCCCACACTCCTATCGCCACCAAATTGGATTTCCCCTGCACCAATAACATGACTGAGTATGAAGCGTGTACGTTAGGCCTCAAAGTTGGTCTCAGGAAAGGTTTTCAATGCCTAGACGTCTACGGGGATTTCGCCCTCATCATCGGTCAAGTGCTCAAAAAATATAGAGTTCAGGACGAGAAGCTCCAACCCTTCCATGCCCACTTAGAAGAGCTAGCCTCCCAATTCCAAGACATCACCTTCCATTACCTACCTTGAGCCAAGAATAACCTAACTGACTCCCTTGATACCTTAGTCTCCATAGTCGACATGCCCGAAGGAATAACAATGACCCCCTTCCTGGTTCAAAAGCAAGACAAACCAACCCACTGCTACCACATTGAGCTCGTCATCACAGAATATCTCGAGCTATCCAATTGCTGGTACTATGATATCTGGCGCCTCCTCAAGCATGGTAAGTATCCCGAGGGTTCCAACAAAAAATATCGAGCAACCCTTCTAAGACTGGTTTCCGAGTACATTATCTGTCACAAAGCACTGCTCAAAAGGAACTTCGATGGAACTCATATGCACTATATCGCAGGGACTGACATTGAAAAGATAATGCAGAAGATCCACAGTGGGGAATGCGGACCCCACATGAATGGCCACATGCTTGCCAAAAAGATCATCCGACAAGGCTACTACTGGACCACCATGACCTAGGATTGCATCGCCTATGTTCGGAGATGCCTCAAATGTCAATAGTTCTCCAATCTTCAGCATCTGGCTCCGCGTGAATTATACAACATGACCTCTCCCTGGCCGTTCTCCACCTGGGGCATCGACATCATAGGGAAGGTTACACTGAAGGATTCCAATGGGCATGAGTTCATCCTAGTTTCTATTGATTACTTCAATAAATGGGTCGAAGTTGAGTCATACACAGTGCTGAACACCAAGAAGGTGGTCAAATTCATCAAGAAAAACATCATCTGCCGGTATGGGGTCCCGCACGAGCTAGTATTAGATAACGGATTTCATTTTGAGACAAAAGTTATAGAAGTGGTCAACGAGTATGGGATTTAAATACATAAATCTTCTCCTTACCGACCTCAAACCAACGGCACAGTTGAAGCCGTCAATAAGAACCTCAAAGCCATCATCAGCAAGATGACTGAAAGTTGTCGAGATTGGGTCGAACGGATCCCGTACGCCCTGTGGGGATACCGAACCTCAATTCAAACCTATATTGGGGCTACCCCTTACTCTCTAGTTTACGGCATGGAAGATGTCCTACCCGTGGAGCTGTAAATACCCTCATTGCGCGTCATATTTGAGAGCAAGGTCAGTAAAGAAGACTGGTGCCAAAACCGTCTTGATGAGCTGGCCCTCTTAGATGAAAGGAGATTAAAATCTCTATAACACATACAAGGGTACCATCGTCGAATGGCGTGACTATTCAATAAGAGAGTCAAGGACCGCGGTGTCCGAGAAGGGGATCTAGCCCTCAAAGAGATCATAGAACCCAACTGGGAGCCAGAGGGAAATTCAAGCCCAATTGGAGCGGCCCCTACATTGTAAAGAAGATCCTGTCCGGCGGTGCCACCATGCTCACTGACTTAGATGGAGAAGAGATGGATCTTCCAGTCAACCTGGACTGTCTTAAGAAGTTCTACCCCTAGTCTCGGCGCGCTACGACTCTTTTCATCTCCCTTCTATTCTAAAAAAAATATATCTCTTCATTTCCCTTTATCCAGAACTACGTAGGCCTGATCCTCTCCAAAAATAATTTTTTAAACAATTTAAAAAACTTTTCAAAACCCCACACGTACGTAGGCAGCTCATACACCTTACATGAGCATGACCCTTTCTTTTTCACAAAATACTATCCATTTCTTATCTCCGAGAATGACAATCCATTCTAACATATACTTGAATAAAAGGATTATGTATGCCTTAGCGATCGGTATAGATAATTCAAAAACACAAAACTCATCAAAAGGCACAGCTGGATGATCAAAAACTTGTTTATTTCACTAATAAGAAATTTCGGTACAGATTACATAAGAAACGGAACGGATAACTCCCTTCCCCCTACTTTCCTACAAAGCCAAATTAAACCCCCACATTTATTCCCCATTATAAACTCTCCAAGAGTCCTATCCGCATCTAGCAGAGGAGCCCGCTCCGTCATCATCATCTGCATCCTGGGGTCCCCAAGCTTCCCTTGCCTTAACAGAGTGCCGTAGGCGCTCCATGGACCGATAAGCCCGAACTAGTTTCGGAAAAACCACAACACCTCCCTCCATGGTATTAAATAAGACAAGCCACCTTTGTCCAGTCTCCACTGCCAACATCTTGTTGACCACTCTCCTACATAACCACTTCATATAATCCCCCAGGGATATGCCAAACTCTCCCAACAGACTGAGAGGGACGGGTCGAAAGACGCCAATTCTCACACATAGAGCCAAGCCACATGCACAGACGCTCAGTCAAATCTTTTACCGGAAGGAAGTATAGTGTCCGAGGTGGCATGACCTTCTCCCAACCAAATTGACGCAGAAGCCGCTAAGGGAAATAAAAAGAGGTCTGTCTGAGACCAACCAGCAGGACATACTGATATTCTCCCAGCTCCAGAATAGGCAGCCACTGTCCCCACCAAGGAACTGACCAATACAGATTTAGAGCGGTACCGTAATCCACAAACCATTTTTCTCAACTCTCGATGTCCAAGCCAACACTGATGAAATAGTGCTAAAATAAGTTGGGTACAACCGAGAAAGGATATTCTGAAGGAGTCACCATGCGAAATATTTCAGACAACCACATGAACAGCATCACGGGGCTACCCCTCAGGAAAACAGAACGACCTTCTCTCCAGGCATCCAGGCCATTCAAAATCTCCGCCAGTATCTCCGTCACAAGATTGCGACGATATGTCATCCATGAAGTAATAACTGCAAGTTACGGGTCCACCAACAGTTCCCTAGTCACCAGAAGCAATTTTGGTACTAAGCCCAGAATAACGGCTCCGGCGTACCCAACATCACTAACCTCCAACAAATGCACGGATTGTAACACCGCCGAAAGGGAGATCATTCATCCAGGAACCAATGGTCTGGCCGCCGAAGGTGAAATACAAAGAATCCCGACCAATAAATCCCTAGGAGAACGGGAAAATTCAGGTAGAGCTGCAGCAACAATGGGATTTATCCCCAATATGGCTGAAAATTCCTCGTAGGTAGGACAAACTTCATCCAACCCAAAGCGAAATACATGGTCTTCGAGGTACCAAAATTGTACCGTCGCCATCAACATGTTCCACTCAATGGGCCGGTTGTGCCACAAAGAAACTCGATGCATATTAAAGGCATCGTAGTCAACGTTATAAGAGCACATTGATTCCAAGGCTTCGAGGTAGTTAGCAAACTCAATGCTACCAGGGAGAGCCATATTGCAAGACTAAGAAATAGTAAGCAAGTAAGTAAGAATGTAAAGGTGTGATGAAAACACTCCACCCTTACCCCTTTTTATACTTGAAAACCCTCACAAAAGACATGACCCCTGTAGAAATCGGAGGGAATCCTGCCCCACAAAGTACAAGAGGCTGAATAGGGCACTAATCAAAACTTTGAATTGATGGGACTGGACTTGACTGCCAATAGGCAGGACAAGGGGCTTGCCGATCGGCAACCCCCTATTTTCGGAAATTTTCCTTTTTTCCTCTTTTGTCAAAATCATAAGCTCAATAAAAAATAAATTGATATTCTCAACAGAATGTCAAAAATCCTCTTCCACCCCTATATAATTTCTCATTTTTAAAACTTTCCTTCAAAATACCTCTTTTTACGGTCTCAGCAGCAAAGTAAAAAGTGCATGTGCATTCATTCATCATTAACAAAAGATAATAAAAAAACTCCATTTGCATTGCATATATATATTCTTCTGTGTTACATCAAATTTTGTAGGAAATAAAGTAAAGCAAAAAACAACGGGACTCAGCCCGAACCCATATTCCCTCTCTCTCACCTACCTTTCACCCCCCTCTAAGAGCTTCCACCCATGCGGCGTGCTCTCTTTCCCCTGAGGCAAGACGACGCACCACCACTACCGGAGCTAGAGTCCTCCCCGGATGAAGCATACGGAACCAAGCAAGAAGGAATCGAGACCGCATCCCAAATATAGGTGATCGCCGAAGATATCCAATCTCGGATGTCCCTCAGCCAAGTAGTCGACACCCAAACTTGCTTCAAGTAAAAGGCAAAATCAGTATCAAAGCAAAAAGGATCAAAACAGAAAAGAAAAACAAAGAGGAAGAGGAAAAGATATACCTCATGTCGAAGAACCTCCTTTGTCAAACCCAGCTCCTCCGGATCCACCGCATAAGGACGGTGCAATATGGGGACCATCCCTCCATTAGCTCGCCGAATATTATATGAAGGAGTGTGCAACCGCACAAAAGGAACCTCTGAAGTCGCCGCCGCCGCAGACGTCTACAGACCATCGCCACTATGGGAAGACCCCACCGCCCAACTCGAACCCTCATGAGGGAAAGGCAAGGCATCATATATACTGGGCGCCATCAACCATCTCGTCACAAAGTCCATATAGTTATACCATGCGACTGTATCAGTGTACAACAGGTAGAACTAGCCGATTATCACCGCGATCCTCGCGTCCTCTGACAACAGCCACTCCCGCCTCATGGATGTAGGAGGCTACGCAGGTGGCACGACCACCTCCTCCTCAGCAATCTGACGAACCACCCTCTCCCCGAGGTACCATGAGTGGCCAAACTCATGCGCCAGTAAGCGTCGCAGCTGTGCATTCACCCTAGTCGCCCCCGTATCATGAACGACAGTCCCCCAAGGGTAAAAAGCCACCTGAAAATTTCCAAGAAGGCATAAGTCAATACAGAATCAAAACCAGCAAAAACCAAGACTAAAGAGGAAAGAGTCTTACCCTACCACTGGTCAGGCCATTCAAGAGATGACGCACCGCCTCTAGAGAGAGAGATCCCTTCGATTGTCGATTGGCCTTCTGCCATCGATACAATCAGCAAAAGTCCCCAACAGTTTCGTCCTTCAGGGCAATCAGTTGGGTATTTCACCCAATCACCTCATAGAACCACGTTTGCTAAAGACAAGAATTCATAATAAAAAAAAGACGCATAAGGAAAGTGTGAATGTATGAAAACGCACAAATTGAAGAATACTTCAAGAAGATACGTGGCTCTAGTAAAAGTTTGCCGGCAGCACCGACTGAATGCATCCAGAGAAAAATAAAGGGTCACTAAAGTCAGGCTCCCCCAATCGAAGAGCGGGATGTTTCAAAACATCCTCAAGTATGACAAGAACCACAAATGGACGACGTCGCCACTCGACGCCACCATGAAACCTCCCATCACAAATAATATGAACAACCGGGATATCTGCCTCACATGCAACCCGTCCTCCATGCCAACCACCCTACTCAGCAAAACATCCTTCAGCAAGGACATCCGAATGGAATCCCCAGAAACTATCCTCCCTACTTCACCGAGAGCCGTCCGCACCGCCTTCGGCCTAACCTGCAGGGAATGATCCACCTCTATCTGCTCCCCATCACAATCCAGCCCCAGCAGCTGCTGCACATCTATGGGAGTCATGGTCATCTCCCCAAAACCAAAATGGAAGGTATGGGTAGTATCCCACCATCAATCCTCCAAAGAGCACAAGACCATTGTCGAACAAGGCGTCTCATCCAGCGCAGATGCCAACCTCCCAAAACTCGCTAATGATACCACCCAATGCAGCACAGGTGGAAGATGCTCCCAGACGTCCTTAAGCCCCATTGTCCTGCGGGCACGCATGTTCTTCAAAGAGATATCAGACTGTCAAAAGAAAAAAACTTTGTCAAAATTCAATAAGAAAGGAAAAATCACCAAAAAAGAGAAGAATGCCAAAAGTCAAGTTACTTGCATAATCATTGGGACTCACCACCCTTGAAGAACGATGATGTGATGGCTCCCGTAATAAGATCCGATCATTCGTAATTGGCTCGAATGTGTCAAAGGAGTTCTCACTCCTCAAAGCAAGAGGCGCCCTGGCCCTCCATTCCACGTTCGCCCAGTTATCAATAGTCAACCATTCCCTATATGCTGTTGTGCTCACAAAAGCGACCATTTTTTAGAGATCGGAATGCTAGAATGATTTATGGAGGAAAAATGAAGAAAGAAAGAAAGCAAGAAGCTGTGAAAAATGAAGGGAATTCGCCCCCTTTATATAGGATGCCAAGTGTCATGTCGATCGGCATTGACCCCCAACTACCGATCAACACTGCCCCTTTGCCTTCCCGAGGTGATCAAAAAGTCCATGCCATTGCCGAATGGCACCCCTCATACCATGCTGACCGGCACCCCCCTTAAAATTTCATACAAAAATTTCCAGAAAATACCAAAAAATCCTGAAAAATCCTCAGAAAAATCCTAAAAATCTCAGGAAGGATTTAGAATATTTTCACCAAGAAAACATCGCACTCCCTGAGGTGAAACCTCTTTTTCCCCCAGCGGAACTCTCAAAAGCCAAGTAAATCTCCTCCCGATGAAACCCCCGGGGATCTCTAAAGATCACCTCCTATACCCCAAAGGTATGAAACCTCCGAAGCAATACGTCCAATACCTGGACTACCTAATCACTTTCCCAGCGGAGTTTACAACATCAAATTGGTTGTCCCCACAAAGTCTCCAAAAGGTACAAAAGTTTCCCCAGTAATCATCTCCCCAGCTCAAATCAAAATCACAAGGTATTTGTCCCCAACGGAACCCAAAATCCAATTTTTATCCTCTCTTAGGTCATAATTGACCTCGGTCTTGGATCGTCAGCTTAGTTAGGTCAGAATTGACCTTGGTCCTCAGTCGTCAACTCTCTTAGGTCAGAATTGACCTCGGTCTTGGATCGTCATCTTAATTAGGTCAGAATTGACCTCGGTCCTCGGTCGTAACCTTAGTTAGGTCAGAATTGACCTCGATCATGGATCGTCACCTTAGTTAGGTCAGAATTAACCTCGGTCGTCACCTCTCTTAGGTCAGAATCGACCTCGGTCTTGGATCATCACAACTTAAGCCCACAGATTGGCTTTGTCCCGCATAATTGGTCATCACAACTTAAGCCCGCAGAATTGGCTTCGACCCAAAGAATTGGTCATCACAACTTAAGATCGCAGAATTGGCTTTGACCCACAGAATTGGTCATCACAACTTACGCCCACAGAATTGGCTTCGACCCGCAGAATTGGTCATCACAACTTAAGATCGCAGAATTGGCTTCGATCCGCATAATTAGTCATCATAATTTAAGCCCGTAGAATTAGCTTCGACCCGCAGAATCGGTCACCCTCAACTTAAACCCGCAAAATTGGCTTTGACCGACATAATTGGTCATCACAACTTAAGCCCGTAAAATTGGCTTCGATCCGTAGAATTCGTCATCACAACCTAAGCCCGCAGAATTGGTCATCACAACCTAAGCCCGCAGAATTGGCTTCGACCCGCAGAATCGGTCACCCTAAACTTAAAGCCCGCAGAATTATCTTCGACCCAAAGAATTGGTCATCAGAACCTTAGCCCACAAAATTGGCTTTGACCCGCAGAATCGATCACCCCCAACATAAGCCCGCAGAATTAGCTTTGACCCGCAGAATTGGTCACCCTCACCTTCAAGCCCCTAGAATTGGCTTCAACTCGCAAAATCGATCATCCCCAACACCTCCTTAGGAATTGACCTAAGCCTTTCCTCCAAACCATTCCTAGTATTCCCCCTTAGGTCCTCAGAATTGGCCTCGACCCTCTAAATTAGTCATCCTTACCCCCAGGTCCTTAGAATCGACCTCGACCCTATGAATTGCTCATCCTATTTCAAAGCAGCATGCGGTGTCTATTCGACGGCTATCGTTTATTCCAATTCACCCATCGAGGGGCTCTATAGACACCCTATTCTATTACCCCTTAAACTCTCCTTAGGACCCTAGCACCTCCCTTCACCACCACAAACCCATGCCGTACCCCGAGTACTGACCTAAAAACCATCGGGCACTCCCAGACTCCGTTTGACCAAAAGTCAAAATCTTCAGATTGATTGAGAATGAATGAATCTTCGAAGGGCACAGAAACCCCTTTTCAACAGTCCACCTCGTGCGCGATTCTGACTTATGGTACGGACGAACGATCCGTTTGACTCTGAGAGGTCATCGAATGTTTCCAGGGACCGGTTGACCAAAGTAAACTCTACGAATCAGATTAAACTCTTTGGAATGTCTAAGTACATCTCCTAACCTTTCCAACGGTCCACCCCGTGTACGATTCAGACTTACCATGCGGACGAACGATCCGTTTGCGTCCGATATTTCCCCGTCTAATAGACCAACGAGCGCTTTCAATCCGTATTTGACCCAAAGTCAACTCCCAAACCCGGGAGAGGTCCAAAGGACTTTCAAAGGTCTATGAATTTCCTTACAACGTTCCACCTCATGTGCGATTCGAATCAACGGTTTGCGCTCTGCAGCCGATTTTTCGAAAAGGCTTGAAAGACACTACCAAACACCAGGTCCAGACCCTGCCTATCGGCAGTGTGCCTAAACACACCTGCAGATTGGCAGGACCAGGGCTATGCCGATCGATAATGCCCTAGGCCTATAAAAAGGAGGCCTTGACCTCACTTTCAAGAAGATCCCAGATCTGATAGATATCACTCTCAGCAAATCCAGAAAACCTCTCTCGAAGTCAGCGTGATTTCCACATCCAAAACCCTTTCCAACCTTCACTTTTCATTATCCTTTTCATCAAACTTAGTGAATTCACTACCCTCCGTCATCATCCAAGTGCAAGGGATGCTCTCCAATATTCAAGATCAAGCTCAAGATCTTCAAGAAGGTCCAATTTTCTCAATTCTCTCCTTAAATTCTCATAAATTCGCATTAACTTATTTAATTACTTAGCACTTTTATTCCCTCATCTCACATATCTTAATGTACTTTTTTATTTAGTATTATTGCACATCTCTTACTTTCATATAAATAAAAACCCAAAACACAAGAAAAAGAGGGTTTGCTCATAAATTCCAAACGGGAATTCTCACACTTTTCTTACACTTCTCTCACAACTAAAACACTTTTTCCACACACACACACACACACACACACACACACATAAATCCCCCATTGGATTTATGGGATAAACCCCACCCCTCATTTTGCATGCGAACTACGTGGACTTTGATGCCTCTATAGTCTACTAGGCGTCTCGGGGTAAAATTCGAGACTTGAGTCCTATTTTTTACTTTTTCTCTCATTTTCTATTTTTCTCTAAACTCAATTCTCTTATATTCTATATACTTGTTCTTAGTAGCGTATTATCCCATATACGTTATCGTTCCCTCATAACGATCAACGTAAGGATAATCGCGTAAATCCTATTCTCTAATATTATTTTTGCATTCCTACAGATGACTCGCTTTACCTCTTCCATGGTAGAAGTCGATGAATCCGATCTCCATTATTATACACATGCACACATATCACGAGGAAAATAAAGGAAAATAGCAAAACCCCATGAGAGATCGTAAGGGTGGAATGGGTGCTTAACACCTTCCCATTTCGTTACTTAGTCTCCGAACCCTTTTCGAATCATTTTGGTTTCATATGCAACAGTATGTATTTGGATGCTGTCCTTCGGGATGGATCCCTTTCTTTTGTCTGTTTTGAGTAAAATAAACTCATGACTCCATCTCTCTACATTTTGCACCTCACCCAATGACGCCGTCCGAAGCGTTCCCAAGAGGGACGCGCGGGACCTAGGATCCTCACTCCGCCCGCCTGCTGCGAGGATCAGGGAAGGCCATTGGGGCACTCACCTAAAGGGCCTAGTCCTAGTCGCCGATGTTATACTCCCTCCACAAAGTGACATTTGGATAGAGAAATGTCACGACTGGTCAGTCTTTATTAAAAAAAGGTTGGACGATTATGATGAAAAGATTGCCCATTTAAGGAGGCAATTGACCGGGCTGTCAGAAGAGAATAATTTCATTTTTCATAATCTGCAATGATGCATACGGTGAAAGATCCATTCCCCAAGTCCCAATAGGTCCAACCAAATTTATATAGTTTCTAGATCAAGGAGTCTTCAAGTGCTACAATCTAATCACCAACGTATCAATCACTCGTCATCTCGTAATTATACTAGTTGCAACCACCTACCAGTTCCACCTGCAGAGTCTGTACACAACAGTTGGTCGGCCCATCCTAGAATACTACAGAAAAAGGTCAAAAGTGATGAACTCAGGGACTTCATCAAAAAGGAATTGGATGGGAGGCTCAACCCCAGTTTAGCACGAACTCCAAAGGATCTTCCTAGTATGGAGTTTGGGCATGACTCATCCTTACTGTTTATTATGGAGATAGAGGCCTCATAGCCACCACAAAAAAAAATTCATCCTAAAATCCATCACATGTGACGAAAAGGCGGAACCTGGTCATCATATCAGGCACTACCAATATACGATGTCTCTCTGGAGTCACCATAATGCACTTAAGTTATGAGTTTTCCCCTTTGCTCTAGGGGAGATCGATCTCAAGTTGTTTAAAAAATTAACCCATGGGTGGATTTCCTCATTTAGAGAGTTAGTCAAATAGTTTATGTCTCATTTGATCATAAACAACAAGGTAGTCAAAGAGGTTGATTCTCTAATCACCCTCGTCAAGAAGAAAGGGGAGTCCCTCATGTAGTACAATTAGCATTATTGGGAGTTGTTCAGCGAGATCGATGATTGAAATGAGAAGTTTGTTCAACGAGATCGATGTTTGTAATGAGCATATAGCCATCCCGTACTATAAGTTTGGACTCGCCAGATCAGATCTCTACCAGTCCTTAGACAAGTAGCCTGCATCCATTCTAGATAGTCTCATAGAGAGTATTGAGAAATATGCCAAGGTGGAAGATGCGATTCTCACTGTAGAGATACCGAACAATCAAAATTGTAAATAACATAGAAATAATGATTTGGATAAGTCCTCCAAGGAAGGAAATCAGTTAGCTCCGGCGAAGAAGGTGTGACACCCCGCCTAATTAAATACCGGGTGATCAGTCATTTATTAAATTAAATCAGAATATCCAATTAGTTCATTCTTAACATCACTATCGAAAAATAATTTATTATTAATTCACCTAATAAATAATTAAGCTAGTGTAAAAAAATTTCCATTTTTAATTTAATTAAAACCATTCCACAAAGCGTAGTAATAATAGACAATATCACATCAAAACTGAACAAGACCAGATGTGGCTGGAATAACTCTTCAGTTAAAGTATTTCATTACCACTAAATAAAATTGATACCAACATTACTAACATAAGTGATTACAATCTATGGAATAGAAATGAAATAACGAGAATCCTGGGCGACATTCCCTAAATGACAGTAGACACTACAAATGTGTGAATCAATAGAATGGAAGTGCCTAAACAAATCTGCCTCTCCAGTAGCAGCTATAACCCGTTGAGATATCCAATAGCAGCTATTACCGTATAAGTTTTACTACTTAAACTTATTTTAGATATTCACTATGTAGTCTTCTACTATTCGCACCTTAGTAGATTAATCGTTCTTTAGATACATGCGATCTCGTCTTGCGATGATTGCACACAAGTAGGTTATTTGCGCAGTATATATTTTACACACATTATATACTCTAAGTATCAACCCATATCTGATTTTTGCAATAGTACTTAGACCCCCACATTTAACTAACAAGCAGGCGAACAACGAGGCTTACCATGCCATACCTCAACATACACTATGACCAAAAGTGAACTTTACGAGTTATTGTACACAAACTCAACTCATGGAAGGGACTACTCTCGTCATCCCCTAAGATCCAAGGGAACATATATAATTTATTTTCCCAACATTTGATTAGTCCACCTGTTCTGCCCATTAGTCCATCGATAATAGGCCGTACTCAATCACAACTCGGTACCTATGGACTCGTTAACACTCTTCCAAAATCAAAAGACAAAGATCTTGTCCCAATCGAACATAATATAAAACAATAGCTTATGTAACCTCACTACCTCGGTTATAAAAATCTGTGCATATTGTCCCGTAGTATGATCAATCCTAACTGTTATAACGGAAGCTACTTTAGTCAACCGATCCACTATCACCATATAGTATCGTGACCCCCTTCGCGATAAAATCCTTAGGAATTCTTTCCCATTACTACTTAGGAATCCCTAATGGTTGAATAAACCCAAGCTGGTTTCGGATGGTCCACCTTTTACCAACAGCAAGTGACCCATTGCAAAACGAATTTAGCAATATTTCTCTTCATTAAATTCCATCACCACTGTCATTTATAACATGATACATCTTATATTTTCTCAAATGTACCTATAACCTTGATCCATGTGACTTTGCCTCACCGCATGACAAGTCCTTCCCCTTGCTCTAAAAATCAGTTTCTCGTGAAACGTAAGCCTCTGACAAATCTTACGAAATAAGCTTCGACTTCCCTATCTAAATGTTGTCGAATTCACACGACAATCATAATCTACTACCTGATACAATACTTTTAATTACCTAGGGCGCCCATACACCCTATATCTCGTGCATTATTGCATAAATCATTTCTTGCGCATTCGATATGCTTTTCTATTCATGATGTAACCATTATGTACTAGTTTTCTTGTCAGAACTAGGCAAATCTTTTGGCCTTAAGTCCTAGTGGAATTATCAACCTTCAATTATATTATTATAAATGTACAATTATCAAAGTACGAAACACATGTACTATCGACCAAACTTCTCTCCAACTCCCGACGTGTGCTAGTTTCATGCATGGGATGTCTCACAAAGGGAAATACAAATAAGGAACCCCCCGATACACTACTACCTAACATAGTCGGTTATTGAGATCCCTAAGTCCCTCATTCCATAGTATATACATTCCCACCATCTCCGCATGTCCCTTAGAATTAACATGAAACATGGCGATCTCACTATCTCAAGTTCACGGCACGATATATATAACGAGCTATATCTCGTTGCCTGATAAAGAACACATTGTATCCCAAGTCACATCAGTAAATAAATCCATACACACCGGGATCACATATAACATGCCAACATACTCATTGAGATCTATGATTCCATGAAATTTTCATATATACATATCTATATAGGCCCAACCCTATTTCAGGTGGTGCCTCAAAAAATTAATACTACTCTCCCTAAAGTATCCAGTGTGATAGTTTTATCACTCAATATGCTAACGTTCAAACTTTCGTTAATTAATCACTACACATTACCATAATAGGCTCTACATGCTAACTCAAAGCAGTAGTAAATTATAACGATAAAATATGCTCGTAGTGCTCACCCGGCTCGTTTACGGGCGACATCAAAAAGTCCCGATACTCATGATAAATACCTTTGTAACCAGACTGTTAAAACTAACGTACCCACTAAACTCGACTCGCACGATCATTTTAGTGATAATAATTCATGTATATATATTGTGACACACACATGTCACTTGAATGAATCCTTTACTCACAAGGATGAAATAGAACTTCACCAGTCTTGACCTAATAGTAGGGTCCCAGCACGTAGCTGCCAATACAACCCATGAGCATATGTAATCGTTATACATTTAGTATTTCATCCAATAGTTGCCCCTCCTCGTAGTGTGCAAATTATTCTGCTCTGCGGGTTACACGCCCATCATTAAAATGTTGGCCCAAAATCTCTAGGCCTCAATTCTCTGCCTAAACCCTCCACTCTCGGGTTGTAAATTCCTGGGCCCAATTCTTTTGACCCAATTATTCTGCTAGAAATCTCACTCCTCCAGTTATAATGCCTAACTGCCATGGTTTACCATTCTCAAACTTATCGGTCTCACTTTTCTACGTGGACATATTCAACATTGGTAGTCCCACTCTCTACACGTAGGGAAATTTTTGATCCATTTCCTCAATACTCATCCCACTAACCATTTTGGAATGTCCTTCCTTCGGACTTGGCGGCCTTAGCTCCCAATTGTTATTTTCGTCATTCCATTGGCTCCACTGGTCCCATAAAACACGTTATCGACCCCGCTGGTCTTGGGTAAATTCATCGCTGCTTAGTAAGGACTTAAATATGTTCCCCTACTGGGTATACCTTTCGGTAATATTTCACTATCACCATTGCATTCAATCTTGTCCATCAGCTAGGTTTTCCCAACCCTCTGAGCTTCCCTTATTTTGGAAGCAGTTACAAATTCCTTGATAACATTGACCCTAGTCTTCTTTGTCATATTTCTCACCCGCACTTGAGTATTTAACTCATGAGTACTTTCACAAGAAGGAACTCTTCTTATCTTCTATATACCCCTTAGTCGATGGGTAAGGAGTTTGTTAAGCAATTTGACGGTTCTCTCACGTTGGGCTTTCTTTCTTGCTCATATAAAATAAGTTTTGAAATTCCCTTCATACCTCGATCAAATGGACGATTTCATGATCGAACCATACCCAAATTTCTCATTTTAGCTTCACACATGCTTCTTTATATGAGATATTTATCCCTCATCACTTTAGATCTCTCCTATGAACAAAAAAAAGATCGCCTGAAATTTTCAACTCTTGGGTGTTACTACACTTCACACTACATAATTGCCTTTGGATTTCTTCCTTCACAAAAGTCCTTATGACTCCCTCACCCTTCACTGATAGTGTTGGGTAAGTTTGGAATGGCACAAACGTCATCCATGACAGTGATTGGGAAACTACAGCACTCGAACGACTCCTTTATTGTCCTCAGCCTGAACAATAATTTTGGTGAGTTCTATCTCAATCACCATTTTCCAAAACACTCTATATCTTTAGCTGAGTCCTCCTCCCGCTGTTCTTCTAACGAACCTCGCTAGTCTTTGATGCCCAACCGAGCTCGTATAAGAATTTCATCGCTTATATTTCCTGGCAGGAGCACGTAAGTCGTAATACGCAGAGGAATACAACATCCTAATAATAGGGCTCTACATCAAAGAACACTACGCTGAAAAATAGAAATTCATACATATCCTAAGGATACTAGAACCTGATGCTCTGATACCACCTGTGACACCCCCACCTAATTAAATACGGGGTAATTAGTCCTTTATTAAATTAAATTAAAATATCAGTTGGTTCATTCTTAGCATCACTATCAAAAAATAATTATTTTATTAATTATCCTAATAAATAATTAAATTAGTGTCATTAAAACCATTCCACAAAGCGTAGTAATAATGGACAACATCACATCACAACTGAATAAGACCAAATGTGGCTGGAATAACTCTCCAGTTAAAATATTTCATTACCATCAAATAAAACTGATATCAACAGTACTGGCATAAATGATTACAATCTCTGGAGTATAAATGAAATAACTAGAATATTGGGCGACATTCCCTAAATAAAAGTAGACAATACAGATGTGTGAATCAACAAAATGGAAGCGTCTAAACAAATCTGCCTCTCCAGTAGTAGCTATAACCCGTCGAGATATCCATATTCTATGCCGGTATCCCTGATATTGGATACCTGATGTAAAAGATACAATAGAGAAGAGAATATGTAAGGAAACGGGTCAGAGCCCGATTGTAAAAGATTTTTAAAATAGCAAGTGCTTAACAAGTGCAATTAAGCAATTATTATGTACATGTTAGCTTCCCCTCTCTCACTTGAGAATTCTCACCTCTCATCTAGTGTGCATGCCTAACGTACCTTATCATCTCCCAAATAAAGGTTTTCAATTATGATTCTAACCCATATCATTTTCCCGTATTTACCACATAATACGTATGATAATTAAACATGTTCATTTCTCTTTAATATGAACTAGGTTTTCACAGCTTTAAGATTAAGTATTCAGTTACTTAATTCAATCAGATCTCATTATTCATTTTTATCTACAATTTCACATAGTAGATTACCTCATAGTATATAAATGTTAATCTACAAATTTCACACAGTAGATTACATCCCAGTATATATAGTTTAATCTACTAATTCACACAGTAGATCACATTATAGTATATATATTCATCACACTATTATATATACCAATACGGTACCCCCTACACACAGTTGTGGTGCATATATACTTTGCTATCATGTCCCTATACATCTCTCGCTGTATAAAGGACTATTGGTTCGACGTCTCTCACGAACCATAAATAGCATAACACACATATTGGAGGCGAGTATACTCCCCAGCCGAATGGGTCACACACATAATTACGCTCCCATTCAACCGTCGAAACTATCATTCACACCGATAGAACGTGTCCAAGGTCCTATACTCAAGGTATGAATCTAAAATCCCCCTAAATGGGCTCATCAGGATAAGATTGTCCACAACGCGAAACCTCCACCCCGATACAAGCAACATAGGGGGACCCTTCATCAGGCTCCGAAAGGGTCGGCCCTCACATGAGGGATCGTCTGGAGCCTAATGAAGGGTCGGCCCCCTGAGGGGTCGTCTGGTATTGATGATGAGGTCACCCTGACCCCATCCAGGTGCAGGGCGTCCTCCACCCCGATACACACAATAGATAATATAGGTATTCACCCCACCTATATATAATAACAATTGATATACCCATATATACACACAGCCAGGCCGAGGATGCCCTGCACCTGGATGGGGCCAGGGTGACCTCATCATCAATACCAGACGACCCCTCAGGGGGCCGACCCTTCATTAGGCTCCAGACGACCCCTCAGGGGCCGACCCTTCATTAGGCTCCAAACGACCCCTCAGGGGGCTGACCCTTCATCAGGCTCCAGAAGACCCTCCGAGGGTATGACAGTACGAGGCCTAAATTGGGCCTGCCTCACTATCAGAAGGAACTTTGACCTTGGCCTCGTTTTACAGGCCGAGGGTGACGTCATCACAGCGCGTGGTTTGGGAAACGCGTGGAACAGTGCGCTTGGGGCTCACAGGACATGTGGAAGACCGTTATAACCGAATCACCCCCTCACGTGAGGGAATATTATGTCATCATTTGGCATCTACAGGTGTCAACAGGAGATTGGCTAAATCATCATTCACATGCACCATGCATACTTGGGGGGTACACTACACCCCCAAGACCTATATATACTTATCACCTACAACCCAACAAAGGGATCGATAATTATAACCCTAGCTAAAACTCTGCTTGTACACACAGTAGAGAGAGAAAGGGAGCTTATGTGCATTGTATCCAAGGCCATTAGTGTCCATACTTAGTGGATCACACACTCACAGTGGATGTAGGACTGATTGGCTGAACCACTATACATCATTGTCTTATTCCTCTTATACTCACCTCCTTTTATGCATATACATATACATCTCTATGGCTGCCATGGTTACTACTGTTTGAGCTCATCATCACTTACCTGGTGGTGCTAGATTTCAGCATCATCAGTTTGGCGCCGTCTGTGGGAACGAGAAGACATCTCTTCCGTTGTATAGCTCTACCTCACTGGGCACTCTGGTGGTGAACCAGTTCTTCCCCTGAGAGGAGATATTTCACCATTGAAAGAGACCCACTAAGGTTCTCAAGCTCACCAGTCTTTTTTCCAAGTTCAGCTGCGAACAACTCAAACACATGGCACCAGAGATGCCACCACCACCACTCCCTCCACCGGATAGTGGAGTAGGACCTAGCTCCAGTCAGCCACCACCTCAGTCTGAGATGGCTGATGTGGCGGCAGCCTTGAAGTCTCTGGCAGCAAGCCAGCGGATCATGCAGGAGCAATTCACAGCTCTAAGCCAGAACATACTAAGACCACCAGGGGTCTCACCTGAGATGATTACTCCGGCAGCAGCTCCAGGGCAGCATGAGGCCAGGGGACCACCCCAGGCACCACGTAAAGACCTGCCACCTCCTCAGCGGCGTAGGTCTGTTGCTGACCCCCGGCGTCTATGCCTAGGGAGGCAAGGAAACCCTTGCCCTGAGGACAGGTATGATGATCTGGAGGGGGAAGAGGCCCCCATAGAATGCTAGGAGCCGTATGAGGTCTCCAACAATACTGTGCAACCCCTTTAGGAGAGTAGAGGGAAGTGCGGGAGACTAAATCCTGATGATCGCCCAAGAGGCTCTGCTTTCGATCGCTTGAGCAGGGGGTCGGCCTTTGAGAGGCTGGGCCCAGTAAATGACCTGCGAGAAAAATTGTCCAGATCAAAGAGCGCCGCGAGGTCCAGAAGGGAGGCAGCCGATGGCCGACCCCATGGGGGCCGACCCCAAGGACGGGACGATGGACAGGGGGAAGTAAACAGCCGACACAGGCCAGTCGCAGCAGAACCCTCCGTCCATCTCAAAGAGGCGGCAGGGGACAACATCGGCCAAGCTGAACCTACGAGGCCCTGAAATGACTCGATCCAGCGATTGGAGGATAAGATTGGCAATATACTAAAAATCCGAGGCCCTCTTCAAAGGGGATACACCATAGGCTCACCCTTTATGGCGAAGATAGTCAACTTCCCTAGGTCATCAAAGTTCAAGTCACTTGTGGTCACCCCAAGATATAATGGGAGCACCAACCCTGCCCACCATGTTGAGATGTATCAGTCAGCAGCAGACATATACTCTATCTCAGATGAGATGAGGTGTCGTGCCTTCTCTGGTACCCTGAATGGGGCTGCACATGTCTAGTACACATCTCTCCTAAAAAACTCCATTGAAAACTTTAAACAGTTGGCAGACCGGTACATCCACAACTTTTGCTTCAGGATGAGGCCACATAAGAAGACCACCCACATGCTCTATGTTAAGCAAGGGAAGAATGAGAGTCTAAGGGACTACATAGCCAGATTCAACAAAGAGAAGTTGGAAGTGGAAGACTATGAGGAGAGCATAGCTATGACAACCCTGATTAGAGGACTCCAAAAGGGGAAGCTGTTATGGAAGCTTGCTGAAGACCCTCCAAGGACGATGGCTAAATTGCTGTGAATAGCAGGAAAGGTGATGAACGCCGAAGAGGCGATAGCTGCAAAATACGAAGACGAAAAAGGAGGCACCAGTGGGGGTAAGTACCCCAAGAAGAACAAAGAGGGGAAGAAGAGGTCTACGGATGACAAGTTCGCTGATTACACCCCTCTAACGGTCAGCTGTGAACATATTCTCAATGAGATAAAGAGTGACCGGTCTCTGAAGTGGCCTGAGAAGTTGAGGGCAACCCCAACAAGAGGAATAAAAACCTATGGTGAGAATTTCACCAAGACCATGGCCACATAACAGACAAATGCTTTGCTCTGAAAGATAAGATTGAGAAGATGCTGAAAGAAGGGAAGCTCAGAAAGTACGTCGACAAAGGTGCCTTAAAGAGGGGCCGAGGGGATGACCCCAGAAAAAGCGAGGTGATGCATGTAGAGAAGGTCCTCAAAAAAGAGGGGATGACCCTTCTGATGATGAGGACGACCCCGATCTCCCGCCGAGAGACGACCAGGACCCTGTCAAGAGACTTAACATGATCTCTCTCGGTGTGGGAATGATCTTCGGGGGTCTAGCAGGAGGAGGATCAGAGGTCGCTGACAGGAAGGCCAAGGCAGTGACGAAGACAGTACACTCAACCTCTCTGGAGGCGAAGTCAGAAAAAAGAAAAAAGGTTGACATGGATACTCTGATAGTGGGGTTCTCAAGAATGGACTTCAAAGGCCTCTTAGCCCCACATGATGACCCTCTCGTCATCACTACCAGGGTGCACGGGTGCGAGGTGCCGAGGATCCTGGTAGATGGGGGCTCATCTGCAGATGTGATGTTTTGTCCATGCTTCAAAGCTTTAGGTCTCAGCCATGCTAGACTCCTCCCATACCATCACCCAATGATGGGGTTCAGTGGAGAAAAGGTTCATCCCCTCAGAGTGTATGAGGCTTATGTAAGGATGGGGGACGAGTGGCCGAGATGGATTACAAAGAAGGTCAGCTTCTTTAGGATGGATGAACATGTCTTTTCGGCCTACAATATTATATTGGGGCGGGTAGCCCTCAAGGGGTTCGAAGCTGTGCCATCTACGGTCCATCAGATGGTTAAATTTCCAACCCCTTAAGGGGTGGGGGAAGTTCAGGGAGACCAGACGGCAGCGCGAGAATGTTACTACAACTCCGCTGAAGAAAGAGAGGCACATAAGAAGGCTACAACCACTTACAATATTGATACCCTAGACCCCAGGGATGAGACGAAGCTAAAGAAAGGAGAGGCCGCGGAAGAGGTAGAATCCATCATCCTCAATGAGGATGACCCGGAAAAAACTGTCCAAGTCGGCAAGTCTCTGAAGCCAAATATCAAGGAAGACCTCATTAAACTGTTGAAGAGAAGACATAGCATCTTTGCATGGAGTCACACAGATATACCGGGGATCGACCTCAAAATTATGAGCCACAAGCTCAACGTGGTAGAGGGTGCAAGGCCAGTTAGGCAGAAGAGGAGAATTTATTCTCGAGAAAAGTATGAGGTCATTAGGGATGAGGTCAAGAAGCTGGAAGATGCTGAGTTTATCAGAGAGGTCATCTACCCTGAATGGCTATTTAACGTTGTCATTGTCCCAAAAGCCAACGGAAAGTGGAGAATGTGTGTAGACTTCACAGACCTCAACAAGCATTATCCCAAAGACAGCTTCCCTCTCCCCCGCATTGATCAGATGGTAGATGCTACCACAGGCCATGAGCTCATGAGATTCATGGATGCCTATTCAGAGTACAACCAGATCTTCATGAGCCCTGAAGATTCGGAAAAGACAACTTTCATTACCGATAAGGGGGATATACTATTATAGGGTCATTCCCTTTGGCCTAAAAAATACGGAGGCAACGTATCAGCGCCTCGTAAATAAAATGTTCGAGGACCAAATTGGGAAGTCTATGGAGGTCTATGTAGATGACATGCTGACTAAGAGTTTGAAGGCAGAGGATCATGTGGCAGACCTGGAGAGTACCTTTAATACGATGGACAAATACCAGATGAAGCTCAACCCGGCCAAGTGTGTCTTCGGGGTCGGAGCAGGGAAGTTCTTGGGGTTCATTGTCAATCAAAGAGGCATCGAGGCCAATCCTGAAAAGATAAAAGCCCTTATAGAGATGAAGACCCCCAAGTCCATTAAATACGTTCAGAGACTTACATGGAGAGTTGCTGCCTTGAACATGTTCGTGTCTAGGGCCACAGACAGGTGTCTACCATTCTTCAAAATTCTCAGAAAAGCCTTCGAATGGAGTGAAGAGTGTGATGAGGCTTTCAAGGAGTTAAAATCATACCTGGGTCTCCCTTGCTGTTATCACGGCCCGTGCAGGGTGAACGACTTTATGTGTACCTCGCCGTCTCAGAGTCAGCCATCAGTGCAGCCATTGTGAGAGACAAAGATGGAGTACAGAAGCCTGTGTATTTTAACAGCAAGGCACTCCTGGGGGAAGACCAAAGATATCCAAGGATGGATAAGTTGGCCTATGCCTTGATCCATGCATCGAGAAAGATGAAGCCATACTTCTAGTCCCATATAATGGTCATCCTCACTGACTCTCCTCTTAGGCAGGTCTTGCACAAGCCTGAAAAATCAGGGAGGCTAATGGCCTGGGCTATAGAGATGGGGGAGTTTGCCTAGGATGACCATTAAGGGGTAGGCATTGGCAGATTTCGTGGCCGAGTTTACTTGGGAAGATGATAAAGTCAAAGATGAGAGCCACGGGAAGATCGATACCCAGCAAGGTAGACTCACCGACGCCTCTGCAGATAAGGATGAGACAAGCACAGTTGGAAGGAAAGTGGCTGAAAATGAAGAGGGAAGATATCTTTTTAGACAGGGGGACACTCACCGAGGGAAGTTTCTCAGAAGAACATACCATGTGGAGTCTCTTCATCGACGGGTCCTCTTGCGAAAGCGGGAGTGGGGCTGGGTTAATAGTATCAGCACCCGATGGCACAGACATTGAGTACGCCCTGAGGTTTAACTTTAAGGCCTCCAACAACGAGGCCGAATATGAGGCCTTGATAGCGGGCCTCTCCTTGGCCAAATCTCTTAGTGTCGGCCAGATTTTGGTTCATAGTGATTCGAGGCTAGTAGTGAATCAGATACTAGGAGCCTACGAGGCCAAGGACGAGAGGATGGCTAGGTACCTTGAGAAGGTGTGATCATTACTGAAGATCTTTAGAGAAGTAAGATTAAAGAGGATACCTAGGCTCAATAATGGTCGAGCTGACGCCCTTACTAGGTTGGCCTCGACGATCAGGACAGACATCAGGAGGACGGTCCTAGTGGAAATTTTGCTTCGACCAACTGTTGAAGATGCTGAGGGAACACTTAGTAATCGCCTGAATGTTTCTCAGGAAGCTTCATGGATGGACCCTCTGATCAGATACATTAAAGAGGGAGAGATGCCAGAAGCAAGGCAAGAAAGGAAGAAGCTGAGATACAGGGCTATAAAATTCACTGTCATCGGAGACACCTTGTACAAAAAGGGGTTTTTACTCCCCTTACTTAGGTGTGTGCACCCCTCTGAAGTCCCTTCCATTTTGCAAGATGTGCATGAAGGATCATGTTCTAGTCACATTGGGGGCAGATCCTTAGCGAAGAGGGTGATCACCCAAGGGTACTGGTGGCCGACCTTGGGGAAAGATGCCGCGGCATATGTAAAAAAATGTGATAAATGCCAAAGATTTGCCACTATCCCTCACCAACCCCATCAACATCTTACCTCCATTACATCCCCATGGCCGTTTGCAGTGTGGGGGATCGACCTAGTAGGACCCTTACCAAGGGCAGTCAATAACTATCGATTCCTCATCGTAGCGATTGACTACTTCTCGAAATGGGTGGAGGCCGAACTGATGGTCATGATTACAGAGCAGAAGACCTTCCAGTTTATATGGAGAAACATTATATGCAGATATGGTATCCCAAACACCCTCATCTCGGATAATGGGACTCAATTCAAGAATATATCTCTACAGAAGTACTGTGAAAGGGTGAGTATCAAACAATTCTTCTCTACCCCATGCCAACCTCAGGCCAACGAGAAAACGGAAGTAAAAAACAGGACGATCCTTAACGGAATCAAGAAGAGACTTGAAGAGGCAAAAGGAAGATGGTTTGAGGAGTTATATGCTGTACTGTGGGCCTACAGGACGACGACAAAGACCTCTACCGGAGAGACCCCATTCATGCTAGCTTATGGCTCAGAGGCCGTCATCCCCACTGAGATTGGGTTTCCTACTCATAGGGTCCAAATGTATGACCCCCGGAGAAATATGGAAGAGAGGAGACTTGACTTAGACCTGATTGAGGAAAGGAGGGAAAACGCCGAGATAAGGCAAGCTGCCTACCAGCAAAGGACTGCAAGGTTTTACAATCAGAGGGTGAAACAGAGACCAATTGCAGTGGGGGACTTAGTCCTCAAAAAGACTTGGCAGAAGCCCAATAAGCTCCATCCTAACTAGCATGGCCCATATAGGGTCATCGACGAAGTTGTCCAAGGGACCTATTGACTAGAAAACCTAGAGGGGGAGCCCTTTTCCAACCCTTGGAATGCATATCACATGAAGAAATACTATCAGTAGTTTTGTAAAGGTCCTAACGAACGACAGTTGTAATAGGTGTTGCTCCGACAGAACACTTGGAAAATTAATGAGATTTAAATTAATGAGAAATATCAGTGTTTCCTCTGATCTTGTGTTTATCAGTTCTAGTACGCATGGAAACATCTTTGGAGAATGACCCTCGGCTATAATGACGCTCAATGGTGGGGACGACCCCACCATTGTCCTCAAGAAGGACGAGGGAAGACTTTTAAAACCATTAAATTGGTGATTATAACCCTCGGCCTATAATGAGGGTAAATGGAGGGGACGACCCCACCATTGTCCTCAAGAAAGACGAGGGAATACACTGGTTAAAACCATTAAATTGGTGATTGTAACCCTCGGCTGTAATGAGGGTCAATGGTGGGGACGACCCCACCATTTCCCTCAAGAAAGACGAGGAAATACACTGGTTAAAACCATTAATTTAGTATTATAACCCTCGGCTGAATGAGGGTCAATGGTGGGGACGACCCCACCATTTTCCTCAAGAAAGACGAGGGAATACACTGGTTAAAACCATTAAATTGGTGATTATAACCCTCGGCCTATAATGAGGGTCAATGGAGGGGACGACCCCACCATTGTCCTCAAGAAGGACGAGGGAAGACTTTTAAAATCATTAAATTGGTGATTATAACCCTCGGCCTATAATGAGGGTCAATGGAGGGGACGACCCCACCATTGTCCTCAAGAAGAACGAGGGAAGACTTTTAAAACCATTAAATTGGTGATTATAACCCTCGGCCTATAATGAGGGTCAATGGAGAGGATGGCCCCACCATTGTCCTCAAGAAGGATGAGGGAAGACTTTTAAAACCATTAAATTGGTGATTATAACCCTCGGTCTATAATGAGGGTCAATGGAGGGAACGACCCCACCATTGTCCTCAAGAAGGACGAGGGAAGACTTTTAAAACCATTAAATTGGTGATTATAATCCTCGGCTGTAATGAGGGTCAATGGCGGGGACGACCCCACCATTGTCCTCAAGAAAGATGAGGGAGAATACACTGGTTAAAACCATTAATTTGGTATTATAACCCTCGGCTATAATGAGGGTCAATGGTGGGGACGACCCCACCATTGCCCTCAAGAAAGACGAGGGAGGACTTTAAAACCATTAATTTGGTAATTATAACCCTCGGCTATAATGAGGGTCAATGGTGGGGACGACCCCACCAATGCCCTCAAGAAAGACGAGGGAGGGGTTAGTGATATTGTTAAAAACATCATAAACATCATAATTAAAGTCATACGAGAGACAAATACAGAAGACAGAGAGACATTATATTACATTACAAAATGAAGATGTTCGTCTGATAAAAAAGTACAAAAATATTAATTACACGAAGAGGGTATGGGCTACAGACAACTAACCTATTGAGCAATGTCAAAGGGCAAGGCCTCAACATCTATTGGAGATTCTTCTATGACCATGACAGGCAGAGCCTCAAACGTGCCTGTGCCTTCTACATGCTGAGATTCCACTTGGGCTAGGGCTTCAGCAATAAGTGGATCGTCCAGTTGAACTGCCTCAAGAGAGGGGCGAACGAAAGATACTGCGTCACCAAACTTGAGGACGACCCATCGGCAGGCCGTCCTGATCCCCCTCTCTAAGTATTCAAGGCCGAAGCCTTGAAACTCATCAGAGATTTTGTAGGCCTCCACAGCATCGGCCTCGGCTTTCCTGACAGCCGCCTCAAGATCGGTCTTGTGCTGAGCCCCCATGTTGGTCAAGGCCTCGTCCCTTTCCTTTATAAGCAAGTCCTTAGCCACCATGTCTTCATCATGTTGCCTCGTCAGCTCATCCAGGATCCTCGCATGCTCAGTCCTGGTGCTCTCCAACTCATCCCTCGCAGTCTCAAGCTCTGACTGAAGATCAGCCTCGTGCTGAACAGCCCTCTCAGCTTCATGGAATTTTGCTTGGTTCTCAGCCATCCACTTAGTGGCCGAGGTAAAGGCACAGACAGACTGCACAGAATAATGACAGACACTCGTTAAGAGGCCGATATACCTGGAGGACGACCTGAAAAGAGGACGATAGGTAAGAAAGATGCAGAGATAAAGATGGAACACTTAAAAATAAAAAGCAAAGATTGAGCAAAAAATAATATAACTCACAAAGCTCTGTCAAGGGGCCGACCCTCAGACAAGCTTCCTTGAGGAACCGAGGGGTCATCAGATCTTCAAACTTTGCAAGGTCACCCCATCTCCCTCGCTCCCTCAGATATTCGACTATATCTTTCTCTTCCAGACTAAGTTCGGGGTCTGACCTGGCTTTCATTGAGGGGTTTGACCATCTTCTTGCAACTCTCGGACCGTTGGCTAAAGGTTGAGCCTCGACCGTGAAGGGACATTCCCAGACATAAAGAAAAATCTCTTCTTCCAGTCGTGGTTAGCGGTTTGCGCCACGTGGAGAAGTTTTTTCTCAGACCTCCTCACCCCCAGATGATAATACCCAGGCTGTTTGGACGAGGAGGTGATATTATAGTAGGCCAAGAACAGATCGGCCGAGGGCTCGTCAATAAAGGCATTTTTCCATAAGGAGACGTAACCAAGGATCGTCCTCCAGGATTTAGGAGGAAGCTGAGAGGGGGCGACGCCGAGGGCTGACAAGATGTCTACAACGGCAGGGTGCAGAGGGAACCTGACACCGACCTTAAAAATTTGTTCGTATACCGCTATCTCTCCCTCTTCACCCTCAAAGACCCTCTCAGACTCAGAGGGAACCCTCGTGGATATGTTGGGGGGGACACCATATGCATGCCTCCACAGAAGGAGGTCACGATCCCTGACTGAGTAAATATAAGACGAGGCATGAGATGTGTCAACTGGGTCAACATCTGAGTCCTCATCATCCCCAATCGCCTCTCCCTCGGCCTCATCACCTGTCAGAGACCCACGGGGAAAAGCCATCTGGAAAGTGTGTGGGGATAGGGTTGTCACAGGGACAGCCTCGGAAGCAACCATACCCTCGGTCTATCGACCTCGGCTTAGGTCAGACGTCTATCCTCTCCCAGAAGGTCCAACGCCAGTTGGCGATGACGCTCTCTCATCCATCTCTCCTGAATAACTCTCAGTTGGACGACAGAACGACCCATAAGACTCAGACGGCTCAAATGGCTTTATTGTGGTAAGAGGAATGGGGAAAATGGTTCGTACCCAATTAGGGTCGGCCACTCGTCTCCTCTCCTCCTCTTCCTCTATTTGTCTGATCTCTATGAAGAGCTTCTCTCGCAAGGATGGGAATTCCTCGGCTAAATTATAAAGCCTCCTAAGCATTAAGGGGGAGACCCTACACTTGGAAAAATTTGAGTAACCTAACTACAAACAAGCTTGCAATTGACCAGGGTGGACTTTTTGATCAAAACCAAGGAATTGAAGGGTTTTCTATCAAGAACAATTCAAGAACAGCTTACTAGAGGTCACACCGGAAAAGCTATGGAACAACCTACGAAGAATTTAACCCTACGAACTTAAAACAGGAAAACAAACAGAAATGAAGATAAGTAGGGCACTAGGGTCGAGGTGTTACCTGAGGAAAAATAGCGAAGCTGCCAAGCTTGAAGGTTCGAAACTGCAAAAATGGCAAGAAGGCTGGAAGCTAGAGAGAGAGAGAGTTCAGGAACAAAGGAGAAGAAGAAGAAAGAGAAACTTTAAAAAATTCTTTAAGTACCTTGCCAATGAGTGGGCCCACTCACCAATGCAGAGCACAACCCGCGAGGAGGGCATCATTAGGGCACAAAGTCCCAAGCAGTGTGCAGCCACCACGCCTGGAAAACTGGAAAGACAATGAATAAAAGTTTGACAGGTGGCATACCATCTGGACAAGTGTCATTCATCTAACTGACCATGCACGCATCTCAAGGGCAACACTATCCCCCAGCTATCTCGAATAACATCAATGGCTAAGGGCTGGGGGGTGATTGATATACCCATATATACACACAGCCAGGCCGAGGACGCCCTGCACCTGGATGGGGTCAGGGTGACCTCATCATTAATACCAGACGACCCCTAAGGTGGCCGACCCTTCATCAGGATCCGGATGACCCCTCAGGGGGCCGACCCTTCATCAGGCTCTAGACGACCCTCCGAGGGTACGACAGTACGAGGCCTAAATTGGGCCTGCCTCACTATCAGAAGGAACTTTTCCCTCAGCCTCGTTTTACAGTCCGAGGGTGACGTCATCACAGCGCGTGGTTTGGGAGATGCGTAGAACAGTGCGCGTGGGGCTCACAGGACATGTGGAAGACCGTTATAATCGAATCACCCTCTCACGTGAGGGAATATTATGTCATCATTTGGCATCTACAGGTGTCAACAGGAGATTGGCTAAATCATCATTCACATGCACCATGCATACTTAGGGGGTACACTACACCCCCCAAGACCTATATATACTTATCACCTACAACCCAACAAAGGGATCGATAATTGTAACCCTAGCTAAAACTTTGCTTGTACACACAGTAGAGAGAGAAAGGGAGCTTATGTGCATTGTATCCAAGGCCATTAGTGCCCATACTTAGTGGATCACACACTCACAGTGGATGTAGGACTGATTGGCTGAACCACAATACATCATTGTCTTATTTCTCTTATACTCACCTCATTCTATGCATATACATATACATCTCTATGGCTTCCATGGTTACTACTGTTTGAGCTCATCATCACTTACCTGGTGGTGCTAGATTTCAACATCATCAACAATAGAGCACACGCACAACCCACATAAATATTTTCATACGTAGTATATTTATCCCTAATATCCTACGTATTTATAGATTATAACTTTACTTTAAAATTATATTCTCGAGCTTCTCGCATCACTCGATGGGTAATCATTTATTTCCCATATAAATTTAGTAGGTAAACATCCTCACCCTACTAGTCCATGTCATCACAACTCCCGAATTTCTATGAATTAAATTATAATCAATTAGGTTTATTTCTCGATAATTCCTAATTCAATTTTAACCCTTTATTCCACCCCTAGAGTAAATCCCATATATGCCTAAAGTTATTCTGGTAATAATAACTCCCTTGCTACTGATATTAACCTTAAATCATCCTTTATTCGATTTAAACACCAATTTATATATTTCTCCACCGTAACGAATTTAATTCACACTCGTTAATTTCCCCCATTCCATCCCATAATATTTATCAAGTCTTAAGTATACCCTACTGCCCTGCTCTAAGTCCCAATTTATTCAATTAATCATCACCACATATGTCTCTAATTTAGGATTCAAATAAATTTTTAAAAAGGAAATAAATCACATTTTCTGGGGGAGTCGATCGATTGACTATTCCTGGTCGATCGATCGATCGATCAGATATTTGTCCAGTGTATATGTTTTACAAACGGGGTTTACACTTTTTCATCATCAAAACCATTATCAATTAATCCCAAACTCCTAGGGGTGGCAATTTTTGACACGACCCGAAAACCCGACTCGAACTCGACACGATTTTTACAGGTCAGGTCATGACTAAATAGGTCCAGGTCGAAATCGGGTCAGACCCGCTTAACCCGTTTATTAAACAAGTTGTGTTTCGGGTCAACCCGCCTAACCCGCAATTGACCCGTTTATTTTTCGGGTTGATTTCGGGTCACTTTCGGGTCAAAAACCTATTAATCCGTTTAGAAACAAATAATTATAAACCATTGAATTTTTAATCTAACGGTTAGAAAAATGAAAAACCAAAGGGGATAATTGAAAAACCTAACCTTAACTCCTTTAGAAAAAAAAAAGAGCGTCGCACACAGAACACACACAGAGTTAGGTCTTCTCTCTCGTGACGAATTGCCAGAATTGCGTCTCTTCTCTCTCGTCAGAAAAAAAGAGCGCCGCCTACTCTCGTCTGTCTCTTCTCTCTCGTCCGTCCCTTCTCTTCAGTAGGTCTTCTCTTCTCTTCCCTTCTCTCATCTCCTACACACACACTGAACACATGCACACACACATAACACACGTACACACACAAAACACACACACACACACACACACACACACAGAACACATGCACACAGAACACAACACTGAACACACACACAGAACACACACACGCACACAGAAACACACGCACACAACACAGAACACACACACACATAACACACACACACGCACACAACACAAGCATTAGATAAATATGTATCTTATTTTTTTTTATATTTCTGATTTTTTTTCCAGATTTTTCTCACCATTATCCACATAAAACCTAAGGTACTGATTTTTTTTTCAGCAGGTCATTAGATTTATGTTATTGATTTCTGGTATTGATTTTTTTTTTCAGCACATTCATTTCAGATTCCATTTTGTACACATTTAAGTTCAATTTTTCTACACATTCATTTCAGATTCCATTTTAGTTTTTTGACAGAACATACACACTCATTTTATGGCAGGACATACAAATTCATTTTATTTTATTTTTTGCAGATGGAATCCGATGGAGTTGATGTTAATTTAATTGACAATTCTATTGATGTTGATGAAATAATGGATGAGGAGGAGGACGATGATGTTGTGGATCTGAATAAAGAATCTGCTAAAAGCCAAATTAAGGGTGGAAAGCGCAAAAGACGATGCACTTCCAACGTGTGGCCATTCTTTGAAATTCTCAAACAAAATGGCGTTGATGGCAAGTAAAGATGTAAGTGTAAGAAATGTGGGTTCGTATTCATTTGCGATAGCAGGTACGGAATCGATAATTTATCGCGACATAAGAATAGATGTCAAAAAATTACTACACGTGATATTGGGCAGTTAATTGTTCAACAACAAATTGGTTCAGATTCAATATCTTTGGGTGCCCCAAAATTTAGTCCGGAATTATTTAGGGAGATGTTAATTGCCTCAATCATAATTCATGATTTACCCTTTTCATTTGTTGAATACAAGGGTATAAGAGCAATTTTCTCTTATCTACGTGAAGATGCACCACTCATATCCCGTAACACCGCAAAAGCAGATGTTTTGAAAATGTTTCATAGAGAGAAGGTCAATATTAAGAGAATGCTGGATGTAGCTCCCGATAGAGTGTGTTTAACTTCTGATTTGTGGTCATCAGTTGTAACAGATGGGTACATATGTGTCACGATACATTTTATTGACAAGGATTGGGTGTTACAAAAAAGGGTTTTAAATTTTTCATACATGGCTCCGCCCCATAATGGTATTTCTTTGTGTGATAAAATTTTCTCCTTTTTAAGGGATTGGGGGATAGAAAAAATAATGTTTTTCGTGACCCTTGATAACGCTTCATCAAATGATACATTTGTTAGTATGTGTCGTACACAATTGAATGCTAGGAAATCACTTTTATGCAATGGTGACTTCTTTCATATTAGATGTTGTGCACACATCCTCAATTTGATAGTTCAAGATGGTTTAAAAGAAATTGAGGTGAATGTGCAAAAAATTTGTGAAAGTTGTAAGTACATTAAGGGCTCACAAGCGAGGAAAGTAAGCTTTGTTGAATGTGCGAAATTTTTGTCACTTGATGTTAAAAGAGGGTTAAGACAAGATGTTCCCACGAGATGGAATTCCACATTTATAATGCTTGAGAGTGCACTTTTTTTCGTGATGTGTTTTCCCATTTGGAATTAAGTGATTCTAATTATAAGCATTGTCCTTCGGAGAGTGAGTGGGCGAAGATTGAGAAAATATGAAAGTTCTTAAGTGTTTTTTATAGTTTAACTTGTATTTTCTCTGGCACGAAATATCCTACTGTAAACTTGTACTTCCCTTTAGTGTTTATGGCGCATTTGACATTAAAGAAACACATAGACAGTAGTGATCCATACTTACAAAACATGGCCATGATGATGTATGCAAAGTTTGAGAAGTATTGGGCAGATTTTAGCATGATATAAGCTATGGCGGTGATATTAGATCCTCGGTACAAAATTCATTTTGTGGATTTTTTCTACAAGAAAGTGTATGTGATGGCCTCACTTGAATTTGGACATTTTGGCATTTTGGAAAGCAAATCAATTTAGCTATCCCAAACTCGCATCAATGTCAAGAGATGAATTGAGCATTCCTATATCAACCGTGGCTTCAGAGTCGGCCTTTAGCATGGGTGGGAGGATAATCGATCAATATAGAAGTTCATTGAAACCGGAGGTGGCCGAGGCGTTGCTTTGCACAAAAGATTGGCTTTTTGGTGCTATTGGTAATTATTAATGGTTAATATAAATTATAATACAATTGTTCTAGTTGTTTTATCATTACAACTTTTGATATACTTAATAATTATGAATGTAGAAGCGGCACAAGATCAAATTGACGATCTCACCGAGGATATCTGGAATTTGGATATTAACAAAGAAGAAAGTCAATCATCTGATGCTCAATGCTCGACCTCTATTTTCGGTGAGCAAATTGTTATGTTAAATTCATGTGATAAGTTATTGTGTACTTATGAGTTATATATTTTGTTATTGTATATTTCTGTATAGCACTTGGGGTGAAAACATGAGACCGGTTTCAAAAAAACATCAATCAATTGCAGATGAGGTAAATATTGCATATTAATATATAGTTTAATTAAGTATCCAATTTGTTTTTTTAATCTTATTGTGCGTTGTACTCATTACTTTTTTTGTTCGTAGGTATGGAATGAAATGGAAGGAGACTAGCTTTTGGATAGAGTGGAGCATGACATCTTTTTGCAATTTGGTTGAAGATTTACAAATTGTAATTTGAACTTGAAATTTTGAATGTGTTGTAATAGATAATGGATTAGACTTTGTTGTATGATGTTATTTTGGATAATGACTTAATGTTGTTGGTATTATTATGTTATGTTTATTAGATTTGACAAATATTTTTTTGATTAACGTTGTGATGTTTATTTGTTAAATTGTGTTTGGAAATAAATAGTGAAAATTATTTAATCTCATAAACAGGTCATTGTGGATCATGTAAACAGGTTCCCCTTGAAGATGACCTATTTATTAAGCAGGTTAAACGGGTCGTATCGTGTTAGCGGGTTGGGCACGACCTATTTATTTAATAGGTTAGACGGGTCGTGTCGTGTTAGCGGGTTGGACACGACATGTTTATTAAACGGGTTAGACGGGTCGTGTCGTGTAACCTATATATAAACAGGTTCGTGTTCGAGTCCGGTACAATGACACGATTACTTAAACGGGTCGTGTTCGTGTCAATGGTATATTTAGAAATATCAGGTCTCGACACGACCTGAACACGATACGGCAACCCGAATTTCCAGGCCTACAAACTCCTCACAATTCATCTCGAATGATATATCAAGGTGTATAAATGATTTTTAACATTTAACAACATAAATTCATCAAGAAGTTTCAATTGAATCATGTTATTTCCCTTAAAATTCAAAAACTTCTTATTTTATCATTTCTCCAAGAACAACTATAAATCCCAGATTTTTTCCAACAAATAATTCCCAAATTTCATGGATTAAACTATATATTCAAAAAGATATTAATCCTACATAATTTTCATTTCAAGGATTCATCAAAAATCATCTTGATTCATATAACTTTTCGTAATTTTCTAAACATCCTAACATAGACAATATACATGTTAAAATTTGCAATAGTTAATCACTTGCCTTTAGATTGTAGGTCTGAACTATTGAAGAAGAATTATAGCCTTAACGAATTTCCTTCACTCCAGGTTTGTTCTTGCACAAATTTGTCAAATCCTCCCCTTAGTCTCTTGAAATTCTTTCTCAAGTCTCTCCACTTTCTCTCTAACTCCTTATATAATTTTCTTAATCTTTGGGTTTGTGCAAGTAACTATTCCCTAAGGCCAACCTTTGATTTTAAAGGTGAAATCCCCTTTTTGACTTTCCACCTACCATTATGAAGGCCAAAAGTCACCTAAATAAGTCCCGATTAATCTCAAAAACTCCCAAGACCTTAACATAACCCCCGGGTACTCAATTATGACTATTTAAATCCTTTCGGACACTTTGGCGCAGTTAGAATGACCATTCGGATGAAATAAAAATAATTGATTTTTCATTCCACTAAAATATAGTCCTACATGACTCACACATGCGTCCCGACTTAATTATCATTGTTGATACAAAAATTAGTCAGCAGGTGTGGATTAGTTATATGAAGACACGTGTCATCCGGCGTGGCATAAAATATATTCACCGAGCTACTCAGCATACCGAGCTACTCAAACATGATGAGTTACTCAACGTACATAGCATCTAGCCAAGAAGATCAAGTGACAAAAACAGATTCAATGAACATTCTTATTATGTACAGATGTATATGTCTATTAAATAACGACATATTGTCTATTCATATTGACAGCCCAAAGGCAATAAATACATTGTAACCCCCTCCATAACGGGGTAATCGATCATTTGCGATCATAATTAAGATCAAGGCAAAACACCAAGCAATACAAGACAGTGGACGTAGGACATTTTCATTAAGGCTGAACCACTTTAAAAATCCTTTGTCTTATTTCTTTATTCATATTTATCTGTGATTAATTAATTAGATCAAGTCTAGTTTTTTACATCAACAGATTGGCGTCGTCCGTGGGAACGACTATATGTAGCGTTTTTCACTAAAAAGTTCATCATACATGGCTGAGATTCCAGAATCTAACAATAGGGAATAATGACGAAGTTCCTCCCAACCAGTCCGCTCCTCTAACTGTTCATGATCTCACAGGGATAGTGGCAAACTTATCCAAAAGACAAATAGTTATGCAGGAGACCATGCGACAACTCATTCAAACTATTCAAAATGCAACGCCTGCCCAGTTAGGCCAGCGAAGCATTCAGAGAAACATGCACTTTCCGTCTTCACGATCTAGACACACTCTATTCCATCATGCTTCCCGATCCAAAATACCGAATTCCATCATACTGAGAGGTCCGGCGATATCTCTTATCAACCTAGCCAGACATCTCCCATAAGAGTTATGAACTCTCAAGAATATATTACTCTAACTCCAGAACGAACAAGCGCTCTGAAGAGGTTGAGTAGAGTCTCCCTCTTTGACCGTTTGGGCCCTAGGAGGAATAGAAACCCTCTTTGGATTGCGTCGAGAAATTCTCAATGACCAAATGATCTAAGGGAAGGTTCTGCCCAGTCACGCCCTGCAACTCGTACAGAAAGATACTAAGAGGGGAATTCAGTGCGATCTGTTGCTTGGGCAAATAGATCAGAAGCTGGAAATGATGCATGGAAGGGCTCCATTCAGAGGTTGGAAGGCAGGTTAGGGGAAATGGCTAAGGCCAAAAACCCTCTCCAAAGAACCTTTATTAAAGGATCTCCATTTATACAAGCAATTGTGGACTTTCCCACACCCTCAAAATTTAAGTCTCATGTAGTTACACCGAAGTATGATGGAAAGACTGGTCCTGTTCTCCACATAGAATAGTACCAAGCTGCTGCAGATATTTATGCAGTCCCAGATGAGATGAGGTGCAAGGCGTTCTCAGGAACCATCACTGGTTCTGCTCAAATATGGTATAACATCCTTCCTCGGGGGCAAATCGCAACTTTGCATCAGTTGGTTGAGCTCTTCATAGGGAATTTATGCTTTGGTGCAAATCCAGTCAAGATGGTAGCCCATCTGTTGAGTGTAAGGAAAAAAGTAGGAGAAAGCACCATGGACTACATCACTCGTTTTAACAACGAGAAACTGGAGGTAATCGACTACGAAGAGAAGACAACTATTACAGCTCTGATGAGTGGTCTTTTATCGAATAAGTTATATTACATTTTGGCCAAAGATCCCCCAAAATCCATGGCAGAGTTAATGGTGAAAGAAGCTAAGATTATGAATGTCGAAGAAGCTATGGTTGCGAAGAAGAATTTTGAGGCAAAAGTGAAAACTAAAGCTGAAGGCAAGTCGAAGAGGAA
Source organism: Sambucus nigra (assembly GCA_949130495.1). Taxonomy (NCBI): domain Eukaryota; kingdom Viridiplantae; phylum Streptophyta; class Magnoliopsida; order Dipsacales; family Adoxaceae; genus Sambucus; species Sambucus nigra. The sequence goes on from OX422211.1 coordinate 684,469,245, forward strand.
GGATCATAAGCACAATGAAGGCAGTAAACAATCTAAAGGTAAGGAAACAGTTCAACACTTGAGGAAGTATAAAAATTATACCCCCTTAAAGGTAGGCATAAACCATGTTTTGTAGGAGATAAAAAACAGCGAAGAACTGAATTGGACGGATAAATTGAGGATAGCCCCCGAAAGGAGAGATAAGTCCAAGTATTACGAGTTCCACAAAGACCATGGTCACACAACCAAGCGGTGCATAGCTCTCCAGAATGAGATCGAGGCACTCATTAGACGAGGAAAATTGAACAAGTTTATTGATCGCCAGAAGGTGAGAAGACCAACAACAGAGCACAACAAAGGTCGAAATATCCTCACCGATTAAGAGATCATAAGAAAAGGGACCATGAAGATGACCCGAAAGATGACCCCGATCTCCCCAAAAAGCCTAGATAGCCTAAACGTGAGGTATTTTCAATCCGCTTTGGTTTATTTGTCTGTAATATGATAACAGTGGAGATACAGGAGGTGGGAATCATACCAATGAAAGGAAATCTTACCTCAATGAGGCCCAAGCTTGCTCCTACATACAACGGATAAATTTGGCAGAGGAAGATCGTTAGAGGAAGGCCAATAAGGAAAAACTAGTCATCGGTTTTTCCAAAAGTGATCTGGAAGGTGTCTTGTATCCTCACGACGATCCTTTGGTGATCAAGATGAGGATGAAGGATGTAATCATCTCAAGAGTATTGGTAGATTATGGTAGCTCAACAGACATCATGTTCTACCCTTTCTTTAACAGTTTAAACCTGAAACTCACCCAGTTGGAGCCGTACCATAAGCCCCTTATCGGTTTCTCTGGAGAAAAAGTCTTTCCACTTTGAAAGATCAAGTTGGATATGCTTATTTGTACCTGGCCTGCTTACAGAACATAAAAAGTACGCTTTTTTATAATGGATAAAAACGTCCAATCAGCCTATAATATAATCATGGTAAGAGTAGGTCTGAAGAAGTTCAAAGCAGTGCCATCCACGGTACATCAATGCTTGAAGTTCCCAACCAACTTTGGTATGGGACTTGTGAAGGGCGATCAGAAAGTAGCTCGAAAATGCTACTATTTATCTGCCGAACAAGAAGAGTTGGAGGATACCAGGAAGAAGACCACCACTTCCCAAGTGGATGAGTTCGAAGATTCAGAGATTGAGACACTGGACCCAGAGATAAATCAGAGCTCATGGAAGGGTCAGGTCATGGAAGCGACGGAGAACATTATTCTGGATGATGAACGACCAGAAAGAACAACTCAAATTGGTACTTCACTTGATCCAACAATAAAGCAGGAGTTGGTGGCATTTTTGAGGCATAGAAAGCAAGCTTTTGTGTGGAGTCATGAAGATATACCGAGGATAGACCCAGCCTTCTTGTGCCAAAAACTCAATGTTAATAAAGAGGTCAAACCGGTAAAGCAGCGAAGAAGGGTCTTTAGCCCAGAGAAGAACCAAGATATTCAAGAGGAAGTAGAGAAACTGCAAAAGGCTTCTTTTATTGAGGATGTCAAATACCCTGATTAGTTAGCCAATGTGGTGATGGTAAAAAAAAGAACAATAAATGGAGCATGTGTGTGGATTTCACAAATCTGAATAAAGCCTACCCAAAATATCACTTCCCTCTACCCCGAATAGATCAGTTGGTAGATGCTACTTTGGGGCATGAATTGCTGAGCTTCATGGATGCTTATTCCGACTACAACCAAATTAAGATGAAACCAGAGGACAGGGAAAGTACCTTTTTTATCACCCCAAGGGGAACATACTATTACAATGTTATGCCTTTTGGTCTTAAAAATTCAGGTGCTACATACCAGCGACTAATGAACAAGGTGTTCATAGAGCAAATCGATAGGAACATGAAGGTTTACGTCGATGACATGATGACTAAGAGCAAGAAAGCTACTGACCACATCGCTGATTTGGACCTAATATTTGACCATCTAGAGAAATATCAGATGAAGCTGAACCCAACCAAGTGCATCTTTAGCGTACAAGAAGGCATGTTCCTCGAGTATATTGTGAATCAAAACGGCATCGAGGCAAATCCTGACAAGATCAAATCCTTGCTAGAATTATAATCTTCAACTATGAAGAAGGAAGTACAAAGCCTCACGGGGCATATTGCAGCTCTCAACAGGTTCATCTCACGAGCAACTAACAGATGGCTTCCATTCTTTAAGACACTCAGAAAAGCTTTCGAGTGGAAATATGAGTGTGAGAAGGCATTCCAAGAGTTGAAGAGATATTTGGGGACACCTCCTTTGCTGTCCAGGCTGGTAGTGGGAGAGAAATTATATTTATACCTCTCAATCTCAAAAAGTGCAGTCAGTTCAGTGTTGATAAGAGTAGACGACGGAGTGTAGAAGCCGGTGTATTATACAAGCAAGGCATTCCGAGGAGCAGAGATTAGGTACCCAAAATTGGAAAAGCTAGCATTAGCATTGATCGAGGCGAGCAGGAGAATGAAACCATACTTCCAAGCCCATACCATAGTGGTATACACCGATATGCCACTCAGATAGGCTTTACACAAGTCGAAAAAATCTGGAAGATTGATGTATTAGGCGATGGAGTTAGGTGAATATGGCATTGTATATGAGCCAAGGTTTTATCTCAAAGGGATGGCTGTGGTAGATTTCATTACTGAATTTACTTACCCAGATACCTCCGACCAACAGGGGTCTAATGCAGAACAACCCGCAGATGTTAGAGGATCATAAAAAACCATCCCCGATCAACTCTCGTCGTCCAACTTGCCGGAGGGAATGGTGATCGAGCAACAAGAATCCTCTGATAAAATCCTATCATTGAGGGATGATAAAAGGAAGCACCAAATCTTCCATCACGGGACTTTATCAGATCAATGGTTTGATAACTGTATCCTCGTATAGAATTTGTATGTTGATGGTTCTTCGTGTGCCACAGGCAGCGGAGCCGGAATAATTCTTAATAGTCCGGATGTATTGGATATAAAATATGCTCTACGTTTCTAATTCAAAGCTTCCAACAATTAAGTCGAGTACGAAGCTATAATTGTGGGCCTCAGTTTAGCCAAAACACTGAATGCAAAGTAAGTTACGATATTTAGTGATTCAAAGCTAGTCGTAAATCAGATTCTCAGGCTATATGCGATAAAGAGAGAATTCATGTCTAGGTATCACACCAAAGCTATGGAGATTGTATCCAATTTTGCAGTGGTCAAAGTGATTAGAATACCAAGACTGGAGAATAAGAGGGTTGATGCACTAGCTCGGTTAGCCTCAGCTACCCGCATCGAGCTACGAAGAATGATTCCTATTAAGATACTTGCAGACCGAAGCATTGATCGCGATTTGATGGTGAAGTTTATCACTTTGTATATGGGACCTTCCTGGATGGATCCCATTCGGATGTATATTGAAGAAGGCATTTTACCCGCCGACTAGCTTGCAGCCAAGAGGCTCAAGTTTAAAGCTGTTAGGTACGTCTTAAATAATGGAGTTCTATACAGAAGAGGTATGATAGAAGGTCTACAGAGATGTGTTAATCCATCAGAAGTGAAAAATCTGATAGAAGAAATTCACGAAGGCTCTTGTGGAGCTTATGTAGCAGGTCGAACTCTTTTGCAGAGGATAACGATGCAGGGATATTATTAGCCAATGATGCGAGCTGATTGCATAGCTTATGACAAGAAATGCGACAAATGTCAATGATTCTCTACCATACAAAGAACTCCCCAGGCGTTATTAACACCTATTACCTCACCTTGGCCATTTTCTATGTGGGGAATAGACTTGATTTGGCCTTTGCCAACTACTAAAGGACGATTCAAATACTTGGTAGTTGCTGTTGATTACTTCACAAAATGGGTGGAAGCTGAACCTCTCATTGACATGGCATATGAAAAGGTCTATTAGTTCATCTGGAAGAATATTATTTACAGATATGGTCTGCCACATGCTGTCATCACTGATCATGGTACCCAATTTGATAATGAGGAGTTCGTTGTGTACTGTCAGCAGTCTAATGTTTAAAAGATTCATTCTGCACTAGGCCATCCCTAGAGCAACGGGCAAATAGAGGTAACTAATAGAACTCTATTGAATGGGTTGAAGAAACGGTTGGATGATGCGAAAGGAAATTGGATTAACGAGTTGCATTCTGTGTTATGGGCTTACCGAACAACGCCGCGAACAGCAACTGGTGAATCTCCTTACATGTTAGCCTCTGGAAGTGACTCAGTCATACCCATTGAACTAGGTTTACCTACTCACAGGGTGCTTAATTTCAACACTCCAGTAAGCGATTTGATGAGACGCTTAGATTTAGACATACTCGAGGAAGTCTGGGAAGATGCGGTAATCCGAAATGCCTCTTATCAGCAACGGACTGCCATGTTCTATAATAAATGGGTCAAGATATGTGATTTCAAGGAGGGAGATTATGTGCTCAATAAAGTCATTCAGAAGGATAATAAGATGGAGCCCAACTGGCATGGGCCTTATCGTGTAACAACGATTGTTCGACCTGGCACCTACAGAATAGAAACTTTAGAGGGGGAAGAATTCAAAAATGCATGGAATGCGGAGCATATGCGCCAATATTATCAGTAATGTAGATTCACATGTATTTTGTTCTTTCAATATGAATAAAAGTGATATTTTCCCCCTATTCTTTTCAGTTCAATTTTTTTCGGAGTACTCATGCTACACACTACACTTGAATTTTGCAAAGAAGGCATCAATAACCACCAACTAAGGTTGATCGGATATCAACAACCACCAACCACCAACCATGGTTGGTCGGCACATCAGCAACCACCAACTATGATTGGTCGGATATCAGCAACCACTAACTACGGTTGGTCGGCATCAATAAATTTAACCAACAATGTTGGCATAACAATCATACAAGGCAAGGCCTGTTTGATTAACCTCAAGGGGCATCCAAAACTAGGCAAGAAGATGGGTGACCTCAAGGGGCATCCACTGCCTAGGCACCAAGGTAATCTAGATAAGATTTCTACAACTAAGCAGGACCATGGGATGAAAATAATTCCATTGCTTAGGCACTTATGGGTGACAAGTCACTACAACTAGGCAACAAATGGGGAAAAGTTCCATTGTCTAGGCAATTAAAAAAAAATAGGACAAATTGTCCCTTTGTAGATATATATAAAGCATTACAAACTAAACATCTTATAATCTATTTCCAAGGAAAGAACGTTACAAAAAGATGAACATTTATTGATGGTTCTTCGTGTTCCATTCCAGTTGGAGGATCATCTAAAGTAAAAGGAGAATCGATATAATTTAAATCCTGCAACATCCTAGTATTGCTCGAACTTGGTCGGTCAAGTAAATATGGAGGATGGTATATCTCAAAATCTACATGAAGCTGGTAATAACCAAGGTATTTGGAGATCAAACACTGAGGAATGGAACTGACTGGAATCCAACTAACGTCTAGTTTGAAAGGAGGAACCGGCAGATCAAGAAGTCTAGGATCACACCAATCCCATAACGAGTTCCCTTTTTCAACATGCATCACATATAGAGCATTCATCCATCCATACTTGTACCCCTCATTGTTTGACTGCTTCAACCTGGCATCGAGATGGCACAAATCTTCATCGTATCCCCCTATCCAAAACTCTCTAAGCTCCTTGTGAAATTGATAAGTCAATCTCTCAACTTGCTGATGAAGTTTCTTCACCAAGTTTTCTTTACTTTCCAATGAAGAACTCTTCTTGGAAAGTTTCTTGGTAAGACTTTAAATTTTCTGGGACATCTCAACCAAGGCCTAATTTTTTGCTTTCATCTAAACAACCTGATTTGCTAAGGTTTGTTAGTCTCTTCAATGCTGCTTCGACCAACTCTTGCTCTACCCCGTAAGGAAGATGTAGGTCTGGCTCATTTCAAAGCCTCCAACTCTTCTCTCAATGTAGCATTTTCAGTTTCTAAGAATAAAAACCCCTCATCACTGACTGGGACCAGACCTCCAGAAGAAGAGGCAGACTTTAGTTGTCTTAGTTATTCTCTCAGAGCAATATTCTCCTCCTCCAGTAGCTTGGCAGTGTTCCTAGGCTCCTCAGCCTCACATTTTAGCACACTTTCTCTCTTCTTATGGGCTAAGAGGAATTTGTCATAGCCCCGATCAGCACTCAACTATTGGTACTTTTTCTTATAACCTTCATGCATAGGAGCAATGATTTCTTTGTGCTGAAGTTGAAGTTCTTCGATTACTCTTTGGCGATCTTCTACTATTTCATAATAAGCCACATTGTTCACCACAACTCGATCAAGCAGACGTTTTAAATATTGATAAGCATCAATTGCTCATTCTCAAGCATCAAGCTTTGAAGTAAAATCTATTTGTGCTTCAGTAAAATCTACACGACTAGCTTTGAAGTAATCATTGTATTTCTTCATCAACTTTATATCATGAGCTGGCAAGAGTTCCATCCTAGCAATAAGCTATCAAGGAAAAGTAAAAATGGACCAATAAGGATACATATCGAGCAACTATAGAAAAAAAACTCATAATAGATAACAAAGTCCATTTTATTGATCACGGGAGGAGAAAGTACAACAAAAGTTACAACAAAAAGGGAAAAATAGAAAAATAATATAATTAAAGAGCCGAACAACTCTACACCTTCTCTTTATTTCCTATAATATCTTCAGCTGATTTGGATGAAGTGGTTGGCTGCTCGGAAGGTTATTGGTGTTGCTCGGCAACAGTTATTGACTGCTGAACATGCTCGAAGGATTGAGGAACGGTAACAATAGGTGTTTGTTCTACTATCACCATAGAAGATTTATTATATGAAACTTCATCTTCTTCTTCTTCTCCAATAGTAGGAAGAGGGCCATGAGCGTGTTTCTGAAACAGTTCAGAATCATCAACAACATTTAACTCCTTCAAATATGCAATCCATCCATCTCTGAAGTATTTTAAACTTGTATAATCCATCTGGGGAGAGATAGTAGCAAAAGTTTTATTCCATCCGTTGTCCCACCCAGAGCTAAAGGACTTCTTTACAGCATCTTTCCTCTTCACTCTCTCTGAGGAAGTTTTTTCCCTAAGAAGCTCTTCAACAGACTTCACCTTCTCCTCAAGATCTTTCTTATTCCGTTCAGCCTCTTCAAGCTTGCCATTAGATTCCACTTTGGTGGAAAGAGCAGCCTTCAATTTTTCCTCCAACTCCTTGGAGGAATTTACAGCCTGATCTCGAGTTGCATCAGCGTGTTGACGAGCCGTCTCAGCATATTGAAATTTATTCTTCCAGGAAGCTTTATCCTCTTTGTACTTCTACCGAGACTCCCCCAAAAATTTTGACAACCCAGCAAGGGCTTCCTCTACTCCACTGGATGAGGTTGAAGCTTTGATGGCTTCATCCTTCTCCACAATATTATCGAAGTACACCAAAAACTGCAAGAAGAAGAAAGGCACGAATTAGAGTACGAATATGGCAATGAAGAATTAGAAAGAAAAGTATAATTACTACTTACTGATGCAAGGTGTTGGGCTGCCAAATCGGTAACCTTATCCCAAGGAGTTAAAGTTTCAGCAGCTCGACAATCAGGGAGAGTCCCCGACTTGATCAATTTCTTGGCCAAGCCAGGGGTAAGGATGGCTGGAGAACTAGCCCTAAAAAAATAATCCTAACTCTACTAGGTTGGGCAACATCATCCACTGGTCTTTCAGCAAGACCCCTCCTCAACCTCCTCAAAGGACCACCTTCAATCACATGTGTTGTCTCTTCTTGAATAACAACAGCTTCAATCAAATGTGCTACCTCTTTAGGGACAACAGAGGGCTTCTTGCTAATATCTTTGGAAGGAGGAATAACATCCTTTTTCTTAGTTGGAGCTTCATCTTTGATCTTCTTCACCCCTTTAGTACTAGGAGCAGATTTGGTAAAGAGGTCAGGCACTTTCCTTTTCTTCATCATCAGGTCAACAATAGAAGTACCCAAGTCAGAAGAATATTCTTCAACAGTTGCTGAGGATGCAGGTGTTTGGTCAAGGTCAATCACCAAAGGAGGAACACGAGGACGAGAAATGAAAGAAGAAGTGGTGTTCTTGTATCTCAGCAAGTAAGAATCAACTCTCACGTGCTCCCCAACAACTGATTGATGCAAACCCCAGATGAGTTTCAAATCCTTTATTTTAATATCACTTTATTTTGGAGATTTCCTTTTACTTTCAACTGCAATAAGCAAAAAATAAGTGTCAGTGACACGCTTTATCAAATAAAAATAGAGCTAAATTGAAAAACTAACAACAACCTATCCCATTGGCATAAAGCCGACATCTGGGACCTTGGTACACATCTTTCCCTTTTAACGGGGGGTGTTGCCAATTTTTCATCACACCCCCATGATCAAAATAGTCCCTATTAGCATCAAGGAGATTGACTACTAATGATCTATGAGAATTCCCAGTTTTTAAATAAAAGGTGGTATCGCAAGTAACCCATTTATAACAATACATAATTTCAGGAATCCCTAAATGAGTTCCATGAATTTAATTCAAACTATGTACGCCATTAACTACACTCCATGTATTTGGAACTACTCTTGCAGGAACAATATCAAAATATTGGTAAAATTCCAAACATAGGGACTTAGGCGGGAAAGAAAAGCCACATTCAGCTACAAAATGGAGGGACACCAGTGTCCTTTAGCTAAATAAAATAAATCAAAAGGGCAAGAAGGTTCTTCCAGAATAACCCAAGAAGGAATTACAAAATCAGCCAGGAACTTATCCAACGATTCGATAAGATAAACCATAGTGGCTAAAGCAAAGAAAGAAGAAAGAAGAAAGAAGAAAGAAGAAAGAAGAAGTTCTTACAGAAAATTGAGAAATCTTCTAAGGCGGATGACAGAAGGAACGAGCGTAAGAAGAAAAAGTGAGAAGAAAAAAATCTTGGAAGTCTACAAGGCAAAAGGTAGAAGGCGATTTGATTCTATCACTTTAAATGCATTGCTTCGGGAAGCGAGAAAAGTGATGATCATTAGAGACGACGATTGCATTTTCGGCGGCTAAATGATGAAAAAGACGCAAATACCCAAGCGTCTGTTGAAAATTCAAAATATTTACGAGTTTTGCCATTTCGCGCTCAAAATCATTAAATGTCACAAGTGTTAGAGATCTGTAAACTAATAAGACTGGGTGAACGTGTCCGAGCAACCTCTGGGCATAATGTTCCACACCATCATATCCAACCTCAACTGTGAAACATTGGGGGCTTCTGTTGATACAAAAATTAGTCAGCTGACATGGATCAGTTATATGAAGAAACGTGTCATCCGGCGTGGCATAAAATATATTTATCGAGCTACTCAGCATACCGAGATACTCAAACGAGATGAGCTACTCAACATACAAAGCATCTAGCCAAGAAGATCAAGCGACAAAAACAGATTCAATGAACATTCTTATTATGTATAGGCCTGTAAATTGAGCGCCCGAGGCCCGAAGCCCGCCCGTTCGGCCCGCTATTTTCGGGCCGAGCTGTATTTGAGTTTGAGCCGAGCCGAGCCTGAGCCAAAATTCCAAGCCCGAATGAATTTCGGGCCGAGCTTGAGCCGAACTTCGCCAAGCCCGAATTGGGCCCGAAGCCCGAACTTCATATTAATAAATAAATAATTTATATAATATAACATATTTATGTTAATATTGTTCAATTAGGTTTCGTCCTTTTATTTCATTTATTATTTTTTCTAAAAAAAAAAATCATTTGTCATAATACATTAGATTACATGTGATTTTCAATTTTGTGATTTTATTGTTAATCTCATTATGGGTATTTGATTTAATAATTGACCAAGTCACAATAAGCCTTTGTAAGTGATCAAATTATGCTAAATGTCTGAAATTTAATAGGCATTTATAGCTTTTCACTCTTATTTCCCTTGTTTTAATTTAATACATTTCATAATTATATATTTTATTTCATGAAATATCAATTAGATTTTAATGTATAATTTTTTCCATGATGGAAATACAAGAAAAAAAAATTAATTCAAACTTTTTTAATTAAAAAAAAATGAAATCGGGCCTGCCCGAAATCGGGCCCGAAGCCCGTAATATTTATGAGCTGAGTTCGGGCCTAGGTGGAAAAAAATAATTCGGGCCGAGTTCGGGCTTGAGCATGGGTATGTGAGTTCGGGCCGAGCCTGAGCAGCGCCAAGCCCGGCTCACCCAGCCCGATTTACACCCCTAATTATGTATAGATGTATATGTCTATTAAATAACAGCATATTGTCTATTCATATTGATAGACCAAGGGCTATAAATACATTGTAACCCCCTTCATAACGGGGTAATCGATCACTAGCGATCATAATTAAGATCAAGGCAAAACACATAGCAATACAAGACAGTGAGCGTAGGCCATTTTCATTAAGGTTGAACCACTTTAAAAATCCTTTGTCTTATTTATTTATCCGTGATTAATTAATTAGATCAAGTCTAGTTTTTTACATCAACAACCATAATTTTCATATTCATCACTCGCAATAATTTTATAAAATTATAATCCTATGTAAAGTCATAATCATATATACTAATTTTAATCACCAAGTAAAATTCAACATAAATCACATATTACTTTATTCTCGAGTAATATTTAAATTCGGATTAATTTTCAATTATCCTATAATTAAGTCTAATTAATCTCATTTTAAAAAAAAACATTAAAAATACGGGGTGTTGTAGAAGGGAACCTAGAATGACACTTCCAAGGGACATTTCAATTCACAGAACAACGAAAGTACCTATCAGGCTATAGATACCTTTTTGAAAGAGTCGATAGACAAGTTAATCTCTCAGATAAAGGATAAACCATTTTTAAGATACTAGCCAAGATGGTTCGTGTTCCAAATGATAGGGATGCCAATCTCATGTGTACGTAGCATCAGGACCGTAGTCATCTCACAAGAGAACTATAAGATATTCAAACTGTATTTGAAATATCTCGTTCGATCTGGGAATCTTAAGGAGTAAATTTACCTAGCCAAGAACAAGTCCTCAGCTTAAGTGAATGCAATGAAGAAGGTGGATGACGACCCCTCATGCACAGGAATGATAATGTCCATACATGGCTATACCGATCATTTATAGTGTACCGACAAGAAGCTTAGGTAAATGGTAAATATTACAATATAACTTCAAGAGGAATTCTAGGTGGAGGTGTTTAAGCCTGTTTAACATAAAGACATAGACTTTGATCGGGCCATTATGTTCACAGACGAAGACCTAGTCAATGTAAACCTACCTTATAAAGATGTTTTCATTCTGACCTTACGGGCAAACAATTTGACAGTTTAAATAGTATTAGTGGATTAGGGGATCTCCTTTGAGATAATGGACCTCAGTTTTTACTCAAGATCGGCTGTACTATTCAGGATTTGGACACCAATCTATGATGATTGATCGATTTCAATGGAAATATAAAGACTAAACTGAGGACAATTAAACTATTTTTCAAGTTCGGACAAGCTAATAATGAGATAAAGTTCCACATTATCCAATTGGAGATACCCTAAAATTCTATTCTGGACAGAGGTTGGATCTATACTGTGAGGGACATCCTGTCATCTCTTCACTAAAATCTCAAGTTTTTAAGCAATCAAAGAGTCATGGAAATCAGAATAAACTAAACAATGGCATGTAGTTGATTTCTAGTTGCTATCAAGACTAAGTAGAATTAGTCCAAGAAGGGTCATAATGATGATGATTTGAGGATAACCATTACAAGTAACAACAAAATAACATTAGATAGGGGATTAAAAAAACTAGACTTGCCCCATCGAGCGATTAATGGAGGAGCTATCCATTGTTCCTCTAGATTCATTCCAACCGAACAAGACTTTTTTATCGGATCAGATTTGCCGAATGAAGAAATAGAGAGGCTCATTGACTTTTTCAGGTCTAATGTCGATGTTTCCAAATGATAGCCTTACAATCTTCTAGGTATGGATCCAAACGTTACCTGTCATCGACTATATATGGATCCAACATGTAGACTGATCAAACAGAAGTCGAGAAAGACCGTATGAGAGAAAATAAGAGCCATAGAAAGAGAAGTTGAGAATCTCCTTCACGTTGACTCAATTAGAGAAGTTTAATTTCCAGACTGTATTTTTAATACCATTATCATTAGAAAGAAGAGTGGAAAGTAGAGGGTGAGCATCGATTTCACCGATTATCCAAAATATAGTTTTCGCTGACCCAGATTGATCAAGTTGTGGACTCAACATTCGAACACCACCGTATGAATTTCATGGAAGCTTACTTTGGATACCATCAGATACTTTTATTTAGGCTAGATTAGGAAAAAACCTTGTTCATCATGACCTTAGGGCTTTACTGTAGCTCCAAGATTCCAAAAATAATTTATTACCTCTATATACTACGTCACTAAGTGGGTGAAAGAGGTTCCTCTCATCAACAACAGAGAAGGAGATTCGAAACAGTTTAGTTGGAGGAACAATATTACTAAATTTGGGATCCTTTAGGCTCTGGTAATCGATAATGGGACTCATTAGATAATAACTAAAAAAGCAGTAAGTATGCTCTGACACCACTTGTAAGAGTGGAAGGATCTAATTCCACTTAAATAATGCACAAACAAATATGCTCAACAAAAAATCCAATTTAAGAGTGAGAAATTATCTTAAATCAATTTTATCTTTTTATCCTAAACATGCATCTATGTGATAAAACTAATAAGTCAAATCAAGCATTAAACCAAAGCAAAGTTTTAGGAAAAAACCCTTTCGGGTAAAACCTTTTGTTTACTTTAAAAATCTACAAGACATTTGTGACACCCCGCCTAATTAAATACCGGGCGATCCGTCCTTTATTAAATTAAAATCAAGGTGGACAGTTGGTTCATTCTTAGCATCACTGTCTCAAAATAAAATATACCAATTTAAACACCCTAAATAATTAAGCTAAGTGTCAAAACAATTTAAAACTTTATTTCTATTTTATTAAATTCAAATATGTAAACCTTTTTAACAACCAACAGTTTAAGAATTGCATAAATACTAAGGATGGCAATAACACATAAGAATTAAAACAATCTAGATAAACCAAACCAGTTTAAAACTATAATTGAAACCATACTGACAATAGTTAACTCCCAAGGAGTACTGAATACTGAAAATACAAGTAAACATCGATTTATGATATATCCAAACTGAATAGGGAACCGGGCGACACATGCCCTAACTATGAAGAACTAAAACTGGAACTGAATCAATGAAGAGGTCGTCTAAAACAAAGGCCTGCAACTCCCACATAAGCTACAGTGCGTCCAATCCAAGGAACCTATGCATGACGCCCCTGTGGCTGGGCACCTGTAAGACAGGAAATGGGTCAGATCCCGAGTGTAAAACAGTTTTAAAATAGTTGAGCAAGTATTTAAAATGCTTACCTGCTAATGCAACAACCATGTTTGTATGCGACACTCTCTTGAGAATTCTCACCTCTCGTCTAGTGTGCATGCCTACCGTACTACTAATCACATAAGTCTATCTAACTTATACTCCCATAAAGTTCTATCCCGAGAAGTACTAAGGCCATAATATTTAGTTTTAGAAAATCATTCTCTTCCATATTCTTACGTGACTTAGAATAATTTAGTTACCGTTACAGAATTCACGAACACTCGATATGAAGCTGGAGCACTTATTCAATACTTAACTACTTATACACATAGTAAAAAGTTTCCATATATAAGTATATATATAACAGTCACTCATATATTATATAGATATTATCGGCAACCCACATAAAACTATGGTGCTGGCATACTCTGCTATCAAGTCCCCGTATCACTCGTAATAAGGGAAATACTAGTTCCGAATCACTCTCGAACTGTATTAACACAAAACACATACAAATGGAGGCTAAGCATAGTTCCAAGTCACTAAGAGGTCAACACATACCCTCACGTCTCTTAGGACCATCTGACTATCAATCAGATAGCCTGTACCAAGGAATCCTATGTTCTAGGGTACAAGTCAATATCCCCCATAAAGGTCCCATCGAGATAAAACTGTTCCGGCGCGATAACCTCTATGATAGCAAGTAGCGCGGGTATGATTATACACAAGCATAATATAAATATGTATACACATGCATTTAGTTATATACATAAATATTCTCATTTTTCCAATTGGGTTCGCAACGACCCAACGATAACAATTATTAACCTCACATTGTACAACTTTTACCCAATTACCTCACATACAGGATTTATCGCTTTTATTCTTAATTATAATCGTTTCATACTTACTTCCCATCTCTCGAAGTACTCTCTCTTTCTAAAATATAATCTCAGTAGGTACACCCTCTCTAACTTTCCGATTTAAGTCTTTCACGAGTCTTTAAATTATTGAGGGAACGTATGCACAATTTTTAAAGTGTAATGAAACTTCCTGTTAACCCCCAATTTTGTCCTATATTAATTCTCACTCAATGAAGTCTACTTATACACTATTGGTCCTCTTCATAACCCATTATACCCCATAAATAATAATCAAGGGTTCCTACGTATCTTAACCGGATTAAACAGAAAAGGAGAAAAATATGCACTTTTCTAGAAGGGATCGATCGATCGAGGAAAGGGGGTTGATCGATCGATGTTCTTGGTCGATCGATCGATCAAGAAGTTATGACGAATTCTGCCATTGTTAAGTTACGGGTTTGCTTCTCCAACCTCACCCAAATCTCCATTAACGGTTCCCAAACTCCTAAACAAAATTACTATTGGTACTATATACCTAACTACATGATTTCGTACGTAAAACATATTCAAATTCATCAACGATATCGAATTAATGGGGGTAAAATTGACATAATCTTCAAGAACCCTAATTTTGGAAGAAACATCCATTTTTTTTAATTATTTCCCAGGTTTCTTATTTATAAATTCATTCTAATTCGTGGGTAATCCTCTGCATATGATGGGTATTTTCAGAATATATTAAATTTCTCTAAACATGCGATTTAAAGTCTCTAAATAATCAATTTCTTTCATAAAACATTTTCTTGATAATACTGAACTAACATGGGTGAGACATAAACGAAAAACAAAGCAAGATAGATACTTGCCTGAAATTTAAGGTTCTGATTTGTGGATGAAAAAGGCATGGTTGCGTTCCTCGTCGTGCGATCTACGTTTTGGTGGTGGTGGCGGTGCAAACGGATGAGTTCTTGGCCTTGGATTGCTTGGAAAACTTCCTATGTTCTTCTCTAATGGCCGTTCTAAGGTTCTGTGTTTGTTAACCCTAAAAGGCAACTCCTAATGGCTGATATAACTATTGGAAATTCGTGGGTTTAATTACCTAAAAATACAAAATGTCTAATATACCCTCCCGGGATGTCAATTAGGCCTAAAAATACCCCGAGACCCAAACTAAACCCCCAGGTACACTTTTCTGACTATCTTGACGCTTCTGGACACTTTGACGCACTCAAAATGACCATACGAGCAACTTATAATTTATTCACTTTTCATAAAAATAATTTAGTCCTGACATGACACAAGCGTGTCCTGACTTAAATTTTCGTAATTGCCATTTTGTTCACTCGTGACAATTTTAAGAAAATCAATCTTATATATTACTTTACTCGTCTAGTAATATTCAACAAATTCCCAATAATTACTAACTCTCATCATGCTAGTAAACATTTTGAATAAATTTCCGAATTAATATTAAATTAATATCTCAATTTAAATTTAATCAATCCCCAAATTTAAAAGCCATAAAAATACGGGGTATTACAACATTCGACTTAAAAACTACTTGATAACAGCCACAAGTATAATGTGTTAATCTTCGCAAATCTCTAACAAGCAACTATGATCCTCGCAAGAATCACAAGATTGCAGTCCTTCGTCAGCCTCAGCTTTCGTCTTCAGCAGTGAGTCCCCTCAGGTATCACAAGTTAGCCATGGAGATGCCTTCTCCACAAAGATGTATGCAAAGATACAAAATTTTCTAGGGTTTACACGAATTCACAAAACTTATTGTTCAAGATGTTTATTTGTGAATTAAACAGTGTTTTTACAACATAAAAAGTGAATAACTTTCGCAAAATTTGCGTATAAATGAACCTGGAAAAAGTCTTAAAGAATCTGAGCACGAAACAAGTATTTGTAGGACGTTCACAAGATTTAAGGCGGTGGCGTTGTTTGAATGATAATGTAATGTTGTTTTAACGAGATAGTGATCTCATTTGGACGAGATAAACTCTCTCTTCTAAGACATCCAAAAAACTTAGACAATGAGACCTCGTTTGAACCTCGTTTGATCCATGCTTCTACTGACCTTCTAACGAGATTCCACCTCGTTTGAAATGAGATTCTATCCCGTTTGAACGAGCCTTAAATATAAAAACAAAATCTTTTTGAAAATAAAAGGCTTGTTTTTGAAAATAAAAATCCCTGATAAAAAAATAAACATCCCAAAAATTAATTTGAACTCTAAATTATTTTATACCTTTACGGCATGTCGGTAAGTCTTCAAACTTGGAGATGCTTGAGTTTGGTTCGTCGTGACGGTGTGTGATGATTTATAACGGGATATGCCAAACTAGTCTAAAACTAAGCTATGAACAATGTTGGAATTATTATTCTTATAATACAAATTCAAAGACTTCTGCTCAAAATACGGGATCATGATCCACTATGCCTTGGTTGTCTTTTACAGTGAAACCCTTAGGCCAAAATCACAAATTAGACTCTTCGTCATCAATCGCAGATTGGAAAATACAAACGGAAAATGTGTGGACGAGTTCCAGTCCATCATTTGGGTATATTGAAAAACACCTAGGAGGGAAATAGGAGAAATGCTATACTCTTTGGCATATGGCATGGAGGTGGCCATTCCCTTTGAGATCGGTCTTCTGACCTTGAGGACTGATATATTTGAAGATGGGAAAAACTATGATTGATTATCTCACGGATGCACTCAACATAGTAATGTAGAGGACAAGCCCACATACATATCGTCACATACCAACAAGAGTTTACTAAATATCATGATCAAAAAGTTAAAGTCAGGGAGTTTTACGTTGGCAACCTAGTTCTCAAAAAGATACTATTAGAAAAAAAGAAACCTCCATATGGAAAACTAGCACCGAAATGGTGGAGCACCGAAATGGTGGGGCACCATACATAATAACATCAGAAGGTGCGTCAGATCCTACCACTTAGAAGAGTTAGATAATATAGTAGTACCAAGGTCATGGAATGCCATGAACCTTAGGAGATTTTATCATTAGTTAGATTTTCGTTTTCCCAAATGTTTCAAGTTATTCATTATAATAAACATATTCATTTATTATTATGTCCACAACATAATTCTTCAGCATAAAACTCACCTGGCAATAGTGGTATAGCCCACATTGGGATGGTCGGCCTAGAATAGGCATAAAACCTATAAGAATTAAGTGGTTCAACATAGAAATAAGTTTGAGGCCTACGTTTGACATAAAACCCACCTGAAAAGGTGTTAAATTAAATGGTATATCTTATAAATAAGTTGGGGGCCTACATTTGGCATAAAACCCACCTGAAAACGGTGGTACAACCCAAGTTAAGTTGGTTAGTGACGCGACTAAAAATGTGTCTCTAGTGTGTTCTTATATCGGTTCAAGTGCAAACCGATCGCTTAAGTAATAACCCTGTAAGACGGGGTCGAATCCTCAGGAAAATAGGACGATCTCTCGTGACGACGTAGGAAAGCTGACTAATCCTAAACTGACTCTCAAAAAATAATCGAAAAGATGATTAATTTGGAGATTAAGTTCTAACAACTAAATGCAAATTAAATTAAAAACTACTAACTAAACTACGTAAGAAAAATTAAAACTACTGGAATTGATTAAATATGAATAATGAATATAGGTTGGAATACACTCCCCCGAACCCTAATATATCTACCGAATATAAAACTAGTTGTGAATTGGATAGTTGATTAAACCCAGACTTTATTAATCTCAAACATTACATATATGAGGGTACTAGTTCGCATCATACGTAATCAAGAGCAAGAATAAAGCGGTGTTGAAATAGCTAACATGCGCGTCGCACTCTTAAACACCCCGGTTACTTAGGACAAACGAGGTTAAAAGACCTACGACGGTTGTGATCACTACACAATACGATTCAATCATTATTTAGTTCAAATAACTAATTTTTAATTCGTACAAGACACATCAGGTTGGGTTCATACATCCCAACCCTTAGAAATCTAGTCTAGCATGGTGCAACTAACTAAAATTATGCTTTCTTCTGTGCATGAAATTAAAACCATCATGAAATAAAACTTAGAAGAAAAAGAGAATCTAATAAATATTGGAGATAAACAAACCATGCACTAATTAATGAATTACAATAATAAAGAATAAGAAGAAGAAACAAAATTTTCTACAGAAATCTAAATTGAGAATCACAAAGTTGTAAACGTTAAGCTTCTTGAGTTCTTCAATACTTTCTCTCTCTAAAACTATGCTAAAAAAAACTCTCTCTAAGAACTCTCTAATGTCTGATAAAAAGTTGGCATAAAAACACTAAGTTTTTACAAGAGTTTGATCAATAAACAACTCTAATTTTGAAAGAAGATAATTTTCAAATTCGACAGCCGAATCGATCTGATCCAGAGATATCGGTTCGGGTTGCCTTTTACAGAAAGTTTTTTCACTACAGGATCAGTTCGTTTTTCAACATCATTGATTCGGTTCTACATTTACACAAAGTTCACCAAGCACCGGACCGGTTCATTTTTCACTTCATCAGTCCGGTTCTGCATTTACAAAAAGATTGATAAGCACCAGACCGATTCAAGTTCTTCTTTCTGGGTTCGGTTTGGTTTATACAAAACATTTTTCTTCCTTGTGATTTTCTCTCATCTTCGAAGCTTCATAACTTATGGTTCGGAACTCGAATTTGGATGATGTTTCTTCCTATATGCTAGTATATTCGAGGTCTTCAAATTTTCTTTGGCTTCTCGTCCGAATTCCAGATGTAATTTACTCTTTTACCCTTTGACTTTTCTTATTTTCTCTTTTTTCTTTCTTCTGATTTCTTTCTATCTTTACGTGCACTAAATACTTGCAAGAACAATGAGGAATACATGAAACTCGGCGTACTCATTAGAAAATGTTAATAGCAATGATATGAGATAAATCAACTCGAATTACATCGCACGCAATGTTAAAAGACTCTAAATTACGGGGATAAATGTGAAGAATTTATGCCTAATCGGTCAGTCTAGAATATGCATAAAGTTTGTTAAGAACTAAGTGGTACAACTTAGAAGTAAGTTGGGGTCCTAAGTTTGATACAAAATCTACCTAAAAAGGGCGGTATAGCCCAAGTTTTGGTTGTCTGACTTAGAACTGGAAAACCTTTAACAATTGGATAATCACGTCCATAGAATTATGATCGATTGATCATTTTACTCTTTTTTTGAAAGTTTCAATGATCGATCTATGAACCAGAATAAAAGCCAAGGTTGGAATCAAGTTACACGTTGTCAAGATCAATTGGCAAGTGAGTCAAATTAAATGGTCACTTTTGCAAGACATCATCACATAAAAGACAAGCAATAATAATTATGCGAGACAAATTTAAAGTGAAAAATAATGATACATAAGAGAAAATAGAATAATACTTAATTTCATATAAAAAAACAAATAGCTCAAGGCCTATAAAAGCGACCGACTAGCCTACAAAAGCTAACAAAAAATGAAAACAAAATAATAGTTTGTGGTGACCTCCCCCTAACGGCCTATAAGTTCATTATCCAAGGCAACATCAACCACTCCTTTAGCTAGAGAGGCAGGGTTAGCAATAACCTTATCGGTCTCATCAATAACCGGATCGGCCTTAATAATGTCCTGATTGGCCTTAGTAATAGTGTCTATAATGGGTTTCTTCAAGGGAGGATGTTCGTAATAAGACGGATCTCCCTCAAGTACATTGTTCCTTAGAAGCTTGGACACCCATCCAAGGTTGAATGCAACAGACTCATGGTAGTCTAATTGTGAAGCAACCTCTTGACTTACTGCCTCAAAGCCATCATCATAGGCATTATTGAGCTTGGCTTCGGACTTCTTCTCTAAATTGAATTTTGGCATTTGCAAAATAAGTTTTTACAAAGTCTTCTGCTAGTAGGACTTCCTAAGGTCAATAATATCATTGTCAACCCTTATAAACTCTAGCTGAGTTCACTCAGTATCCTCAACAGCCTTGCCTTTATCGGTCGTCTCCACCTCCAGCTTGGAATGGAGGTCGGTTACCTCCTTGTTCTTCTTGGTCACAACGTTCTTTAAGACATTATTATTGTCAAGAAGAACGTCATTACGCCTGGCCAGGTGATCAGTCCAAGAGATTATCTCCTGTATGGAATGTGGAAGAAAAAGAAAGAACAATTTAAACAAAGAATAAGTGCTTTATAAATTATAAAGAATGAGCGGAACCAAGGTTTACCAGTAAGTTGTTACGAAGCCCTTATTTATGAATGTGCTAAAAAGAAAATCTCCTCAGCGAGCCCATATTAAATGGCAGTTTAGCTGCCTGGGAAAATAAATATCCAATATCCTAGTCACGGCAGGCTCTTTGTCTTTCATAAAGGCAATTGTCTAGGCATACACCATGTAAGTGGTTAGTGGCGAAGTCCTTTGGTGGACCTATAGTTGAGATTGGATAACCAAAAGTCTATTGGATGTCACTAATAGAGGTTATGGGTAGGGGTATTTAGGGTAGATTTTTTCAACCTCTTCTTCTTAGCCTATTCAACCTTCCTCTCCTTTTGCTCCAGTCAGAGGGCCTTTTTTCTAAGAGGTTGATAACACTATTTTTGGTCCCGACGGCACCTTGGGTGTCTTAGTTGTACTAATCATCTTGTTTCTTTTGATTGGCCCTTATGGAAGTCAAATTAACTATTGGACATGGTAAATTTTTCATTTCTTTGATGTTGTGTGGAAGCGGGTGAAAGGTGAAGTCGTCTATCTAGAAATCCTCCTCATATTCAAACTTTTCCTAAAGGTTACTAGAAACACCGATCTCTTCGTATGAAAAAAGGGGATAAAAATCATTAAAGAGGGGATCTATTTCTAGGTTCCTATCTCCTCATCCTAGTCTTCCCTTGAATGAGTTGATAAAATGTAAATTGGGGAAAATTCCCCAAGGTACACGCCCGTGATTTCTTCACTTAGATTGGGGTTGTTGTTGGAATGGAGGGGTCTCCAACAACAACGTAATAGGTTGTAGTAACCTATGGGATCACTGTAAAGTTATTGGCATATGTAACATTGAGGTCGTAATTGAGTAGTACATGTGAAGCTCACCAATGTGGTCTCACATCAATTGGAGTTCTTCTTCTCCAAACGATCTAAAGATCGCGTGGATTAACGTCGTAATGTGTAGGCTTTCTTTTTTGCAAAAATAATCTGCATGCAAGATATGCTATTATGAAACAGATAAAATATAAGGTATAATTAAACAAAAAAATAATGAACGACCTACCAGGAGATCCGGCCACAACAAGCACATGAATAACTGTGTTAACCTTCACCATAAAGAAGCCCAATCCTTATCAATGTATTTTTATAATCTGGGTACTCACATAACCAAATTGTGAGACTTATCCCTAGAAATGGTACATATTAGACCCATGAGAGTTGCTTAGGTCATAATAGTACATAATCTCATTAATGACAAGGTTTATCCCATAAGTATTCGGTATAAACACATTATTTTCTCCGAAAATGGGTGGAAGAGAAAATGAATAACTCCTTCTATTATGGCAACCATCATAAAAGCAACTTCGCCATCAATGTCAAATGTGTCCTCCTCTGGAGGAATTCTGATATGAACGTTGTCATGTATAAGGTATTTGGTATGAAATGCTTCAAATTTATTCTCTAAAGTCACTTTTTACTTCCAGAAATGCCTAGACATGGAGATAGACTAAACAAATAATATTGATAAAAGAAGAAGAATGATATGGTCTCTAGTTTTTGTAGGTATGTAGATAGATAGATAGATAGATAGATAGATAGATAGATAGATAGATAGATAGATAGATAGATAGATAGATAGATAGATATATAGATAGATATATAGATAGATAGATAGATAGATAGAGGGAGGGAGGGAGGGAGGGAGGGAGGGAGGGGGAGAGAGAGAGAGAGAGAGAGAGAGAGAGAGAGAGGATATACTTTAAAATGATGATGAAATAGAAAAAGTATAAGGCTCCCCATACATTATACCTTCTACTGCCAAAAGTGAGTGGAGCGACGGCTTGGTTTTAGGCAAAGAACTATGAGCTGGTTATCCACTAGGCCACGAACTCACCCACAATCATTACCTTGGATACACCACTAACGGCACACAAAAACCAAGTTATGTGAATCATGCACATCATAACAAAATGATTACACCCCATTTTTACAGCTGGGAATGTGTGGATCTGTCAACGATAATTGAGTAAACCCACGTAAGAACATTTTCATATAATAACAAGATTAGGTTAACATGCCTAAAGGCTGATTATTTTAATCTTGGGGGCAGTTGAAGGGAGATTTGGCCAGTCATGCCATGAGAATTAACACATGGCACCAAGAAGTGGAGGTGGTGTAGTAAATCGAAAATAAAAAAGGGCTAACACAAGATCCAGGAAAATCACAACGCGTTAAGGAAGATCAAATTCACGACGACTATTAACTTAGAGATAAGATAAAAAAGAATATACTTAGATTTATAGGGACCTTATACTTAAAAATAAGGATGAACCCATCCTATTTGGAGATACAGAAATTTTCCTTGTTCACAGCGATTTGGACTCTCAGCTAGCAACCCTAGAACTTAAATTATCCTTTGTTCTTCCTAATTAATAAATAACTCTCCTTCTCTTCTCCACGAACGTATGTTGAACGATCTGCTGAACCATGTATATCTGGTGTCACTTATTTTATTACATCTATATTCTTGAGGTCGATTCATAGTATTGCATTTATTATGGGTTTGATATTCCCTACAAAATCATATATATATATATATATATATATATATATATATATATATATATATATATATATATATATATATATATTTGATTTAGAAGATAAATTGATTACAAGAATTAGAAAATCCAACTAATGAAATTCTATCGATTTTAAAGAAGATACATGATTTAAGATTTCACATTCTAAATTGGAACTGACTAATTGTACTAATGATTTTAAAACTACAAAAAATGAAGAATGGTACTTCATCTCACCATAGTAAACAACAAAGTTTCTATGCAAAATTCATCAAAAGCACATTATCAATTGTCATAGTATTGGAGAAAATTCCATTTGATTATTTAAATGTCATTAGTAATTCATTTTCCAACTGCAATATGGTAGGGCACCTAAAAAATGCGATAAAATAATATATATATAACACCAAAGAGAAAATTAAAAAATTTATCAAATAATGTCACTAATCTAGATACTACGAAATCTTAGAGTATAAAATTAACTTCAATTATAAGATCATAAGTCTAATGTCAAGGTGTATTCCCAATTACTTATGCAGAAGGGTATTGAAGGTAATCTTGAGATTAGGGATAATTCCCTAATTAGCAACAATGTTCAGACTAAGAAACCGAGGCAGCTCAAGCGTGGCAACTCAGCGAGGCAGCTTGGCGTGGTAACTCATAATTTAGCTTGTTGTATTAGTCATATTGTATTTATGTTTATGTTGATTGTAAGCTATAATGGTTGTAATGATGAAACGAGAAAAATAATGAGTTCAGTGTGAGGTCAAACGGTACTCGCGAGAGACCAGGATTGGCAGGGCCTGGGAGAGCTTTCATGCTCTATCGAATGACCTCGTCGTGGGAACTTTAGAGGGACTTGGTTTGGAGGATTGATAAGTAAGGCACCGTTGGGTCTTGTCCTGACCATCTTAGATACACCTGGTAAAACACCGAAGAACCCTGACCGTGGAACCTCGGGTGAAGCAGCTTGGTGTTCCATCGGGCGTTCAGCTGTTAAATGAATAACCATCTACTTAATGTCACATCTATTGTAGGTGATGTCACTAGACAACTAAATAATGTCAGACCTGCACTTGAGTAAACCACCGTGGTATTTGGGGTTGTCAGGCAGTTGGTGAGCCACCTCTACGACAACAGTCCCCTGACAAATAATGGTTAGGCAAAAGACATGTCTTGGTATTTAATGTTTATGACGTGGAAACAACTGGTGCATCAGGCATTTAATGTAGTGACATAAAGTGTGAGGGAGGTCTTTCATAGTTTTTAATGACTGAGTTGCCTTGGGGGTGGTGTGGGGGGGTATTTAAGGACCCCAACCTCTTTTGAGGAGGGGAATCCTTTTTGGAGAGTTCATGATCTTTTGAGAGCCGAGGAGTTATTGCTAGAGAGAATACACATCAGGGAGAGTTATTGCAAATCAGAGGGTCTACTCACTCACCATTATTATTTATTACGAAGATTTTAATACTTGACAGAGACTCTTGAGGGTATCAGGTGTGTTTTTACCTACCTACCAAGGTGTATCTAGGGTGCTTAATTCTCTCTCCCTCTAGACAAATCACTTCTGAGTTCATTATTACCTCCTGAGTTATACACGAGAGTTTTGTGAAATTAAACTGTGTTTTTGTGTCCTATAATTAATCCAAAGCTTTGGTCAATTAGCTTACCATTACCATACTCTAATAGGGGTTACGCCTCCATCCTATCTAAAGAACCCTCTTACATTTGGCGACTCTGCTGGGGAGGCATTCTTCTAGGTAAGGAGTATGGCGCAGGATAATGCTAATCGAAGGCTCAACTTTGATGACATCCAGCATAATGAAGAACAAGGTGCGAGAGAACCGAAGGCCTTAAGAGATGGGGCTCCACGAGTAGAGGTACCTCCACTTTCGACGACGTCAGGCATTCCGAGGGTGACATAAGCTTCCATGAGCGCGGGGTTAGGACCCACACAGGTCACTCTCCTCATGAGCAAGTTTTATGAGTTTTTGCAAACTCCAGTAGCTTCAACCATGCTGGGAGGATTGGAAGCTAATGCCTTCGTAATGCCAGGGGTAGATCCGATGGCCCCACCAGGTGCAGGTGTAACGGGAACTGTCCCAACGAGCATACCCTCTATTGTGAATCCAGTATGGGGAACATCGGGAGTATCGACAGACCCAATAGTGGCGCCTACTCCAGTTACGACGGGCACTCAGCCTGTGGTTCCGTTGGTTGTTGCCCCAGTGGCATCGCCCATGGAGGAAATAAGAAAGGAGATGCAAAAGGATATGTTTAAGTTCATGCAAGCTTCCTCGCAATCTTCTGGTGAGGTAGCTTCAGTTTTGATGACTTTCGAACACCGTATCCCTAGGAATACAACGACGAGCCCTATCCAAAGGACTATATTCCTCCTATCTTTAAAAAATACACGGGAAAAGGTGGGAACTCGAAGGAGCATATTAAGCATTTTATTGAACATTTGGGTGCGCATTGTAATAATAAAAGGCTTAGGTTGAGGGAGTTTTCTAAATCCTTGACCGATAAGGCATATACATGGTATTCCCATTTGGCTCCCAACAGTGTTTCTACATGGGAAAAGATGCATGTGTTGTTTGTCCAGAAGTTCTTTCTGGCAGAAGATGAGTTTACTTTGATCCAATTGGGTAGGGAGAAGCAACGACCTGGGAAAGAAATGGTGACTTATGTTCGAAGATTCAGAGAAAGATCCCTCGACGTGAGGGAGGAGGTAAAAGAATCCAAGTAATTACAGATATGCGCTGAGGGGCCGCTTCCTGAGTACACCTGCCATCTTATTAATGAGACGCGCGAGGGGACTTTTGCGGCGTTCTTAAAAGCAACAAGAAATATCTATTTGATGGTGCGACCCAATCCGGTGGCGGTGCCCATGATGTTTAGGCAGCCGATGCAACCCGCGGGGGGGAGGTCTCATCCCCCACGAGTAGGGTACACCGAGGGAGAGATAGGGGCAAAGCACCGAAGAAGGATAATAAGAGGAAGTTCGAAAGAAACAGGTAAGACTGACCGCCATTGCCTTGTATAGTGGAGGAAGCCATCAGCTGTTACAACGCGATGGTCTAAGGGGGGACAGTCTATGAGCCAAAGGACGTTCCCGCTGGGGAGCCCGATGCGACAATGAAGGCGGATCTAAAGTACTGTCAGGTTCATCAGAGGATCCAACATCCAACCGAGATCTGTTTTACGTTGAGAAGAATCATCGACAAGTACGTGAAGGTAGGGACATTGCAAATCCCTCCACAGAACGTCAACAATAACCCCTTGCCAGTACATGGGGCTAATCTCGTGGTGGCCTATGACGAAGAGGCAGAGAGAGAGGAAAAAAAAGGGTATGAAGTAACTTTGGAGACCTGTACTGAAGGAATGGCTAACGTAGTTTTGGCCTATGATGAAGCAAGCGCCAAGGACGTGGAAGACGTGTACAACATTGAAGATGAGGAAGCAGATCCGGGCTTAGAATACTGTGCAGTTGTAAAATCCCCAAAGTTCACCTGGTTCTTCGAACAGGTAGGGATACCAAAAGAGAGCAGGTTATAAATAACTCAGGAGATACTAGATATTATGAGGAAAGATGCGGTCCCTTTGCTGAAATGTAAGGGACCCATGTCTAGGTTAGTGAGGAGGTTCCTGTCAGAAGTGACCTTCAGTGATGCCGATAGGGCTGTGAGATTCCCTCACAATAGGCTATTATATGTGACTGCCAGCGTTAACGGAGTTAGTTTCGCCAGGACTCTTATGGATGGGGGATCTTCCATCAATATTATGCCAGTTAACTCCTTTTATACAGCTAATATTCTAGAAGAAGGGTTGGTCCCCATGCCTTTGGTGAATTCGGGGTATGATAACCAATCTTCCAAATCCACTGGGTATGTTAATGTTGGGATTGTGATGGGAAATTTGAGTTCCCACATAAAATTCCATGTAATAGAGAGTACGACTTCCTATCATCTGCTAATAGGAAGGGTGTGGATGCACAACCAAGGGCTAGTTCCTTCTACATACCACCAATGCGCTAAGGCGAATATCAAGGGGACAGAAGTGACCATTAGGGCAATGAAAAGGCCCTTCGCTATTGAGGAAGCTCACTTGGTGGACGCGGTATTTTATACTGAGTTGGAAGAGGATGTCCGGGTCCTAACGAGAAGGATGGAGGGAGCATGGGTGCCCTCTCTCAGAAAAAGGATGGGGCCCTTGAACGAGTAGGGTAAAGAGGTCGCGAGAAGCGCAAGAGTAATGACCGAGGCAACTCACCAGGTGGTCCCTCGACCCCAAGGCATCTCGAAGAAGCTCAAAGACAGGATGAGGTCCAGAGAGGATCTGATGGAGCATGAGGTCCAATGATAAAGCATGCTGATTAGATTCTCAAGAAAAAGAGTGTCCGAGGCGTCTAGAGAGAAGAAGAGGAAAGCAGTCTTCGCTACCAGCAGACAATGCAAGGAAGTCATTACTGAAGAAGGAAAGGTGGCATATCGATTGTAACGGTGTGAGCAGGCGGTCGAGGAAGCTAATGATGAGGTTGACCTAATTTATGAATGCTTTCTGGTGGATCAACGGGGGTAGTACATGGTGATAGACAATTCCAACATACAGGAATTTATGGAGGAAGTTACTGAGGAACCAGATTACATGGCAAGTTCGTTAAAGCCCCAGGCAAAAGAGTTAGAGCAACTAAACCTGGAGAAGAAAGGAGATAATTCGAGGCCCATCTTCATCTCGAAGGATCTCAGTAAGGAGAAACGAGGGGCCTTGGTTGAGTTGGTTCGGTAGTTTATAGACGTCTTCGCATGGAAATACACAGAGATGGAGGAGCTGGATGAGGAAGTAAGTTTCCATAAGTTGAATGTAATTCCTTCATCCATTCCAGTAAAACAGGCGATGAGAACATATAAGCCCGAGCTAGATTTGAAGATCAAGGAAGAGGTTCAACGCTTACTAACAGCAGGGTTTATCAAGCCGATAGAATACCCGATATGGTTGTCTAGTATTGTCCCAATGGGGAAGAAAGATAAAAATCAAATAAGGATCTGCGTGGACTTTAGAGATTTAAATAGAGCATGCCCCAAAGATGAGTTCCCTCTACCCTCCATTGATAGCTTGATAGATGCAACGACGGGTCATGAGATGTATAGCTTCATGGATGGGTATGTGGGGTACAACCAGATCAAGATGGACCCATAGGATGCAGAAAATACAGCATTCAGAACCCCATTGGGTAACTTCATGTACAGGATGATTCCGTTTGGACTCAAGAATGCAGGGGCGAATTACTAGAGAATAATGATGGCCATTTTCTATGACTTCTTTCACAAGTTTGTGGAATTCTATGTGGATGATTTGGTCATCAAGTCAAGGAAGGAGGAGTCCCATCTGAGCGATTTGAGGAAGTGTTTTCCCACTACAGGAAGTTTAAATTAAAGATGAATCCACTGAAGTGCATTTTTGGGGTGATAGGTGGGAAATTCCTAGGCTTTGTAGTTGACCGCCAAGGGGTGAAGATGGACCAGGACAAATCGAGAATGGCAAAAGAGCTAAAGAGTTTCCTCGGTAAAGTCTCCTACCTTAGGAGATTTGTGCCTGGATTATCTGAAATAACACATCCGTTGATGCAACTGTTATGAAAGAACACGAAGTTCAGATGGGAGAGGGTTCACCAGGAGTCTCTTAACGGATTGGAGAAGCTGCTCGTTTCGCCACAGACCATGGTTCCCCTAAGGGCAGGAATACCGTTGCAACTGTACCTCACATCCACCATGAGGTTCGTGGGAGATTTTCTAGCACAAGATATTGACGGGCAAGAATGGCCAGTATACTACCTCAACAGGATCATCCATGGGCCAGAAGTCAGATACAGTAGTTTGGAGAGGCATTATTTAGCCTTAGTCTTTGTGGCACAAAAACTTAGACATTATATGCTGTCTTTTACAATTCATATTGGAATGAGATGTGATCCCATTAAATATTTTCTTGAAGAACTATATTGATTGGTAGGGTAGCTAGATGGTTCCTTATCCTCTCTGAATATGACTTAAAGTGCGTGGTTCCTCGCGTAATCAAAAGTCAAGCGTACGCTAATATGTTGGCTATTTTCCCTTCAAGAACATTTGATCCACCCAAAGAAAGCATTCTAGGAGACGACTTTAAGTCCAATCACCTAGATGCAACGGGTAAGGAATGGACAATGCAGTTCGATGGGTCCTCGGTAAAAAAGAAAAGAGGATCAGGGGTTATTCTTTTGAAAGAAATAGAGGAGATTTGCCTTTCTTACAAGTTAT
This sequence comes from Sambucus nigra, assembly GCA_949130495.1. NCBI lineage: Eukaryota > Viridiplantae > Streptophyta > Magnoliopsida > Dipsacales > Adoxaceae > Sambucus > Sambucus nigra. The sequence continues at coordinate 684,498,620 of OX422211.1, forward strand.
ATTTCCCTTGCTCTAATAAGGAGGCAGAATATGAAGCATTGGTGTTCGGATTGCTAGAGGCTCTTCGAAGAGGGATCCGTTCACTTTGCATCAAGGGGGATTCAAACTTGGTGGTTCAGTAAGTGAATGGAGAATGCGCGTTGAAACACATGAGCCTGGCACCATACAGAATGATCATTCAGAGGCTCCTTGACCAGTTCCATCGGACCAAGATCAAGAGGTAACCCAGAACGATGAATCATCACCCAGACGCCTATACCACTATTGCCTAGAAGATGATTATGAGGAGCGATACAACTACTGTCGTGATTCAACGAAGAAAAACTCCTTCAATAGTACAGTCAATTTTACCGATGGAAGAGGATGCGGACTGAAGGGGAGAGATTAAGAGGTAACTGGAGTCTAGCGAAGGAACGATGGGGCTCAGAGAATTGGCCCAGTACTTTACAAACCAGGGAAACCTCAACTTCATAAATACAGGAGGATAGCTGTCGAGATGCATCGGTCCAGAAGAAGCAGGGCAGAGGTTGAAGAAAATATACGAAGAGCACTACGAAACGATCGAGATACCTCTTTACAGGAGAATGATGGATATTTCTGGCCCAGCATGAAGCAGGATGCAGCCGAGTTACAATGAAAGTGCGACAAATGCCAGTTGTTCTTCGAGGTAACAAAATGTCATTTTATGGAGACTCAACCTGACTGGAGGCAGCCCTATATTGACATCATTAAAGATGGAATTGTCCCAATAGAGAAAATTGATGCGATGGGACTCCGGCGAAGGGCCCCGAGATTCTAGGTTCAAGAGGGGCAGCTTTATCGAAGGGGATACTTCAACAGGCCGTTACGTTGCATCACGAAGAAAGAGGCAGCCGAGGTTCTCAAATAGGCACATGATCCAGCTCATATAGGAGGGGCAAAGCTATATAACCAGTTGATGACTCTGGGTTACTATTAGCCAACGATGGAGAAAGATTCTGCTGAGTTCGTTTGAAAATGCAAAGCCTGCCAGCTTCATGAAAATATGATCCATGACCCATCAGTGGACTTACACTCCCTGGCGACGCCTTATCGTTCTTATACGTGGGAGTTCGACCTAGTAGGAACAATACACCCTTCTTCAAGGGGGAAGATATGGATACTAGTAGCAATGAAGTGTTTCACAAAATGGGCTGAGGCGATACAACTGAGAAGGGAAACAACAGGAATGGTAAGTAACTTCATCAGGGAATACATCATTTATCATTTCGGGATCCAAAGGTTATCCTTTCGGAAAATGGAACCCCTTTCGTCAATTCAGAGGTTATGATGCTCATAGACAAATACTACATTATCCATCACACTTCGACGGTGGCATACCCAAAGGGGAACGGTCAAGTCGAAGTGACTAACAAGTCTTTGGTTAATATCTTGGCTAAAACGATGGAGGATTTCCCAGGATCATGGGATGATAAGATACCAGCCATTTTATGGGACTATCGGACGAATAAGAGGAAGCCTACAGGGTATACGCCGTTCTCTCTTATTTATGGGGCTGAGGCAATTCTCCCGGTAGAGCTAGAAGTTCCCTCAGCTTGATATGCTTTGCGAAGCAGCATGCTCCCTCAGAATAGACACGTGCAGTTGGAAGCATTGGACGAACACATGGATAGTGAGATGCAACACTTTTGAATGTATACGAAGCAGCTCTCCAGGGCATATGATAACTTGGTAAGACCAAGGAAATTCATGGAGGGAGATCTTGTATTAAAGGCAGCAGTTAAACATATTAGAAGGCTTCCTCTACCTAAGTTTGCAGTGAATCGGGAGGGACCTTTCATCGTAAAGGAGGCTCATGAATCAGGTTACTGCTTAATTTCTAAGATGGAAGAAGACAAACCATTCAAAATCAATAATAAATGGTTGAAGGTTTATCATGTGTAAGCAGTTATGTTTAGGCCACTGATGTAATTGGCTGTTATGAATACACAAGTTCTTTGTTTTTTTTATTGTGATGAGTGAACAAGCTCTTTTTATTATAACTCAAGAAGAGATAAAAGAATTACAAAACTTCACAATCAAATCAAACCGTTGTAACATAGAGATGGCATAAGAAAATAAGTATCTTCTTCCATTCATGAACTTTGGTGTATTACAAAATTAGGAGCTATCGCCCAAGAATTACATGAGAAGAGAAAAAAAATACATATACAAAAATTGATTGACCCAGGAGGAATCACAAATCTGGGGAGGAGAAAAAATCTCCAGGAAGGCCCGAAGAAGATTCTAAGCAAGACCGTTGGGCATTAATGGAAACTTCCAACCTAGTCTGTGCTTACACACGCTCGATAAGAAGTTTTTCTCGTTTTAGCTTTGCCAAATGCAGAGCTTCTTTGAGATCCTCAACCTCATTATCAATGGCTCCAAGAAGAGGTGCTAGCTCGGCCAACTTGACTTCCTCGGCCCGCTGATCCTCCTAATTTTTCATAAGATCTCCTTCTGGCTATCCAATCGCTGGCTCTTCAAAGTCTTCAAATGCGCGATGAGCCAGTCAAAGCGTAACCCGTCACGACCCAACTCCCTCAGATAACCCAGGAATTGGTTGAGGAGGGGTCTGGTAATGTTGGCGATTGGAGTATTGGTGATTTCAGTAATGACGGTGGCCATGCCTTGAAGACTATGACTCATAACTGAGATGTTTGAATATAGGCAGTCCACCGTAAAGGTCTCAGGATGATGGCTCACAAGTTGCTCAATGGACAAGCGGTGGTTGGTAGGCATTTGGGGAGAATGTTGGAGTACTATCAGGCAGAAGGCGGGAGGAGCCAAGTTGGGTAGAGGAAGCTCGCACCCAGATTCGATCTCCACAGCAGCACCTGTCGTGGAACCTTGATCATTATGGCTGGATCCTTCGGAGGAGACAGGTTCACGATGCAGCGAGGCAATAGGCCAAGGAACTGGTGGAGAATCCTCCTAAGCAACCTAAAAATAGTTAGAGGAAATAAGGAGTTTACGAAAAAAAACCTTAACAAGTGTTGTACCTGAGGAATTTCATAGCAAATGTGTTTGGGTGGTGATGAATTAACTGTTCTAACACCTTGTGGTGGAAACCTTAAATACAACGAGATTATTAGAGCATTTGCAGGAAGAACTTCAGGGGTGAAAAGATAGGAAGAGGAACCTAATAACTAGACTCACTATCCACAGGAACATTATTCATGGAGCCACGATCACTGTAACTTGAGGACTAAGCGGGGGCAAGAGCTTATGGAGATAGCATGGTAGCTAGCAGGGGAACATATTGAGGTTTCTCTTGAGTTGCAATAAGTTCCCCCAAAGCTTGCAGAGAATGAAACAAAATTAATTAAAGATGTTGAGTTAAAATCTTAGCAAGTGTATTTCATTGCTAAGTCACCAAACAGGTGTGAGATTCTGAGTTAAAACCTGAGCAAGTTTTATTGCTAACTCACCAAGCAGGTGTGAGATGTTAAGCTAAAAAATCTTAGCAAGTGTTTTTCATTCCTAAGTCACCAAGCATGTGTGAGATTTTGAGTTAAAAACTTCACGAGTTTATTGCTAAGTCACTAAGCAAGTGTGAGATTTATTTGTCTTTTTTCATACAGGTGTGTTACAAGAAAAAAATGGCTTAGAAGAAGTTGGAGTATACCTCAGGAGATTGAACACTGATAGTTAAAGCTGGGGGAATTTTACCATCCTCAATCTCCATGGCAAGCTTAGGAGGAGACGCCTCTTATGATGGCACAATGCTTTCATCTCCCATGGGCATAAGAACCATATCAGATGCAAACTCTGTAGAAGAATCAAGCACGGTAGAGGGGGAAAGGCTAGCTTCCTTTGAGGCCAGAGGTACCTCCGGGATAAAGGTAGAGGGACCACCCCGCGAGAGCTGCATCAAGAAATAAATAAAGAAAGAAAAGTTTATAAGTGTTAAAAATATGTGCTAATGCAATAGGGTAAATGGATAAGTCAAAGGATCATTGTTGTTTACCTCTTCAAAGGTTTTTCATGGAATCCAATCCAAGATGGGACTCATCAGGGGAAAGAGGGAAAGGACTCATTGAGAGACCTAACTATCCTCACAACATCCACCTGAAAAAACAAATATGTCTAACAATTAGCTTTTAATCAAGAAAATCTGAGAAAAATGCACTTTGAGAAATCTAAAGAGAAAGGAGTTACCTATGGTGGACTAGAAGTAGGCATCATAAGGATACTCAAAGATGAAAATTTATGAGTGGAAGTGCAAGCTTCCTCTGGCAACAAAGAATCCCCATCAACACTCACCGAGGGGCCAATTCCCCCTCCCCCAGAGATAGGCTGCGAGAGACCTCGCTCGCACGACTAGAGGAAGGACGATGAGAATAGGCAAGTCCAATCATAAAAGAACGGGGAGCTGGAGTTGTTTCATGAACATGTTCTTCTAAAATTGGACTTGGGGGACCCTAGGTGAAGGGGGAGAATACCCAGGGGAATAGGGTCCTTAAAGATCAAGCCAAAAAAAATATTCTGTTAAGTTTCAAAAAAGAAAAAATGAATCGTGTCAACATTACTTGGGGAAGGTTATTAAAGACAGTTACCTATTGAATTGGAGAAGGAGGTGGAGTGGGTACAATTTGAGTTAGCGATATAGCTTCATGGTCCTCCATAAGACTATCACAAAAAATTATGGGCTCAGAGGAATCAGGAGGTGGGGGAGAAACACTTGGACTGGAGGGGATGGAAACACGTTCTTTGGGGGCGTGTTTCTTTAAAGTCTTTTTGCCCATTCACTTATTCCTTTGTGAGGGGGTACCAGTAAAAGGCCCCTTTTTAGAGGCCTCAATGTGTGAACTTATTCCCCTAGGATCTTGTGATGAAGAAGCTGGGGGAAGTGGGGGCAACACAGGAACTTTGGGAGTAGGCTGCCTAAATGCATGTAACAACCGTTCAGCCTCCGCATGAACTTTTTCAACCACCAAAGAATAAACAGGACGAGAAACCTCGGGAGGAACCATAGATGTCTTTAGAGAACCTTTTTGGGATTTGGATTTGGTGGACATAGATTTTTTGGGGGTGGGTTGGAAATACCTTCACTTAATGAACCCACGAGGGGAGTGGCAACAACAGGTCTCTTTGGGGCAACGATAACTTTCTTCTTGATCTTCTGAAGCACATTGCTTATAGGGGCAAGAAAAGGGTAATTCAGAGGGGGATCCTTAGGTGTTTCACTTAGTGGGGACTCAACCCCATAAATTTGTTTATAAGATCCAACATGTTGGCATGAAATTTGTTAATTAGGGGTAAACTGGGGGTGGGGATGGGGGTGGATCCAATCAGTAAACCGGGTAAGATGCAATGACCAAAACTTCATAAGATAATTGCATGTCACATCAACCTTACTACTTTTACTAATAATGGTCATCTTGCCACTCAACTCTTCGCATATGTAACACCCCGTATTTCTAAATATTTAGAATTTAATTAATTCGGGCATTTTTAAAGTACACGTGTGCAGTAATTTAATTAAAATACAATATTATGTGTTTATTAAATATTGATAGAGAGAGAGTGAGACTATGGTTAATATTTATGGAATAAATTAACTAAGTGTGTAGTAAATGACATATGATGATTATTATATGTCGTAGTGAGTAATTTCGACAGGACTATGTTATATCTCAATCGGGAGTCGTGTGTAGGGATCTATAAGGTCGAGATAGGAAATTTATGTAAAGTGACTCGGATGGTGATTTTGAGTTCGCGATTGGTTCCAGATATGTCGAGATAGTCAGAATAAAGTACTCGGGGATAGTTTTTGGGTCCCGGCACTTCTTGAGACAAGATCGGGCTCACATGGGGTTATTTGGGTCATTCCGGTCTAACCCATTAGCCTAATTTCGGGATTTAGGTTTATAAACCTAAATATAATTGTTTGAGGTATCCATTAATCATATTCTAAACCCTAAGATATTGAAATAAGAGAGGGAAAAGAAGAAAGAAGAAGGAGGACAGCTTTAGGAGCCAAAATCAAAGAGGATTGTGGAGTTCTAACACAGATTCGACTTCTACAACGAAAATTAGACCTACAAACATAAGGCAAGTATTTAACTTGCAATCGTTTGAGCATATATATTATCCATGTTGGTGTAGGATTTAATATGGCCATGAATACTTAATTTTAGGACATATAATAAGTATTGATCTATGTTTTGAATAGAAACCATGTAAAAGAAATAACCAATATGATTGTAGTACGAAATTTGAGAACGTAGTAATCTGAGAATTGAGAAAATTTCCGATTTTGATCATATTCATGCAAAAAGAATTGTTATTATGGTTTATATTAATTATGGGAGATTTAATCTAATTCTTGATGGATTCTTTGAAGATTTGATTATAAACTTTCATTAGAAATTGTCCTAATACGTGTAATAGATGATTGGTTATGTTATATGGGAGTTTAGGAAGATTTCATAATGGTATAATGGATTAAACATGGAAGAAAACGAATCTGGGCGAAGTTGTCACGAACAGGTATCGATGGATCGATGGATCGACCAGTTTTGTCAATTGATCAACCAAAGGTGAAAAATGGGTTCTTTATTTATTTGCGTAGTTTTCTTTATCGAAAATTTTGGGGGACATTTATATTGTTTTATTTACTATATGAGGACTTGGATAATATCAGTAATTTTATAGTTAAAACTGTGCTTAGTCTTAAAGAGAGTAAAATGAAATCAGGATCGATGAGAGTTAAACGGTTATGTTGAATATTGGTAAGTTAATAAGTGGTTACGAGGAGTGTGATAATAACCCAAGATATGATACCGGTAAGTTAGTGATGTAGTAACTATTGAAATGACTTAGGGGATAACTAGGACCCTTCGGGTAGTGAGTGATACTCGGGAAAATGATAAAAGTATGTTAAGTGTGAATTCCTTAGTATTGGGTATTTTAGAGTTATATACTATGTACGAGATGTATTTATAGGTTGTGTGTATACTTATACGGGATGTATTTCTAGGTTGTGTGTATGCCTATTATGTATTTTCTTATGTGTGTGAACATACCTACGTTGACTGCTATCACGGAGGTTACACGCAGTGGGCGATCCCACCTTGGCGATGCCAGCAAGGTCTGGATGTGTGCCCCAGAACATAAAACTTAGGTCGGATGACTATTTGAGTGTACAATAGTGATACCGACATGTCATTTGGGTGCGTTAGGTATTTGTGTAACCCAAAGGCTTAGAACTATGTTTGCCTCCATTATGTGTTGATTTGATTTATGGTTCGAGGGTGATTCAGAACTGATAGTCCTCGATTTGGTATGTGAGGTACATGGACTTAATAACAGATCATGCATGCATCGCGGTGGTCATTCTGGAGATGCTGTAGTCGTATATATAAGTAGTGTGATATATATATATATCACGTGTGATTATTCTACTATTATGTGATAGTAGAAAAGATAGATAATGTATATCTAAAGTAACTTAAGTAAGAGAAACTTAATTAATACCTCAATGATAATATTCTATTAATATTGATTTTGGGTTACGGTAGCGTATTGTATGGGAGATACGGGTGAGCTATATGTAGTAGTGACTTGGTAGATGCTTTGTGTGACTAGTTGGGCGGGAAAGCATAACTAGGTGGGTCTAATAATACACGTTATGTGCGCACTATAGTTGAGAGGTGAGGAACTCAAGGGAGTGCTCGAGTAGCTAACGTGTATATATTAATTGCTCTTACTGAATTTAAATATTTGCTAAATATTTTTCAAAGGTTTTGGGCTCTGACCCGTGTCAAATATCTTTTTAAAACTTTTAGTTGTCCAGCCACAGGGACGCCAAAGTTGATGATTCATTCCAGAGATGCGTAGCCGCAGCACTTGTGGAGGCATGTTGGACTTGACTAAACACTTCAGTTACTTCATCCTTAGTATATGATTTATGTTCAAATATTTTAGTTGGGCGTGTTGCCTGTTCAGACATTTAGTTGGATTTATTCCTTTTAGTATAGGCTTTGTATTCAGATTTATTTCATTTCAACTGGAATTATTATTTTGGAATCTAGATTTGGAGCCGATGGTTTATTCGACATTTATTTATTTAATCATGTGATGTTCTAGACTTTAGTTACTGTGTGAATAGTTTATATTATTTTAGTTTCGCATATTGTTATAGTTGTTATTGTTTAATTAAAGACAAAATTTGGCATCGACTTATTTAACTTAGGTGGTCAATCATTTACAATGTTTTCGACAGTGATGTTAAGAATGAACCAAATGAGATTCCTATTTTATTTTAGTAGAGGGCTGATCACCCTATATTTAGATAGGTGGGGTGTCACATCATATTACAAAGGCAACAATAGTTGTGTAATCCGAACAGGCTTGGGAAAAAGTCTCCTCGACATCAGTATTTTGTAAAATAGGGGAAGGGGCACCTTGATCATATCCGAATTGGCGATCACAACGCTTGGGTTTGTATAATTCAATGGACATTCCCTAATATGTAAATGAGGGGAGATATCCAGGGGTAAAAGCAATCATAATGGCAAGGCCAAGCCTCTCTGAGATTATTTCTTTCGTGGAAGCTTCAACGGTGTGAGAGGCTTGGGAGAAAAATGACCAGGAATGAGCATATGGTTCCTCGACATAAGGCCTTGGAAATAAGGAAGAATACATATCAATGAAAGGGAGGAGATCCTTTTCGCTTTTCTTCTTGTTCCCATAAAGAAAGCGATGTGGTTGAAATGGAGAAATAGGAAGAGGAACCTCAGAAGGAGCAACGCCTGGAAATCTGGTATAGAGGAAGCTAGTCAACAGAATAGTATTAGCAAAATTAGCAACGTTGTACCTTCCAAGGGAACGCTCCATATCTAAGTGAGTTTTGTCAAGCCAAGTATAGAGTGATCCCAGATTAAGAGCAACAATAGGAAAGCTAACTCCACGAGCAAGCTTCACTGAGATGTTGATGAGGTCCCTTCGTGGTTTATCATTGGGTTTGCCAAGAAGAATGAAATGAGAGAGAATGCATAATATGTGAGATTATGGAAGTAGTAACTAATGCAAGGGGTAAAAGTGTCCTTATTTGAATTCCCAATGCATCCACGATAAATTTGGTCTAAGAAAGCTCGGGTCGAAGTCTCTTCGGCATCAAGAGCTTCGTCGTTTCAAGTGGAGGCCCTAGTGGGATAAAGTCCCATCAACTCACATACATACTCTAGGGTAATGGTGAATTCACCCCAGGGAATAATGAAAGTGTGAGACACCACGTTCCAGTAAGAAACCAAGACTATTGGTCAAACATTATGTTTGGAAAAAATAAAGTCCCCAAACCAAAAATCAGGATGGAGATCTACCTTAGTGAGGACATCTGCATAGGTGGCTTGGTTATAGTTAGATCAAGCAGGAAAGTAAACAGGGCAACCTCCAGGCCCCTCGAAATCAATGCGGTAATAAGGGAAGTCCTCATAATCCAAACGGAGGCGCAAAGTCCCTTCTGGGGAAAAAATCCCCAAGCTTCCCCATTCTCAACCTCGTCACCCAAAGTCAAGTCATCGTACTTGGCATTCAATTGAGCAGATAAAGACTTGCATGCACCTTAGAAATCATCTCCTTTCCCAAAAAAGGGGAGAACGCCGATAGGTCTGGAGCTGCGCCTGACGTGCCATCACATCAGCAGCTAAACTTTGATTGAAAACTTGGCCAGAAACCTCTAGTACATTACTGAAAGAGGCCATGAGAGCTTGAGAGATGTTTGAATAGAAAATAAACACAGAGAAGGAGGAAAGAGGGATGAAGACAGAGGATCGCGGTGAAGAAAGTGGTGTTTGGAGGGTGGAAAGAAATTTTCTCTCTCTAAGAAAGATGGAGCTCTAGTTGCCAATGGCAGAAAATATGAAAAGGGTGAAGAAGATAAATGAAATAAAAAAACATTTTAAGTGTCAAAGTGAGTTAGCCGTTTGAAAAAAATTCAATTTAGACATTTGTATTTCCCACACGTGGTAAGTGGAAGAGATAAAGTGATGTTTGGGATATCAGGACTACCAGAAAATCACATCAACTTGACACGTGGAACTTCGGTGACGGATGTGTCAGATGATGGGATGCCAACATTTAATGAGTGGATGCGCAAAGGAAAGAGAAAGAAACTTGTCGGGCAATAAATATTTTCGCGCTCGTTTTTTTCATGACGGAACTATTCATTAGAAAATCAAAAAATTCAAATATACCAAGCTCCCTCACTAGGAGCCCCCTCGGTCCTAACTGAGCCTGAGCACACAAGAGAAGATTTGGAAGAATGAAGGTTTCTCAGCTTGAGATGTTTCATGCAGACATTTCTTTGTCACATAATAAAGATTTATACGAAGGGACAAATGTAGGGGATCTTAAAGGTAATCTTGTAATTAGAGATAACTCCCCTTCCCAACAGAGGAAGGAACAGATCCAGGCGAGAAGGCTTATGAGCTAGTTCGAATAAAGAGGTTAGAAGGCAGCGAGGAAGCTCCCCAAAGGAGTTGTTCGAGGAAGCTATGTTTTCTTTAGTCCCTTCTTGTTCAAATTATATATTTGTAAAGGCATATTGTAACTTGTAATTTGTAATGAGCGCGAATATATTACTGGATCCAAGTTAAGTCGATCATATATGTAGGAAACCTCTCAAACTAATAAAATTCCATCCCTCTATTTTTTCCCCGTGGACGTAGGTCAAGAAGACCGAACCATGTATATCTCATGTTCATTTCTTTACTGTTCTGCATTCTACTACTACTACTACTACTACTACTACTACTACTACTACTACTTCTTCTTCTTCTTCTTCTTCTTCTTCTTCTTCTTCTTCTTATTATTATTATTATTATTATTATTATTATTATTATTATTATTATTATTATTATTATTATTATTATTATTATTATTATTATTATTATTATTATTATTATTATTATTATTATTATTATTATTATTATTATTATTATTATTATTATTTGTTGGAACAAAAGGCCCCCAATTTTAACAAAATTCTTTTACATCACAAGAAGTGATAATTTCCTTTTAAGTATATGAGGAAGCGTAAGATGATGGTTCAATTAAAACAACAAATTTTAATTTCTTTTCAAATTAAAATTAAACAAAGTAAAACAAGATTAAGTCCAAACAAATTTTAGTTTCACTTCAACCCAATTAATTTAACCCAAGTCCTAGAAATTTGCCTAAGTCATATTTTCAATATTTCCAAATTAGGCCAAACCAAATTTTACCAAATTACATTAAATGACTTGAATTAAATTAACATACACCTTACTAATATTTATTTAGCACCAAATTAAACGTGTAATGATTAAACCAAATTTTATCTTTTTACCTAAGCATGCGTTCTAGGTGATATAGCAAGATAAAATTAAATAATGAATCACTATGCCACGATGTAAGAGAAAAAAACCACAACGGGAAAAAACCTCGAACGACCCTAGCCTCAAATCCACTAAGTATGGCTTTACAAATAAAAGACAGTAGACCTACAACACTCGACTCGATCCCTCTCAAGCCTCGACGCTCCTTCTTGTATACATCTCTGCCTAGTAAATAATCCCAGAGCTCCACCGCGGTCTCGGTATCCACCGATCGGACTTTATATGGTCACCGTCACCTGCATTAGGAGCCTTTCTCCAAGTGGGTAAATCAACGCAAACTTCTTCTTCTTTGTGGGATTTAGAAGCAAACCCAAACAATCTCTTCCTTAATATGTAGAGATAAACCGGTGCCAAACTCCTAGCAAAGTATATATATATGGATGAACTTGGATTAAACAATATGGGTGAAATAAAGTGTTTAAAGAATTTTTCTTGGAAAAATGAACACTTAAACTTGAACTTTTTCTTAGGAAAGATGAACTGTCAAAAGTCTCTCTAGAAGATGTAGGATAGTGAAAAAGTTAATTAGAAAAAGTTTATTTTCGCAGTTAAGAAGTTCTGTCAAAAGATAATGGGAAAAGAAGTGGGAAAGTGGGTCAAAAACTGCTTAAAACTGCCAAAAAATTATTCTCGCCAAAACTCGTTCGAACGAGATTTTTATTCGAACGAAGTCTCGTTCGAACGAGATTTTCATTCGAACGAGATTTTAGTTCGAACGAGTGAAGTTCCAGTGTGAACTCGTTAGAAATCTCATTGGATATCTCGTTTGAACCATGATTCTCGTTCGAACGATACTTCGAACGACATTCCAGTGGCCTATCTGGGAACTCGTTGGCAAACTCGTTCAAACGACAATGTTGTTCGAACGACAAACTCGTTCGAACGAACTTCCATAAAGTTTAAAAAATCTGTTTTTAGCCCAGAAACTTTATATACTTTATTTTTAAGTTTTAATAAATCTAGCTGAAAATAAACAACAGTTTTAAATAAACCGTTCACCCAAAGAAACATGTTCCAAGCTCCTATATATATTTATAATGCATTCATACCTTAGGAGTAAACGGAACATTGTTGATGACGTAGAAATGAGGCACTACAAACACGGCATTTGATGAAGCTTTATGAACTTGGCCGCTACGTCTTCAACTTTAGTATGTCATAGGCTTGAAGGATGATCAATAATTCTATCCTATGACTCAAACATTTTTGTCTGGAATTGAGCCAAAACTACAAAGGACTCAATTGGAAATTTGTGTCCTTACAAATCTCCCCCTTTGGCTATTCCTGGACAAAAATAAAACAAAAATCCTAAAGGGACGTCAAGCTCTACTAGACTGACAAAACTGTCCCACCCAAAATAAAATTACAATGCTTGACTCAAACAACCCAAGGATCAAAATCTTTGCCCGATGATGAACGTTGCCTTTTAGAAGAATTCCTGCACACTTAAGCAAACTATCAAACTCATAGGGAATATCAAAATATTAAATGCAAGTAAAATAATTACTCCCCCTAAATTAATTCTCCCCTTTAGCAAACTATGATCAACCTAAGAAGATAGTGATTCTCCCTAAGTTAAATCTCCCAAACTAAGATACGATTATAATAGGATTAGATACCATTTCTACCCTATCATTCTTCCCTTTTTTGTTCAGGAATAGACAAAGGCTAAAGAATCAAAACATAACTTATCTCCCCTAATTAAAGCATATACTCCCCTAAACTAAACAAGGGATGGATAGAATGGGATAACAAGAGAAACATGCAATAGTGCATAAAGTGATGAGAACATTAAAGAACATGGGCAACTAAATCATAACTAATCCATACAAATGAATACCAACTATGATGCGAAAACAAAGGATACCAAATTGACAAATAAGATTCTAAACATGTGATATCAAACAAACTATGCAGCAAATAAGGTACCAATAATGAATTGAAGCATAAATGGACAAGATAAATATGGAAAAGACTTAAACAAAACATCATATATATGTATACACAATAGACATAAGCTAATCATAAGTACACACATATAGATATAAACACTTGTATGGAAAAAATGTGTCATATGGAAATGAAAGTGTTGGGGTGTGAACTAGTAACGATTAAATTTAGACCCAATCACTTAAACATGTTCACGGAGTTCTCAATTGATTGCAAACTTCATCACATTTGAATATAACCTCATGTGATAATATAAATTGAACTCAATGAACAAACATACACAATGCATACAAGCCTAGCATGTTGATGATTCTACAAACCAATAAAGTCATGACATTGAAAATGCAACTAGGATAAACGGACATTGTGCAAACCGTTGATATACCATCCAATGTCCCTTAATAAGCATATATTAATTTTGAATGAATATATCAATCAAACATAGGCCTTGGCAATTATTTTTTCTTTTTAATGCCATAATTCTTATTTTTAGGCCTTTGGAACACGTATTTCTTTTAGGCCCAAACAAACGGTGGCTTACTATTCGCAAAGGATAAAAATCCTTTCGGAGCCCTTCCCCGTGCACATTTATATCTATCATTTTTATTTCTCACAAATCTCACATGCAACGTATTTTGACATGCACTAGTCCTCCTAGGTCACAAATATGTAGATGGCAAGATTGTGACACCCCACCTAATAAAATACTGGGTGATCAGTCCTATACCAAATTAAAATAGGAATCCCAGTTGGTTCACCCTTAGCATCACTGTCGAAAACTTTTTAAAATTTACTAACCACCTAGTATTCCAAAAGCTCGTGCCAATTTGAACATTTCAATTAAACAAAACAGTACAAGCAGAAATAAATATGAACCATTCACACAACTGAATAAAACTCAACTGAATAATTAAATAAACAATTTGCCGAATAAACCATCGGCCACCAAAATGAAATCCAATACAAACATCCAACACCTAAATAAGTACATCTGAAAACTGTACTGAGAAGTCTGGGCAACAAGACCTAAATAAAACTGGAACTGATAAATGATTCCTACTCTAGGAATAAATGAACGTTGCGTCTAATCCGAACTCCTGCTAGCATCCATATATGCCGCAGCTCTGTGTCCCTGGAATAGAATATCAATCCTGGCGTCCCTGTGGCTGGACACCTGAAAGGTTTTGAAAATAGTTTTATACCAAGGGTTAGAACCCAAAATATTTTGAAAATATTTAGCAAGTGAATTAACTGCAGTAATTTAAAATGTATGAATGCCCTTCATATTTAAGTTAGTGTTTCACTCCCTCGTGGACATTATCGCCCCTCCACTATTGTGCACACCTAACGATTACCTTAACCCCACCTAGTTATACTACCCCGTCCAACTAGTCCTGGTATAACCTTCCCTTACCATACTACTCTAACCCGAGTATAATGATTCTTGAATTATAAGTTATCTCATAATTAACTTAATTAATTCCTCTTAAATAATAGCATATAACCGTGTCACAAGTTATATAAAGTAAATACATCACACACTGTATTATTACCCGTATATAATATTGAATAATGTCATATATGTACCTTTATTAAAACATCCACACATATAACATACGTATATCCATCCCTCCGAGTATACCCTCGTCGGATGATTCCCTCTAAAGTGCTATCTCACTAGGTGTGCTCACATCACCTAGTTACCCAAGTTGGAATCGCTGACCAACCTGGCTCAAAACATAAACGAAGTGGAGGCGGTCATATTCCTTCGCTTAAAGTGAGATAATCTCCTCACCCATATACCGGACGCTATGACCTAGGGATATACTCACCCTACTCCTCAAGCTAGGGGATTCACCCACATCGTACAACCTACCTTGATAGCATTAGAGTATATAAATTAAATAAATATCTAATCACTGATATTTAATAGCACACACAATATATACACACACACATATATATATACTATCACTACACCGTATATATATACTATAAACCCCGGCTTTATCGTGTACTCAAAGATCCGTAACACTAGCCTGAAATTTTCTGAGTCTACGTCCCGACTCTCATAATTAATTTTCTCACTTAGTAATTTATCATCTTCCCGAGTCTATGGTCCGACTCTAATATATTTAATTCACACCGCAATTAACTTATTACCTCCCCGAGTCTATCGTCCGACTCTAATTAAATTAATTAACACATTTATTAATTTAATACCTTCCCGAGTCTGCAATCTGACTCTAATTTAATTAATTAGCACATCAATTAATTTAGTACTAATCCGAGTCTGTAGTCTGACTCTAATTTAATTAATTTACACATTAATTAATTAACACAAATCCGAGTCTGTAGTCCGACTCTAATATAATTAATTCACACCTAAATTAATATACTATTTTCCCCAAGTCTGTGGTCCGACTCTAATTAAATTTATTAACACACCTATTAATTTAATACCTTCCCGAGTCTATCGTCCAACTCTAATTAAATTAATTAACACACCTATTAATTTAATACCTTCCCGAGTCTATCGTCCAACTCTAATTAAATTAATTAACACACCTATTAATTTAATACCGATCCGAGTCGGTGGTCCGACTCTTATATACTTAATTTACACATTAATTAATTTATACCAATCCGAGTCTGTGGTCCGACTCTCATTTAATTAATTTACACATTAATTAATTCATACCCTTCCCGAGTCTACAATCCGACTCTAAATTAATTAATTGCAACATCAATTAATTTTATTACTTTTTCGAGTCTACCTTCCGACTTTACTTTCATTAATTAACACATCCATTAATTTAATAACTTGGTGTCACTCAACCATTATCCCTGGACTCGCTCACTTGGCCCATAACTTAATATTTCCCGAGTCTATGTTCCTATCACAACGAAACACACAATAGGCATTCACAACCCAAGTAATCCTATAAAACAATAGGTATTTACACAACCCAATTATTCATACTTGTACGTAATATATTTCTCTCTAATATCTACCGTACTTTTTTGCTTTACGAATTTATTTCACTTTCATATTAATTCAAGTATTCACACAACTCTAAGGGTCCTAGTTACCCCTTGTTATATCAATTCAGTTGTTACCCTTGTTAACCCGCTGACCTAATGAATTTAAGCTCGCTCACACTTTTTCGTAATTATATTCTTATCATCTCGAATTAGAGTACGTCACAATCAAGCCTATGAATCTCCACTTTAACTCTCTCACAAAATTAAAGTCCAACACTTAATCATAGACCTACTTCCATATCATTATTCCATCAATATATTTTATCAAGGTCCCAAACACTCCCCCGATAAAATTTTAGACATTTGAGGCTTAAAAAGAAAAATCTCAAATTTTGTGGAAGATTAAACACCCTCTAGTAAAATTTCGATTTCTCCCTCTACAAAACTCCGATGGACCTAATTCAAAGTTCATTGGATAGCTAAGAGAAATACCTTTCCAGTAATGTATGGTTCACACTCTAATTCAAAGTAAAATTAAAATCGCACACGTTTAAAGTCACATCAAAATTCTGGTAGATTACTATGTTGACAGATCAAACACCCTGTAGTAAAATGTCGATTACTCCCTCTACAAAACTCCGATTGACATGATTCCAAGTTCATTGGATAGCTAAGAGAAATATATTTCCAGTAATGTATGGTTAACACTCTAATTAGAAGTACAACTCAAATGGAATACGTTTAACATTGTGTAAAAAATTCTGACAGATTGACATCGTGTGTTCATCTATTAAACCCTAAGTCATTCATGATTCATGTTATTCATCCAAGAACTCATAAAGATTCCATGTTAATAGTCAAATATATTCAAATTTCATTTTATCTTTACTTAGGGATAAATAATACACCTATTTCTTACTTTGAATCTCAGCCAAGTATTCCATTAACAAAACCCCATTTTCACCCATTTATACCCAAAAATGAATTTTGATTTACACATCACTATGATAAGAATTGTTTATCATCAATTTAGAAATCACAACAGTTAACCACTTGCCTGGAATTGTTCGTAGTGTCTGATCCATTGGTGTAGTCCCTTAATTTGGCTCCAAAATCTCTAAATTGGCTCTTTATTTGCTTTCCCCCAAATTTCCTCTCAAACCCTAGGTTTACAGTTGTGTTGACTGTCGTTCCCTAATCTCTTAATTAGGTTAAAAATCCTCAATCACATTTTTGGCCATCTGGGCCTAATTAATATGGCCCAACTCACCTCGTGTGGGCCCAGCTATGCCCAAAAATACCCCGAGACCCAATTACTACCCCCGGGTACTCTTTTTTGACTATTTCGACCCATTCGGATGCAACCGTGGACTCGAAACTTCCATCAGAAATACTTTTTGTCATTTCTAAATTACGACCTCAAAATGCGCCACACGAGATTTCGAACCATTAAACTTAAAAGTCGTTAATTATAAATAATTCGGCTCACTCAATTAAATTCTCCAACTCATGAATTTAAGTTTCTCCAATTTAAATATTTTTATAACTCCAAAAATAATTAAATATTAAATCCTCAAAATTACGGGGTGTTACATACTCCCCCCTACAAAGGAATTTTGTCCTCGAAATTAAGATGAGCGTAATGTTCTAAGCTTCGTATATTACTCTCTAGTCATGTGGCTCCAAGCCCGCTATATCTATCCCATTCGCTTCTAACCATACGTTACACAAGTATGCATTTAAATTAATCAGGGTGCCCATACACCCTATACCCGTGTTTAACCACACAAAATTTGCCTTAATTAATTCGGGTGCCCATACACCCTATCCCCGCGCTTTATCGCACAAAAGTTACCCGACTATGCTAGTCGTAACCCGTAATATAACTTCGAACCTGTAGTCATATCACACACACACACACACACACACACACACTTGCACACACACACACACACACACACACACACACACACACATATATATATATATATATATATATATATATATATATATATATATATATATATATATATATATATACACACACTGCCCGGGTACCCAACCCATGTACTAACATCCAAACATCTCCCCACAAAATACATGTCTCTCAACACAGAATTATATACGCTTACTCTCATGTTACCAAAGACGACATAAAGTACCGCGCCCTTACCATCACTCGTCCTTGTGAAAAATAAACCCCGAGTTATCTCTCTTTGCTCGAACATAAATCTAACCACCCTAATTTACTTCATTAGACACCCCTACTTATCGGGATAAAATGTGAGAACACAAGACCTCCCTATGTGCTATCGCACCATGCAATACAACATATATATAGGCTATACGCCCTCTCAGGTGATACCTAATACCAAAAATACCCTGTTGTCGTGAACACCAAAATTTAACACCACTATCCACACTAGTTAAATTCCATCGCTATCCAACCGATATTTAGAAAATATTATCAACCCTACTCCCATAATTCTCGAAAGTAGTAACTCCTCGAAAAAATTCAAACCTTCACTCAGTGTACACCTCCACTATCCCGTGAAGAACACCAAAGAAACTTCGCTACCCCACGAAAAATTTATCCACATACTGTGGCTGCCACAACCAACGCACCCACTAAATTCGACTCACCTGCGAACTCTAGTGAAAAATAAGTCTTATATTATGACATCCTCTTGGTCACTTAAAAATATACCCCACGCCCATAGGGTAAAAATAATTACCTCCATACTCCAGCTGCAACGGCTGATCCTTGGGTTCTGGAGCATCTTCTCCCTGCCCGAATGCGCCCATGACTTGCTTTAGTGGCTGTACATCCAGGACCTCGTCCTGTAGTTGACCCCTGCCTCGCTTAAGACAATCTCTCTTCATGTGTCTTGCTTCCCCCACAAACGAAACACCTTCTAACACATTCACCCTGCCACTGGTCCCTTCCATGCCGACCTTGTTGGAATTCCTGACCACCCTGCCGATAGCCTCCAGTTCTAAATCATTTGGCATGATTTCCCCGCCGGAATCCTACCCCTGATCTCCCCCTGTCTACTGGTGGGATACCCCACTGGTACTGTTCCCTCCAACTTTATCCGACTGACTGGTTTCCACTCCCCTCTTGCTTCCTTTCATGTGGAAGCGATCTTCTTGACAGTGCAGGAGCGCTGCATTAACGACATCAGTATAAGCTACTAATGCGTAATTACCAATTAAATGTTGTCTGATTCTCCAGACTAACCCATCCATAAACCTTGCTTGCTTTCTTTCTTCATCGCTTACCTCATCCGATACCAACTTTGCCAATCGAGTAAATTCTCCCTCGTAATTGGCCATTGAACGGTCCCCCCTGAGTCCTCTTCAAATGTTCTTCTCATTTCGATCTCAACCGCTAGAGGAAAATGTATGCAATCAAATTGCACCCAAAGTTTTTCAATAGCTAGTGTATCCCTTCCTCAATTGTGGTGATCGACTCCCACCACTGTAGTGATGCTCCCACTAAACTAAAAGTGGCTAGCATTTGCTTCCGCACCTCATCGCAATCTCCCATGCGTAGGTGACGCTGGATATCTATCTTCCTTGACACACTAGCACTACATCTGAACCCCCACGCAACTCTGGTGGGTGCCCACTAAAAAAAAAATATCATACTTGCTGCCACCCCCGACGGCCCCTAGGTGGCCTGAACATCTGGTGCCATTAGCACTTGTGGCTAATCCCGTGGAAAGTACCCTGCCGTTGAAACCACCGTCGCTTCAACTGCCTGCGCCACTAGTTCAGTTACATGTGCTGATAAAATCATCTCTAACAGTTGCTGCAGTAACTCTTGCTCCCGTCGAGCTTCTCTAGTCTCATCTCCCCTTGCTGCCCTAGCTGCTCTCTATCTCTTGCGCGGCATCTAGAATGAGAATCGAATCGAATCGTATGAGTTCACTCTCAAATATAAATTTGGCAGAAGAACGTAATTGCGCATACGTATTGAGAATACAACAATCCTATGATAGGGCTTTATATCAAAGATTGCTAAGCTGAAACGTGAAAAGCCACACAGATCCTAAGGACACTAGAACCTGATGCTCTGATACCATCTGTGACACCCCGCCTAATAAAATACCGGGTGATCAGTCATATACCAAATTAAAACAGGAATCCCAATTGGTTCATCCTTAGCATTACTGTCGAAAACTTTTTAAAACTTACTAACCACCTAGTATTCCAAAAGGTGGTGCCAATTTTAACTTTTTAATTAAACAAAATAGTACATGCGGAAATAAATATGAACCATTCACACAACTGAATAAAACTCAACTGAATAATTAAATAAACAGTTTGCCGAATAAACCATTGGCCACCAAAATGAAATCCAATACAAACATCCAACACCTGAAAAATGATTAAGTACATCTGAAAACTGTACTGAGAAGTCTGGGCAACAAGCCCTAAATAAAACTGGAACTGATAAATGATTCCTACTCTAGGAATAAATGAACGATGCGTCTAATCCGAACTCCTGCTAGCATCCACATATGCCGCAGCTCCGTGTCCCTGGAATAGAATATCAATCCTGGCGTCCCTGTGGCTGGACACCTAAATGGTTTTGAATATAGTTTTATAGAGAGGGTTAGAACCCAAAACATTTTGAAAATATTTAGCAAGTGAATTAACTGCAGTAATTTAAAATGCATGAATGCGCTTTATATTTAAGTTAGTTTCGCACTCCCTTGTGGACATTCTCACCCCTCCACTATTGTGCACACCTAACGGTTACCTTAACCCCACCTAGTTGTACTACCCCGTCCAACTAGTCATGGTATAACCTTCCCTTACCATATTACTCTAACCCGAGTTTAATGATTCTTGAATTATAAGTTATCTCACAATTAACTTAATTAATTCCTTTTAAATAGTAGCATATAACCGTGTCACAAGTTATATAAAGTAAATACATCACACACTGTATTATTACCTGCATATAATATTGAATAAAATCATATACGTACCTTTATTAAAACATCCACACACATAACATACGTATTTCCATCCCTCCGAGTATACCCTCGCCGGATGATTCCCTCTAAAGTGCTATCTCACTAGGTGTGCTCACATAACCTAGATACCCAAGTTGGAATCGCTCACCAACCTGGCCCAAAACATAAATGAAGTGGAGGCGGTCATATTCCTTCCCTTAAAGTGAGATAATCTCCTCACCCATATACCGGACGCTATGACCTGGGGATATACTCACCCTAATCCTCAAGCTAGGTGATTCACCCACATCGCGCAACCTCCCTTGATAGCACTAGAGTATATAAATTAAATAAATATCTAATCACTGATATTTAATAGCACACACAATATACACACACACATATATATATATATATATATATATATATATATACTATCACTACACCGTATATATATATACTATAAACCCCGGCTTTATCGTGTACTCAAAGATCCGTAACACTAGCCTGAAATTCTCTGAGTTATGTCCCGACTCTCTTAATTAATTTTCTCACTTAATAATTTATCATCTTCCCGAGTCTATGTTCCGACTCTAATATATTTAATTCACACCGCAATTAACTTATTACCTCCCCGAGTCTATCGTCCGACTCTAATTAAATTAATTAACACACCTATTAATTTAATACCTTCCCGAGTCTGCAATCTGACTCTAATTTAATTAGTTAACACATCAATTAATTTAGTACTAATCCGAGTCTGTAGTCCGACTCTAATTTAATTAATATATACATTAATTAATTAACACAAATCTGAGTCTGTAGTCCGACTCTAATATAATTAATTCACACCTCAATTAATATACTATTTCCCCAAGTGTGTAGTCCGACTCTAATTAAATTAATTAACACACCTATTAATTTAATACCTTCCCGAGTCTATCGTCCAACTCTAATTAAATTAATTAACATACCTATTAATTTAATACCGATCCGAGTCGGTGGTCCGACTCTCATATAATTAATTTACACATTAATTAATTTATACCAATCCGAGTATGTGGTCCGACTCTCATTTAATTAATTTATACATTAATTAATCCATACCCTTCTCGAGTCTACAATCCGACTCTAAATTAATTAATTACAACATCAATTAATTTTATTACTTTTTCGAGTCTACCTTCCGACTCTACTTTCATTAATTAACACATCCATTAATTTAATAACTTGGTGTCACTCAACCATTATCCCTGGACTCGCTCACTTGGCCCATAACTTAATATTTTCCGAGTCTATGTTCCTATCGCAAGGAAACACACAATAGGCATTCACAACCCAAGTAATCCTATAAAACAGTAGGTATTTACACAACCCAATTATTCATACTTGTACGTAATATATTTCTCTCTAATATTTACCGTACTTGTTTGCTTTACGAATTTATTTCACTTTCGTATTAATTCAAGTATTCACACAACTCTAAGGGTCCTAGTTGCCCCTTGTTATATCAATTCAGTAGTTACCCTTGTTAACCCACTGACCTAACGAATTTAAGCTCGCTCACACTTTTCCGTAATTATTTTCTTATCATCTCGAATTAGAGTACGTCACAATCAAGCCTATGAATCTCCACTTTAACTCTCTCACAAAATTAAAGTCCAACACTCAATCATAGACCTCCTTCCATATCATTATTCCATCAATATATTTCATCAAGGTCCCAAACACTTCCCCGATAAAATTTTAGACATTTGAGGCTTAAAAAGAGAAATTTCAAATTTTCTGCCAGATTAAAAACCCTCTAGTAAAATTTCGATTTCTCCCTCTACAGAACTCCGATTGACCTGATTCAAAGTTCATTGGATAGCTAAGAGAAATAAATTTCCAGTAATGTATGGTTCACACTTTAATTCAAAGTAAAATTCAAATAGTACATGTTTAAAGTCACGTCAAAATTCTGAGAGATTACTATGTTGACAGATCAAACACCCTGTAGTAAAATGTCGATTACTTCCTCTACAGAACTCCGATTGACCTGATTCCAAGTTCATTGGATATATAAGAGAAATATCTTTCCAGTAATGTATGGTTAACACTCTAATTCGAAGTACAACTCAAATTGCTTACGTTTAAAGTTGTGTAAAAAATTCTGGCAGATTGACATCTTGTGTTCATCAATTAAACCCTAAGTCATTCAAGATTCATGTTCTTCATCCAAGAACTCATACAGATTCCATGTTAATCATCAAATATATTCAAATTTAATTTTATCTTTACTTAGGGATATATAATACACCTATTTATTACTTTGAATCTCAGCCAAGTATTCCATTAACAAAACTCCATTTTCACCCATTTATACTAAAAAACGAATTTTGATTTACACATCATAGATTATCATAAATTTAGAAATCATAACAGTTAACCACTTGCCTGGAATTGTTCGTAGTGTCTGATATCTTGGTGTAGTCCCTTAATTTGGCTCCAAAATCCCCAAATTGGCTCTTGATTTGCTTTTCTCCAAATTTCCTCTCAAACCCTAGGTTTAGAGTTGTGTTGACGGCCGTTCCCTAATCTCTCAATTAGGTTAAAAACCTTCAATCCTGTTTTTGGCCATCTGGGCCTAATTAATATGGCCCAACTCATCCCGTGTGGGCCCAGCTATGCCCAAAAATACCCCGAGATCCAATTACTACCCCTGGGTACTCTTTTTTTACTATCTCGACCCATCCGGACGCAACCGTGCACTCAAAACTGTCATTCGAAATACTTTTATCATTTCCAAATTACGACCTCAAAATGCGCCACACGAGATTTCGAACCATTAAACTTAAAAGTCGCCAATTATAAATAATTCGGCTCACTCAATTAAATTCTCCAACTCATGAATTCAAGTTTCTCCAATTTAAATATTTTTATAACTCCCAAAATAATTAAATATTAAATCCTCAAAATTTCGGGGTGTTACAAAGATTGGTAGGAGAACACCTCACAAAGCTCAAATATAACATGTGACGATTAAATTTCAAACGAGCTCGTGCATGTGTGAATAGAGGCATATAAAAATAGAATCCATTATATCAACACAAAATCCAACTACTCCATGTAAGCAAGGTAAAGAACATAATAAGGATTGACAATCTAAACCAAAAGTTCTAGCCACATGGGAGCGAAAAAATGGGATTCTAACACAAGTGTATGCCACATAAAGTGTGTCAAACGAAAATAACACACAAAAAATCTTTTTGAGTTTTTGAAATTTTTAACAAAAAATAAAAATATTTACTCAAAAGACAAACAAAAATCATTTGAATTTTTCATTAAGCTTAAATTACCAAGAGATAAAACCCAAATGATAAACAAAAATCTTTTTGTATTTTTCATTTAGTGCAAACTAAAATGAAAGAATAAAATACAAAAGATAAACAAGTCATGATTTCTAGCATTAGATATGAAATAAAGCAATGACTAGAAAATGACTAAACATGCATACACCTAGCAATGATATATAATATGAAGCACAAAAAGCTAGTGTATGCAAATAAAACTAACACATTCAACCTTTAAATTTAGCAAGGGAGGTTTCATGTGAAAGCAAATGAGAATCAACAAATCTAATATCTAGCGGTTCTAAAAATAATTTCCGAACCCATATAGATGTATATTTAAAATGATGGGATTTGGAAATTAATGAAATGCTAGATATAAACTTCCTAGGACTTCTTTTAAGATCAAAATAAAATGACCTAAGGTGACCTTTCCTACCACATTGCAAGCATGTGAAAACATGAGGAATGATACCTAAGGTGTGACTTTTCGAAAGTCCTTGGCTAAAGTTGACCCTCTAAAACAAACAATTATTTTACCTTTAGCAACGGAAGCATTTGAACAAGATGTGCTAGAACCATTACTAGAACTACTCGAGTCTTGTAAATCATTTTTCATTTTAAAAATTTCAGACTCAAGTAATAAATTAGACTCCTCAATTTTACGGAACTCCTTCTTTAAATTTTCAATTACACCTAAAAGGTCATCACGCTCCCCCTCAATGTGAGCAAACTTGTCCCTAAGAGTCTTTTCTCGACTATCACTTTCTTTCTTGGACTTTTCTAAAATATTAAAATTGTGATTTATGTCCATGAGCACTACACCAAAAACAGGAATCTGGCACGTTTTAAAACTGTGCCAGATCAAATCTGGCACGGTTTTGAACTGTGCCGGAATCAGGTGTTTCAAAATGGCCATTTTTTTCTAGCACGGCTCAAAAGTGTGCCAGATTTGACCAAACATGAACAATTCTGGCACACTTTTAAACCGTGCTAGAATTTGATATTTCTGGCACACTTTTGGCACAGTTTTTAACTGTGCCAGATTCAGTACAGTTTAAAAAAATTTGGCACAGTTCAAAACCGTGCCAAAATATGATACACTTTTGCCACGATTTTGAACTGTGCCAAATTTTTTTATAAAAAGAAAAAAGATAATTATTTGAAAGCACAAAAAATCACAAATTAAAAATATTACATGTTGTTGATAAACTAATGTACATACAAACTTCAAAATATTACAAATCTTTAATAGTTCACAAGCCAAAAAAAATTGGGCAGAATTTCCTCTATTTTGTGGACATTCCAAAACCTGCTAATACAAAACCTACCTAACATAAAGTCCACACGGCCACAAAATATAACAATTAACTTACAAAATCCCACACGACCATAAAAGTTAACAATAAAATTACAAAAGCCCGCACGGCCATAACACAAAAAAATGGAATCATGAATAAACCCCTTGTTGTAAACCATTGAGTTCTCTGTGTGTTCCATGTGAATAAATGCCAACGATAAACTGTTATCCTGCAAAAAAATAGGATACAAAAAAGATACGATATTAGTAACCCAATAATTTACAAATTTTTTTTTACTCAAACTAAAAAATTACATATAGGAGTGGAAATTATCGTCATATTCTCAAACCAGGAGACCCGGGACTACGCGATCAGTTCGTACAAGTTATTGGTCCCGTGCGAGGTGTTTGGGCCTCCCACGGGGTCGTTTGGGGGACTGGTCTGGGTTTTCACCCTTTAATGGCTTGTTTTTAAGTTTAAGCGTTGATTTATGCAAATTATCGTCATATTCTCAAACCGGGAGACCCAGGACTACGCGGTCAGTTCCTATAAGTTACATTGGTCCCGTGCGAGATGTTTGTGCGTCCTACGGGGTCGTTTGGGGACTGGTCTGGGTTTTCACCCTTTAACGGCTTATTTTTAAGTTTAAGCGTTGATTTTTGCAAATTATCGTCATATTCTCAAACCGGGAGACTCAGGACTACGCGGTCAGTTCCTATAAGTTACATTGGTCCCGTACGAGATGTTTGTGCCTCCTACGGGGTCGTTTGGGGACTGGTCTGGGTTTTCACCCTTTAACGGCTTATTTTTAAGTTTAAGCGTTGATTTTTGCAAATTATCGTCATATTCTCAAACCGGGAGACTCGGGACTACGCGGTCAATTACTACAAGTTACATTGGTCCCGTGCGAGGTGTTCGTGCCTCTTACGGGGCCGTTTGGGGGCTGGTTTGGGTTTTCACCCTCAAATGGCTTGTTTTCAAGCCTAATCTACATATTTTGAAATTATCATCATTATCTCAAACCGGGAGGCCCGCGACTACGCGGTCAGTTCGTACAAGTTACACTGGTCCCGTGCGAGATGTTCGTGCCTCTTACGGGGCCGTTTGGGGGCTGGTTTGGGTTTTCACTCTCAAACGGCTTGTTTTCAAGCCTGATATACATATTTTGAAGTCATCGTCATTATCTCAAATCGAGAGGCCCGTGACTACTCGGTCAATTCCTATGAGTTACGTTGGTCCCGTTCGAGGTGTTAGTTCCTCTTACGGGGTCATTTGGTGGTTGGTTTGGGTTTTCACCCTTCAACGGCTTAAGGGGGTTTTGTTTTGCGAATCTTGGTTACATGGGATGTTTGGTTTTAGTACCTAGTATGTAATTGAATATTAAAGTGAGCGTGTGCGTGTGTAGAATGTGGAATGATGTTTAAGTTTGAGTTGATGATTTTCGTAGTTCAATTGTGAATTATGTAATGTGAGACTAAAGTTTAGAGTTTGGTAAAATTTAGAGCTTTGACAGGGTTGTTATATATATATAACAACCTTGTTATATGTACATATAACAGGGCTGTTATATGTACATATAACAACTATTTATGTTATATATATATATATATATATATATATATATATATAGCATCATTAAAGCTCCATTGATGTAGCAACATAAAACACACCTTTTACAGCCTCGTCAAAGCTCCCTTCTTCATGCATATCAGCTTTGAACAATCTCAAATGATCATTGCCTCCAAACAATGTTAACAGATGCAAAGACGCTACTGAGAATTATAGATAAGATCACATTGGTCAATGGAAAATTTGAATTCATTTCATCAAATATGATTCCAACTAATGACTACAAAATTCTATATTGACAAATCTATACCAGGTAAATAAGTGGATTTGGTATATGTGTAGGGAATTACTTGGGTGGAAACATAGATAAGATCACATTGATGAGTGGAAGATTTGAATTCATCATATGATATTCTAGAAGGCATATTTGTCCCTTTGAATTCATGATAACCCAAAACAATATTAAAGTCTCCCATAACAACAAGAGGGCTATCATAGGATGATCTGAAGTTAATGATGGAGGACCGTATTGCCAAGCGAGATGAGGACCATATTGCCAAGCGGGATGAAGACCAGAGAGATAAAAGGAGATAAAAGAATTATTTTGGTGAAAATATAGATATTACAACTTGTAATATGCATATTACAGCAATTAACTGTAATATGCATATTACAATTGTAATACTCACTGTAATATGCATATTACAATTGTAATATTCTGTAATATGCATATTACAGCAGTTTTGGGGGGTCATCGGCGTGTTTTAGCAGCAAATGGCAACAGCTGCGCAGCCCCGTGGGCACGGTTCAGCAGCAGCCCACGAGGGCACGCGGAGATTACGATTATTACGATTATTATGAGGACGTGGGTTGTATGGTGGCGGCGTAGGAGCGGGACTATTATCAAATGAGTTTCCATCATATTTGTTCTATTGTAAATGATATGTTAGATATATAGCACAACTGAAATTCTACAACACATACGAGATAGCAGTAATATGAGAATTTGAACTTACAGATCAGTAAAAGGTAAACTAGCCAGAATTTCAGACATCGTGAGTAGTTCAAACAAATTGAACAAAAAATTTAGCAATAAGTGGCACTTGAATATACTCACAGGGTTGAAATATTCAACAACAAACTGAAGGAATTGGGAAGTTCTCCACTAAAGTTGTTGAGAGAGATATCCCTGCATTACAGGCGTGTCAATGCAACATATAGAACATTAGAAGTAGTAAAGAGACACCTCTTAATAACAACACAATTTATGTAACATTAAGAAACATAAAAATGAGTAGGGAGTTGTAAATTAAGACATAAACTTCTACATCCAGTTACACTAGAAGAAATCACGAGTGGAGATTTAAAATGTCAATGTTATATTTATATTTTTAAGAACGAGATTTCACCCCAAATCCTTTATGAGAACCTTATTAGGGTTCCTGCATGGTCTATTTAATTTCCAACTAGAAACTTATGGTGAAGTGCTAAAATAATGATAAATTCTAAAATGACAACAATCAATATTCAGATTCCAAGAAAATAATTTCATTAATATTCCTAGTTTCAAACTAACAACTCATATTAAGACATGGGAGTAGCCGTGGCACAAAGTGACAACAAAATAATGACATATGCAAATAATTTTCTTTTACACAAGCAGACAATAAATCCATTGGTATAAGACCTGGCATTATGTTGGAACTATGGCTTAAAGACAACGGAGACATTAATGTTGGTCATCAAGCCTTGATTTATGAAAATTGGTAACGATGTCACATATGAGAAAATAAGTAATAAAGACTGGCAAGATATCACATATGAGAAAATACCACCTTATTATGGTAAATGCTTTAAGCTAGGTAGCAATGTAGACACCTGCTTAATTAAAAAAAGATTGTTGTTCATCAGAAAGTTTTTAGTAAAACCGAAATGAGGTGTAACGTACTAGTAAGAAAGTTAGAAGGACTTTCATGTACCACTCCGGTCTCATGGTTGATGCAAGTCATGTTGATCCGAGAATGGAAGCCTTAGCTATAAGAGAGGGGTTGAGACTTTGTATGGGGAGGAATTTTACGAAAGTGGATGTTGCGAAAGTGTTATGTACAGTAATAATTTTTTTCCCCGATGGAAAAAAGCATGATTATATTAATATTCAAGTGAAGGTAAAAGCAAAGTAGAATTCATATCCTTCAAATAAAAGAAAAACAGTTGCAGCATCTTGTAGAATAAAATTATGCAATTTGCAGGTTAAAATGTGACTATTCTGGAAGGTCAAAGTTGGAGGAGACAATTGGTTTCGAGTGAGTTGAAAAAAATAAAGTTATCACAAGCGTATCCGTTTCATGTCTCTCTCTGGGACATTTGCATCATTTTCATTACCCTCAACAGAAGTGACTGTGAGCCCTTGGATATTATCATCAGGAATAACAATGTATCTATCAGATAGTCAGACGAAAATTTTCCCTGATGATAGATCAATTTTAGAGGATTCTATTTGTTGTCCACTAGATCCAACCGCACTTAACACCTCTATAATCTTGGGAACATTTTGGTCGATAGACTCCATGTGCCCAAGCTATCCATCTGTACCTTTTCCCCAAGAAAATAAATTCTCTTTCAGTAACAGCTAGGGTGTGCATCCATCCGCACGAAATCTGAATCACTTTCTGGTCATGGTTGTCGCCAACACCAACTTGTCCAAACTTATTCCATCCCCATCCGAATTGTTTTTCATCAGATGTCAATGCCATGGTGCGTCTCCAACCACCCGGAATCTGAGATATAAAGTGCTCACGCAAGGCTTGGATCTTATGAGGGATGAGATGGTCTTCAAAATCCCCATGTACTAGTTGACCATATTTCCTCCACCCATCAGTGTATAAACCACCATGAGAGCAGGCAGATATCGTATGTCGCCATCCACATGCGACTAGAAGCATCTTCTCTCCATCAACAGTTGAGACTTTCTATGAAACTAAGCGGTCATTTCTGTCACCTAAGCCCAAGTTTCCATATATGCCCTAGCCCCAACCATATATCTCACCATCTACTGTAACAACAACTGAGTGTTTGGTCCCAGTAACAACCATTTGGATAGATACTCCTTAAAAGGAATCAATTTTTATGGCACAAAAAAATAGTCAGTGGATCCTAGACCCAGTTGACCATTTTGATTCCGTCCCCAACTCTGCACCTCGCCCTCCATAGTCACTGCCAAACCATGGTTTTCCCCATAAGAAACTTGCCTTATTCGCAGACCATATAATGGTTTGATGGGATGAGGAGTAAACAAGTCACTAGAGTTTCCATCACTCAGCCTCTTAAAATACCCACCCCAATTATATGCTTCCACCCGCGACTCTGAATATGAAGTCGTATGGTCAGCTCCACAAGTAACAGACACTATTTCCTGGTCATCTAAGGCACTCACTTGAGTAGGAGAAAGTCGATCTTCAGCATCCCCATAGCCTAGTTGCCCATCTTCTCCCCGTCCCCATGAGTAAACAACATTTCTAAAAAAGAGATCAATGGAATGAGTAGCACTAGAGGAGATGAGAAGTAGTCATCGTGTCATGTGGGCACGCTACTACTTGCTTCTTCCCCTCCCATCTCTCCATTTTAGCAGATTCAAAACTATCTACATTCTTTCTCTACTCCTGCTGGGGCATTTATAGTGTGATTCAGATGTAGAGTAATTTGTTAGCTAAAGAAATTCGTGTAGGCTAACATTTTCAAAGAACATAGAAGTGTTGAGGACAATTTGTTAGCTAAAGAAATTAATTTTGACCTTGATCCCAATAAAGAGAACTTGGAAAAGTTATCTTAGGCATAAGCTTGTAACATCCAAAAGCTCAATGTGGAGGATGCATATTGGAAGCAAAAATCTCATAATCAATGGCTTGGCAAGGAATAAAAACATAATTCTTTTTTTCTACATCTATGTTAAAACTAAGAGAAGAGAACTTATAATCAACTTGATCAGTGATAGTCATGACAATCTTAAGTCTGAGGAACATGACGTCAAGCAAGCCACAGTAGTTTATTTTGAGGAGAAATTCTCTGCAGAACAGGACATCAGGCAAGCAATCATCTTTTAAAATATGCTTATTCTTTATGTTGAGACATTTTACTCACTGAAAAGACATTATACTCAATTCCCTCAATCACGCATTCCCCTAGGAAGAGGCGTGTCAGTTTTCTGGACTAGAAAACGATGCAGGCATGTAGTTAAGGTTTGTACAGTTTGATTCATAAAAAGTGGAGTGGTAAAATGTGAGTATGTTTAGTTATTAAACTTCGAGTTTATCTTAAATGAATTTGTCATTGAATCTGAGATCATGAATTCAAATGTAGGTTCATAGCGTTTATGACCTTCTCATATAAAGCTAAGAAACTGTTGAGTTTCAAAATAAAACACCCGAAATCGAGTACTTGACCTTATACAAAGGTATAGAATGTTCATGATATAATGAATTATTAACAGTCACTATAGCATTCTTGCATGAATTACATTGCATAATTTATATGATAGCTATGTAATAATTTCACATTGAAATAAAAATGTATTAGTCTCAAATACACCAATAAGTATGTATTGAGTATGGCAGTATGGCATTGACTATAACATTATTTCATTGAGTATAGCATCAGTTCCATACTAATAGAGAAGCAGTACATACACATATCGACATCATGGGGGGGAGAGAAGATAGGGCATAGTGAAATACCGAGCATGAGGAAGGTGTCGTAGCTCACGTTCGGTGCCAATGCACTAGTTCGCCTAAATCACATAAAATTCTTTAGTTCATTAGCTTAGGTATAAATATAACATGAACTAATAATCGCCATATTTAATTTGTAAACATTAAGGGAATAGAACTTACTGATAAAATGAAATTAGAAGATTATGCATCAAAGTTGGCATTGTTGTATACATAAGATTAATTCTAATGCAGTGGTATACATAAAAAGCCTAAGAAAGAGAAATGAGTTGCAAGAATACATGTGCTAGTAAACCATTTCATAAATTTCCCATGTTTTAGCCTCTTCAAACATCTGACTAGTCCTTCAAAGTGATAAACCCCACTAAGAGGCATTAAGAGATAATTTGGTACGGTATTTATGTTAATCTATTGCGTTGATATATATTTGAGGCTAAAGGAATGTTCCATTAAATTTTGTGCATATTATATAGTGACTCTTATTTAGGGTCGAGTATTTAGTTTCTTGTATATGAAATTTAAACAGTACATGCATAAATGCGACATTACTTACATGTTCATCATTGAAACATAGCAAAACTTTGGCGACAATCTGCGCTAGATTAATAGCTTCACCCCCTGTTTGAGGCAGATCTTTATATACAACTCCAGTTTGAGGAAGATATTCGTATGCCTTCCCTGCCTTCGATTACACTAAACAATCAATAACGATATTTGAAATAAAAATAAACGCTCAAAAAATGATGATTCTCCATAACAATACAACCATAATCTCAAGGAAGAAATCAAAGAGAGATTATTTAGGCCCAGTTTGGTTGTGCAAATTGTTTGATTATGTAAATCAGTTGATTGTGAATTAGTGAATTTGAAATGAGTTAAATCCAATTTTACGCGATGTTTGGTAATTTGAAATTGATGTTAAGGTTCTATGAAAAAAGGGTAAAAACATATATATATAGAGAGAGAGAGAGGGGGAGGGAAAATAGAGAGGGGGAGAGGGAGAGGAGACATGCACTTTTATGTGACTCCTATTTCAAATGGATTCATTTCACATTTTTTGTGAAATGATCCAATTTCAGATTTTGCACATGAGCTAAAATGGAGCAATTAATGAATCCTTTCATTAATGAAACCAAACACAATTAATGGGTCAATTTGTAAATGGATCAATTTATTAATGATCCAATTTACAATTTTGGGACAACCAAACGGGGCCTTATTAAATTAGATGTGTAACTAACATCTTTGTAATATTTTGATTTTGTTGATACAATAACTAAATAAGGACGTACTGATTATTTATTAAATTAAATTTGTTGGTCAAAGATATCATCACAAGCCAATAATAAACAAAACAAAAAAGTCACTTTTTATTCATTTTATCATTAACATACAAAAAAAAGAGCAAGTAGACCCAATTAAGATAAATAAGAAACCTACTCAACTGAGTAGTTTACAGTCACTACATACACAACAGATTTATTGTGAATACCTCGACAACATAAAGTCTTCAAATGGATAAAAAAGAATGAGTACATTCATATAAGAAACATAAATGAGAAGATAAAAATCTATTTGATAAATAATAAATCAGAAGGATACCTTTAGAAACAGATGTGAGAACGGGAGAATGGGAGGGCTGTGACTAAATCACGGAGAAAATACCCAAATCGCGAAGTAAAATTTTGAGAGAGATTTTTACTCCTGAGATACCCAAATCGAGGAGCAAACACCCAAATCGCAGAGTTGTTGTGACCAAATCGCGACAGAAGTGAGAGAGAGACCGAGCGGGAAGTTTCGACCAAAAGTGAGTGAGAGGGCCAAGCATGAAGCTGTGAGAATGAGAGGGAGGAGAAGGCGGGAGATTAAAACTGAGAAAATGTATTTTTTAAGGGTATTTTATATTTTAGTTAAGTGTACTCAATTTTGGCACACTTTTAAACAGTGCCAAATTCTGGCACTGTTTTAAAGTGTGCCAGATTGTCATTAAACTGTGCCAGAATTTGGCACAGTTTTAAACTGTGCCAAATTTTTAATATCCAGGTGTGCCAAATTGCTGTTTGTGGTGTAGTGGAGCTTTTCATGAAAAATATCTTTTTGAGTTAGGGAGATTTGCAAAAACTCAACTTTAGTTTTAAAACAAGAATTTTCATTTTCAAGAAATTTAATTCTTTTTGCAAATCTCAAATTTAATTCTCGTAATTTTTCATTACACTTATTAAGCTCATTAAATTCCTCTCGAATAGTAAAGATTTCATTATCATTAGAAATGGAAAAATTATCATTAAGGTGTCCCATCGAGAGTTAAAAAAATTGAGAGTGAGTAAAAATTGAACCACCTAAAAATACAAGGAGCAAAAAAAAATATAGAAGCCGAAAAAAGGATCTTTGACGCGATAAGTTAGCGCTCCGACTCTGATACCACTTGTTGGAACAAAAGGCCCCCAATTTTCACAAAATTCTTATACATCACAAGAAGTGATAATTTCCTTTTAAGTATATGCGGAAGCGGAAGATGATGGTTCAATTAAAACAACAAATTTTAATTTCTTTTCAAATTAAAATTAAACAAAGTGAAATAAGATTAAGTCCAAACAAATTTCCCAATTAATTTAACCCAATTCCTAGAAATTTTTCTAAGTCATATTTTCAAATTAGGCCAAACCAAAATTTACCAAATTACATTAAATGACTAGAATTAAATTAACATACACCTTACCCAATATTTATTTAGCACCAAATTAAACATGTAGTGATTAAACCAAATTTTATCTTTTTACCTAAGCATACATTCTAGGTGATATAGTAAGATAAAATTAAACAATGAATCACTACGCCGCGATGTACGAGGAAAAATCCACAACGGAAAAAAACCTCGAATGACCCTAGCCTCAAATCCACTAAGTATGGTTTTACAAATACAAGACAGTAGACTTACAACACTCGACTCGATCCCTCTCAAGCCCCGACGCTCCTTCTTGTATATACCTCAACCTAGCGAATAATCCCGGAGCTCACCCGCAGTCTCGGTATCCACCGATCGAACTTTATATGGTCACTGTCACCCGCACTAGGAGCCTTTCTCCAAGTGGGTAAATCAACGCAAACTTCTTCTTCTTTGTGGTATTTAGAAGCAAACCCAAACAATCTCTTCCTTAATATGTAGAGATAAATCGGTGCCAAACTCCAAGCAAAGTATATATATATGGATGAACTTGGATTACACAATATGGGTGAAACAAAGTGTTTAAAGAATTTTTCTTGAAAAAATGAACACTTAAACTTGAACTTTTTCTTAGGAAAGATGAACTCTCAAACTCTCTCTAGAAGGTGTTGGATAGTGAAAAAGTTAATTAGAAAAAGTTCATTTCCACAGTTAAGAAGTTCTGTTAAAAGATAGTGGGAAAATAAGTGGGAAAGTGGGTCAAAAACTTCTCAAAACTGCCAAAAAATTATTCCCGCCAAAACTCGTTCGAACGAGATTTTCGTTCGAACGAGCCTTTTAACGAAGTTCCAGTGTGAACTCGTTAGAAATCTCGTTGGATATCTCGTTGAACCATCATTCTCGTTCGAACGATACTTCGAACGACATTCCAGTGGCCTATCTGGGAACTCGTTGGCAAACTCATTCGAACGACATTGTTGTTCGAACGACAAACTCGTTCGAACGACATTTCGAACGAACTTTCATAAAGTTTGAAAAATCTGTTTTTAGCCCAGAAACTTTATATAGTTTATTTTTAAGTTTTAATAAAATCTACCTGAAAATAAACAACAGTTTTAAATAAACCGTTCACCCAAAGAAACATGTTCCAAGCTCCTATATATATTTACAATGCATTCATACCCTAGGAGTAAACGGAACATTGTTGATGACGTAGAAACGAGGCACTACAAACACGACATTTGATGAAGCTTTATGAACTTAGCCGCTACGTCTTCAACTTTAGTATGTCATAGACTTGAAGGATGATCAATAACTTTATCATATGACTCAAACGTTTTTGTCCAGAATTGAGCCAAAACTATAAAGGACTCAATTGGAAATTTGTGTCCTTACATTATTATTATTATTATTATTATTATTATTATTATTATTATTATTATTATTATTATTATTATTATTATTATTATTATTATTATTATTATTATTATTATTATTATTATTATTATGTTGTGTGTGAATTATATTTCTACTCCAACAAACCCTAAAAATCAATCGATATGGAGAACTTAGGGTTATATAAACGGAGCAAGGTAAACATAGAGGAATAGATAGATAAAAATGTCAATATTGTTTTGGGTGGGTGTGGGTGGTGGTGATGGTGGTCCGGTGGAGGAGAGAGAGGGGGATAAATGGGAACAGAGTGGTGGGTGGTGGTGGTGGCCACCGCTTGAATATCAAGCTTCACATATTTTTTTCTTTTATTTTTAGTTTCAATTTTTTTATTCTTTTCTTTTTAGTTTACTTTAGTTTTTAATTAATTTTCTTTTTTTGTTAGCTTTTTAAATCAATTTTCTTATTTTAGTTAGTTTATTAATTCTTTTAGCCACTTGTCAATTTTTCATTGTTTAAAATACTATAGTTTGTCATAGTATTTGCCATGTACCATGTCGAGTCACCCATTCTGTCAAGTCTCTTGACAGAGATGTAACGAAGGGTTACTAAATCTCCGTTAGATTGAGTTTGCAACTTTTGAAAGCACTAACATGGGTTTCAAATTGACCCCAAACCTCGAGGTTAAATTTGGATTTTCCTTAAAATCTAATAATCTGTTTACCCCATAACTCGTTTATTTGTCTATTAAATAAATCAAATATGGACTTATGTCAATCTTATTCGATAATGACGTGAGACACTCATATTATATAGATATCATATTGGGACTAAACGTGCTATATTTACTTATTTATATTGATATATGTCTAGTCTTAATTATTATATATGTCAGTTATTAAATAATATATAATATTATTTGTATATATTATATATATAGATATTATTATATAAATATTTATTATTCTTATATATATATGTCTGATCTTAACATTTATCTCATATGTTTTTTCTAAGGAGCTCGACAAGTAAGTCATATTTACATAAGGCATTTCCTAATTGGTCCAATCAAAATAATTTTTTCTCAATTGGTCCTATTTATACATGTGGTGAATATCCACTACTTGTTTACAAATATGATTTATTAAAGTAAAAATCTTTTTTCATTGGACATGTTGAGGCAAAAAAAAGATGTACGACTTATTTGATTAGATACTTATTAGAGATGAGTAATCGGTAAAAAAACATTTTTTTTTAATATTTAACAACTTACAGATTGCATAACA
This sequence comes from Sambucus nigra, assembly GCA_949130495.1. Taxonomy (NCBI): domain Eukaryota; kingdom Viridiplantae; phylum Streptophyta; class Magnoliopsida; order Dipsacales; family Adoxaceae; genus Sambucus; species Sambucus nigra. The sequence continues at coordinate 684,536,190 of OX422211.1, forward strand.
AATCAAAATTTTGTATCCTTAACATATTCGGATTCGATATGATAGATTACTCATCAGATCAGTTATTAAGTCTAATTAAAAAAAATCTGAGTCTAATTAAAATTCATAAGCCGACAAAAAGCTTAACAAATTGAACTAGTATCACCCAGATTCATTTGGTGGTTTACCCTCTTAGTACATTAGGTAGTAAATTCTTTTGATTTTTTTGTCGAAGGAGTTAAGAGATTGAAGTTGGTTTTTATTTTGTGCACTATGTTACTAGATTTTTTTTACTCAACACTAACATGTCAAAATGATACATGAAACGACACAGAATTATAAGTTACTAGATTTAAAATTATCGAATTTAAATTAATATCGGATCAACACGGTAGATTCATATGTACTCATTAAAACCCTTACTAATGTCCTAACTATTTATTGATAACATTTTGTATTATTTGTTATATATATAAATTTGAGATCCATCTATTCCCACTCCACCACTAACTTCCCCCACTCCTCTTTTATAGTTAAAGACCAAAATACCCTATTTTTCTTTACTCTTTTCATTCATCCAAAATCAACATTTATACTCAAAACTTATATCCACTTTATTTTGTCCAACTAAATCAATTTTTTTCATTATTTATTAACGAAATACTATTTATATTAAAATCTCTTTTGAGTATAAAAAATGTTTATTAAATAAAACTGTTTATTTAAAAAAATTGTTTAAATTAACTGTTTATTAAAAAAACTATTTTTTATAACTGTTTTAGAAAATAATAAAACCATTTCCATTGTCTTAAAAAAAATAATTGTTGTTTTTAAAAATTGTTCATAAAAACTAAAACAATGTTCTATATAATATAAAAGACAATTTTATTACAAAAATAAATTGTTTTAGCTGTTAAAATAGTCTTTTGTATATATAATTTTTTTTTACTAGAGCGACCCAAATCTTATCTATTTTTTTAGTTAAAAAATTATTTATAAAACATAAAATTTCTTTTCTTGAAAAGTTGTTTTCTTAAAAAAATGTTTTTTTGTTTACAAATTTAATTTTTGGTTAAAAACTGATTTTTTTTTTAACTATTTTAAAAATAATCTTTTTACTATTTAAAAAAATAGTCCGCTAGCGGTATATATAGGCAGTCCGACCACCTATGCATACCGTTGGTGCTGACCAACATATAAGAAGAAATGGTCCGCGCCAGCGGTATGTATTGGTGGTTGGATTGCCTATACATATCTGTTGACGCAGACTATTTTTTATAAAACAGTAAAAAGATTATTTTTAAAATTGTATAAAAAACAATTTTTAACCAAAAATAAAATGTGTATAAAAAAACACTTTTTGAAGAAAACGGTTTTTTAAGAAAATAAATTTTACATTTTATAAACAATTTTTATAAGATTTTCTTTTTTAAAACAATTGAACTGCTTTTTTAAATAGTTATAAAAAGTTATTTTTTAATTAAAAAACAGTTATTTATTGAAAATATAATTTTTTTTATTTTTATCAAATGTATTTGTTTTAATTGAAGGTAAAAAAAAATAGACATTTAAATTAGGATCAAATACCAAAAAGTCTCTCAAACATTTTTTAATACATACTTAGTCCAAGCTTTTTATTTTGTACCAAAAAGTTTTTTATTATCTTATCTTTAAAGGTCCGCGCCAGCGACATAATAAAGTATTCTTAGCATGGTGAATGACTTTTTAATACAAAATAAAAAGACTTAAACTAAATGTACATTAAAAAAAATTTGAGAATGCCCTTTTAAATTATATAAGTTTTGCTACTCAAATGAAGTGTGAGGAAATGAGAGGAGAGTGAATAGCCGGTCTCTAACATTTTGTGGGTGGGATCTTCATAGTTGTCAGTATCAGTCGATACGCTATATGTATCGTACAATACTTATCATAGAGGTTTCCGTCATGTATCATTAATACGAATTTATCGAGGAGCCATCTGCTTATGTTTCTAACTTAAATAAAAAAAGTCAAAAGAAAGGGATGAGAAGTAGAACAAACAACAACATTTACAAACATCCCAAAGTCTGAAGGGGTTGCTGCTTTTGAATCAGGTTCGTTGACCTGATTTTCTTCATTTTCTTCTTCTTTTTCTTGTTCGTAAATTCCTTTTCTCCTTTTCTTCTTGGGATATCTCTAGTTAGTAACTTCCTTTTCTCCTTCTTCTTGGGTTATTGACAACCTTGGGGATCATATAACTTTTTCAGGATTTGAATTTAATATATAGGAATTAATTTTATTATGTTTTGATGGAGAAGTTTACTTACTCAACGAGTCTTAATGGTTTGGGTTGTGTGACCCATGAACGGTAACGGACTCGTATATGAGTTATAGTTTTTTTATTTTTTTTTACACGAAGCCACTTTCATACGATACGAACACCACCCAACACCAACACAATGAAAATAGTTTATAAATAATCTTTTTTTTTGGTTCAAGTCTGCTTTTTGTTTTTATTTAATTACTTGTTCTTGCAAATTCCGCAGCATATAATTCTCAAGCATACACTAGTTGGTCTAATGGATTTCTCTGTGAAAGTGGTAAAACAAGCGTTAGTCAAGGCAGTAAATGGAGGCCAGATGAACATCGTGTCGTCACCATTGTCGATAGCTGCGATACTAAGTGTTCTGGCCGCGGGGTCCAAAGGTGGTACCGCGGAGAAGTTGCTTGCCTTTTTCGGTTGTGACACCGTTTATGATATCGAAACTAGTTACACCAACTTAGCGACTATCGCAACCAATGCGGAAGAGGTTGAGGCCCCAGGTGGCGACAAAGGGCCTATTATCAATTTTGTAAATGGATTGTGGTCGGACCAGCGTTATACAATCAAGCCTTCATTTCAGCAGTCTCTCTTATCGGTTTTCGGGGCTGAAACTAAATCACTAGATTTTGCAAATAAGGTACCCCCCCCCCCCCCCCCCCTCTCTCCCCCTCTCTTTTCACCCTCTTTTTACATCTATGCATGTATAGCTGTTATTGTGTTGTGTAAGGGATCATGTAATTCACACCAAGCAAATGAAGTAGAGAATAATGCTATTTTACTTGCCACATCATTAATAGGTTTAGTGTCTTGAATGATAGCAATGTCTCTTTTAAAGGAAGTTTTGTTTGATTGTTTGTCATTGTACTGACTAAAAGGATAGCGATTAACACAGAATCTCACCAAAATTGAAATTATTTGAAGTGTACATTTTCTTTTTTTGTTCACTTCTTGATAGAATTCGGTCTAAATACTTGTTTTGTAATTATGGCTTTGTTTTTAGCTATGGCTCCAGGATCCTCTTGGTTACATTGTGCTCTCAATATAGTAACAAAGTTACTGACTTCCCTATACATTACAATTTGCTCCAATTTTCCTCAATACATGCCTAGGTGACTGGCATGTTATTCGTGTGTATTTAGAAAAAAATGAAGGAAAGTGTAACAGACCAGATTTGAGTCCCTAAGATACATATGGAAAACTGTCAACCATTGCCACATTTAGGAAAACCTAAGTAAATTTTTTATAACAAGGATCCTGGTCCATTGTTGTCAATAATTAACTCTCTCTCTCTCTCTCTCTCTCTCAGGCATCTGAAGCGGCAGAGGAAATCAATTCATGGGTCAGTAGAGCCACAAATGGATTTATTAAGAAGATAATTAATGATATTGATAATGAGACAATTTTCATCCTTGCCAATGCACTTTACTTTAAGGGAACTTGGGAGTGCACATTTGATGTGTCCAAAACCAAGGACAACAACTTTTACTTGCTTAATGGTGAAAATGTTCAAGTTCCCTTCATGTCCAGGAAACAGTCCGATTATCATTTCTTTGGATCGTTCGAGACTTTCAAAGTTGTCAAGTTATATTACAAAAGCAGCCGCCACGACAGCAGGCAATTTTCCATGCATTTGTTTCTTCCCCACGAGAGGGACGGGCTGCAAAATATGATTCAAGAGTTCTTTGACAATCCAAAGTTGTTCCTAAATCAGAAGTTAGATATTCCCAAGACGAGACTGGACGAGTTTTTGATCCCTAAATTTAAACTCTCATACACATTTGACGCTTATAAGATCATGCAAGACTTGGGATTGGAATTGAATATCGACGATGTTTCGAACATGATAGAATATGGGCATGACAAGGGTGGTGGCGTGGAAATCATCCAGACGTCTCAAATTGAAGTTAACGAAGAAGGGACTGAGGCAGCGGCTGTAACATTCTCTAGGGTTCGCAAGTGTCGTAGGCTTCCTAAACCCGATTCAAGTTTCGTGGCTGACCATCCATTCATGTTTGTAATCAAGGAAGACACTTCTTCAACTCCCTTTTTTGTTGGAGCTTTGCTCAATCCCCTTTCGTAATCTCCTCGTGAATCACTTGTCGAATTTTGATAGTAATGGCTTACCATTTATGTGATAAATATTTTAACGTGTGAAACTGTGTTTGGCCAACCTGGAGTGGAAGATGAATTGTTAAGTTGTTCTGGATGTTTGTTCAAATTTTCTTAATGCTAAATCAGTAAATTTCGTGTTATTTCTTATATGTTTGGAGTTTGATTACCAGTGTTTGATTTTTATTTTTGTTTTGGGGATCAGGGGGTGAGCTGCATCGAGATATGTTTGGATTGTGTAATTCAACTAGGTAGAAGAATAGTTTGCAGTAAGTGCTCGTTTCTTGCTCTCGAATTTGTATTTTAACTTTATGTTTATCTTCTGATTCACATTGGGGAAAAAAATCGTTATTCTCTAAGTTAGTTTATTTGACTTTTGGGTTTTGGGTTATTACTCTTGTTTGGGTAAATCAAAAGTGGGTCAGAACTTATGTTGAGAAATGCAAATGGCATAGTGGCCTCTTCTATAGCGTCTTCATTATGTTCCCAAATTTAATTTCTCTAAATTTAATTTCTCTAAGAGCTGCTACAACTACTTAACGCCTTTTAGATTTAGATGGCTATATTCTGGGCTGGAAATTTTTACACAACACACGAGCCTACTATCCACCACACGAGTAATAAATGGATTTGCCAAAGTCTCAATCATGAATAACAAGAAAATGATAATAATAAAAATCCATATATAATTTATGGAAGATGATAACATGTGCCGTTAGGACACATGTTTTGAGTCTCAAAATAGTAAGTATTAGAGCTCTACATGAGTATTTGTTTCCTATTAAATGTATGTTGGAAGTTTGTCGCTGCTATTTTTGGAATTTTAATGTATGCCCTTAGGGAAGATGTTATCAGGACTCATAATTTATTATCTATTATCTGCTATCTATATTATACCTCTAATACGATCAGGGGCGGATGGACATAGGGCCCACTGTCCCGGTTCAATTTAAAATATATATATATAGGTTTTTTTAGTAAAACTTCAAACTTCAAGGTATACCTCTAATTATTTACAAAATTGAGGATGTAAAAAAGATTGTAATTAATTAAAATAATTAACTTAAACAGCAAGGTCTGCTCTCTTTGTAGTTGTAGTTGTAGTTGTAGTTGTAGTTGTAGTTGTAGTTGTTTGAGCATTATAAAACTATAATTTGTAATTGTAGTTGTTTGGTCATTAAAATAATAAACATAAAAACAAGATCTCTTATAATTTGTAGTTGTTTGAGCACTATAAAACTTGAAATAACCCCCAAAAAAAATCGCATCAGGGGCTCGCGCCCCCGAACCCCCGACACCACTCGAAAACCGGTTGAACAAAAATCTTGAATACGATAGTATTAAAGCTGTTAATGTTGAAGCCTGACATTAATGCTACTAGTCTATCTCCTCTAATTATCGTTCAAATAATTTTAGAGTCTTTTCATTTTTTAAAACAACTAGTAAAATGTATGGCTTTAATTTTCGCATATATAAATTGGCTACTCGGGTTCCCATGTAATCCAAAACGTCAAACCCCTAGAAACTCGCAAATATAAAAATACCCCTCAGGTTTATGGTTGTAAAATTAAAAAAACCCAAGAATTAAACTCGGGATGATACCAAGTTAATGAGAAAATTGAAAAAATAAATGAAAATTTATTTTATTAATATTCAAGGTAATAACTTTAAGGTTATGATAAATTATCATCTAAACGTTTTTAATACCTGTCTTTCTGAATTAAGGTCACACTTTGGGAACAACAGTTGTAGGACTCAAACTTTACAACATTTTTTTGGGTCCTTCAAAGTGATTATTTTTTTTTGGCAATAATCAATCCTAACCCTTCTCCTCTCTCTCACATAAATTCTTTTTGTTCATAATAAATAACTCTCAAAATTTTATTATGTTCCCATAATTGTTGGTTTGTTTTAGATGATTCATATGTATACGTCTAAATCTTTTTTAAAATATGAGTTTATGACAACAAATTGGTTTTGCCGTTGGCTTTTGGGTTTAATGTTTAGATTTTGATATCGCTGATATGCTAACATGTAACACTTTTGACAGTTTTGTTTTACATAAAATAAACATGTATTTTTTAGTAAAATTTACTTTCCTTACTATTACTCATACAAAAATGCTATTGTGACTTAATTTTTGACATAATGGAACAAACCGCCATGTCAGTTTATTTCAAAAAATTATGTCAAAAATTAAGTCACAATAAAACTACTCTTAGTCATTTAATTTATAATAATAATAATAGATACATGATTTTGGAGTTCTCTGTGATTATTTTTCATTAATATTTTTAATGATTTTTGTGTCCACAAATCCAGATATCATTGATGAGGCGCCTTTTACATATTAATTTTTAACTTTTAGGAATCTAAGATTATAAACAATAGTTTGTTGTCAATGTTACTTAAGTAATTAGGTACCAACTAACTGAATATTCACCATAAAATATTAAGCACAACATATTTACAAATGCTATCCATTATTATCTATTTATATTATTAAAGAAATTTTAAGTAGATTTTTTTTATAAAACGCTCGTGCATCGTTCGGGTTCCATACTAGTAACAATATAAAAATGATGTCTCTAAATTGATGATGTCACATGTCTCCAATCAATAAGTATCAATTAAATGTTATTTGCTTCTCTCTCCTCAAATACACAATTGTTTTTGTGCTCAAAAGTAAAAAATTCTTAAATCTCTCTCTTTCTAAAGCAAATCCTTCATATTTGCTCTTTAAGGGCCATAGTGATTTTGGTTGGGTTATTTAGAGATGATTTTCAAACTCTCTTTGTCACTGTCGGGAGCCATCACTTTATACTTTTGCTCTAACTTTTTTTAAACATTGTTCTCACTTTTTTTTAAACTAACACTATAGATGGGGCTTGAAGATAATCTCGAGATTAGAGATAATCCCCCCAGTTAATACAACAGACTCAAGGGATTAAGGCAGCTCACTGTGGCAGCTCAAGTGAGGCAACTCACCGTGGCAGCCCAGGGAGATCTTCCAGCGAAGAAACTGGCTGAGATTGCTCATGCTTTAGCTTTGTTGTCTAACTTAGTCATGTTGTATCTTTTGTTTATATTGACTGTGAGCTGTAACGATTACAATGATTATTCAGTGTGAGATCAAACAGTGCTCGCGAGAGACTAGGCCTGGCAGGGCCTGGGAGAGCTTTCATGCTCTATCTAATGACCTCGCCGTGGGAACTTCATAGGGACTTGGTTTAGAGGATTGAGAAGTGAGGCACTGTTGGGGCTTGCCCTGACCATATTAGATACACCTGGTAAAACACCGAAGAGCCTGTGTTCATGGAACCTTGTGCAGAGCAGCCTTGAGTTCCATCGGGCATTGAGTTGTGAATCAAATAACCCTCTACTTAATGTCACATCTACTTTATGTATGTCACTAGCCAGCTAGGCAATGTCAAATCTTCACTTGAGTAAACCACCGTGGTATTTGGGGCAGTCAGACAGTTGGTGAGCTACATCTGTGACAATAGCCCCCTGACGCACAGTGGTTAGGCAAAAGGCATGTCTTGGCATTTAATGCTCATAATGTGGAGTTGACTAGTCCATCAGGCATTTAATGTTTGTGACATAAAGTATGAGGGATGTCTTACACAGTGGTATAGGACTGAGGCATCTCGGGAATGGTGCGGGGGTTATTTATTGGCCTCAACCACTTCTTAGATAGGCATATGCTTTTTAGAGCTTTTTGCTAGAGATTATTGGTTAGAGAGAGATTATCATCAAGAACAAGTTATTGCAAAACCAGAGCTCTTACTCACCCACTATTGTCATTTATTACTAAGATTTTAATACCTGACTAGAGACCTTTTGAGGATTGGTGTGTTTAGCTTCCTGTCAAGGTGTATCTAGGGTGCTTACCTCTCTCTCCCTCTAAATGAGTTACTTCTGAACTCATTATTATCTTCTGAGTTATAAACGAGAGATTCATGAGTTCAAATTGAGTTTATCTTCACTGGGCTGTGATTGTGTGTCTTATGATTAATCAAGAGCGTTCCCGATTAACTTATCATTACTATGCTCAAAAGGGGTTACGTTTCCATCTAATCTAATCTAGCCTCTTACATTTGGCGACTCCGTTGGGGAGGTATTCTTCTGGCAAAAGAGTATGGCATAGGATAATGTTAATCGTAGACTCAACTTTAATGATATCGAAGGCAATGAGGAATAAGCGACGAGAGAGATGGAAGCTCCTAGAAGTGGGGTCCCTCCTTAGGTAGATGCTTCCCAAGATCCAACGCTGACTGGAGTCCCAACGGTCACCCAAGCCTCTACTAGTGCTATCCTAAGACCAGCGCAAATAACCCTCCTCGTGGGTAAGTTTTTTGAGTTTTTGTAGACACCTGAGGCTACCACGGTCCTAGGAGGGGGAACATATCCCAGCGCTTTTGTGACACCTGGGGTGGTCCCAGTGGCTCCGATGAACCCTACCCTGTCTGTTCCGACGGGAACTAGACCTATAGGCACAACACCCACTCCTCCCTCAATGACGGGTGTAACCAGTGCTCCATCAGTGGTCACTCCAAATGCTACTAGTGTTCCGCCAGTGGCCCCTCTGGCCACTCCCTTCACGGTTGAGATGACGCTGGCGTTGGCATTAGAAGAAATGAGGAAAGAAATGTAAAAGGAGATGCTGAAAATGATAGCAGCCTCCTCGCAATCGGCCAGCGAAGTAGCTTCAATGTATGATGATTTTTGCACGCCCTATCCCCAGGAATACAACGATGAGACTTACCCGAAGGACTACATCCTTCCCATCTTTGAGAAATACACTGGAAAGGGGGGGGGGGGGGGGAACCCCAAGGAGCACATCAAACGTTTCATCGAACATCTGGGGGCTCACTGCAACAACAAGAAGTTTAGGCTGAGGGAATTCTCAAAATCATTAACCGATAAAGCTTATACGTGGTACTCTCATTTGGTGCCTAAGAGTGTTTCAACATGGGAAGAGATGCATTTTTTATTTGTTCAGAAGTTCTTTCTAGCAGAAGACGAGTTCACGTTAACATAGTTGGGCAGGGAAAAGCAATGGCCGGGAGAAGATAAGGTGGCTTATGTTCGAAGATGCAGGGAGAGGTCCCTCAACGTGAGAGAAGAAGCCAAAGAGTCCAAACTGTAATAACTCTGTGTTGAAGATTTTCTCCCAGAGTATATCTGTCACCTAATTAATGAAACTCGCGAAGGGATTTTTGCAGCATTTCTTAAAGCAGCAAGGAATATATTGCTGGTAGTTTGGCCAAACCCTGTTGTAGTACCACAGGTGTTCAGACAGCTCGAGCCACCTGTTGCGGCACGTGGCCAGTCCCACGGGTGGGATACATCGATGGAGGTGAAGGAAGCAAACAACCGAAAAAGGATAACAAGAGAAAGTTTAGGAGAGATAGGGAAGACCCACCACCGTTACCCTGCATAGTTGAGGAGGCCATTAACTATTACAATGTCATGGTTCAAGGAGAAACGGTGTATGAACCTAAGGGCATTCCCGCCGTGGAGTCGGATGCGGCAACGAGACCAGATCCTAAATATTGTCATATCCATCGACGGGTGGGTTATCCAACGGAGAACTGATTCACGTTGAGAAAGATTATCAATAAGCACATGAAGACGAGGACTTTACAGATCCCTCAAGAAAACAACGTGAACGTTAACCCCCTCCCCCCGCACGGGGCGAACTTAGTGATTGCCTATGATAAGGAGGCAGAACGAGAGATGAGGGAACTTGAGTTCCAATGGGGGGATTTTGAAGATGCTTTAAAATATTGCACAAAGGGCATGGCTAATGTGGTCATTGCCTACGATGAGGCAAGTGCGAGGGATGTGAAGGAGCTATACAACTTGGAAGGGGAGGACAAGAACCCAAATTTAGAGTATCAAGATGTTTCGCGGTCACCCAAGTTCTTGTGGTTCTATGACCAAGTGGGGATACCTAAGGAAAGCCGTTTAGATATAACGCATGCAATTTTGGATATTGCAAAGAAGAACGCAGTACCCTCGTTAAGATGGAAAAGGCCCATGGCCAGACTGGTGAGAAAGTTCTTGTCTGAAGTAACTTTTAGTGATGCTGACAGGACTGTGAGATTCCGACACAACAGGACCCTATACGTAACGACAAGTATCAATGGGGTAAGATTCGCGAGGGCACTAATGGATGGAGGTGCATTGATAAACATCATGCCTATCAGTTCCTTCCGTATAGCTAACATTTTAAAGGAAAGACTGATAGCAATGCCTTTGATGATTTCTGGTTACGACAATCAATCATCCAAATATGTGGGGATCGTAATGGGGAACCTTACCTCACACATCAAGTTTCATGTGATTGAAAGTACCACTTCCTACCACTTACTGATAGGGAGGGTTTGGATGCATAACTAGGGCCTGGTCCCTTCGACATATCACCAATGTGCAAAGGCAAATGTTAAAGGGACTGAGATCGTCATACGAGCCACTGAGAAGCTCTTTGCTACCAAAGAAACTCATTTGGTAGATGCATCCTTCTACATAAAGCTGGAGGAAGATGCCAGGGTGCTGACAAAAAGGATGGAAGGAGCAAGAGTTCCCTCTATCAGGGAAAGGATGGGGCCTGTGAATGGCCAAGGAAATGAAGGAACAAAGGGAAAGGTAGTAAAGAAAAAAGTTCACTTAGCTAATCCTAAGAATAAAAATATATCAAAGCAACTTAGAGACAGGATGAGACCCAGAATGGATCTGATGGATCACAAAACCTAACGGCAGAGTGTGCTGAGCACATTTTGGGGGAATAGGTTGGCTAAGGCTTCAAGAGAAAGGAAAATAAAGGCAGTCACAACGATAAGCAGGCAGTGCAAGAAGAAGATTACTAAGGATGGAAGGGTGATCTACCTTTTATAAGGGTGTGAGTGGGCAGCCAAAGAAGCCGATTTAGAGGCTGACCCGATATATGATTGCTTCTTGGTGGACCAGCAAGTTCAGTGCATGGTCATCGACAACTCAAATATACATGAGTTTACGAAAGACGTAATTAAAGAACCAGACTATATGACGGATCGCCCAAAACCCCAGGTGCAAGAGTTAGAGCAGTTAAACTTGTCCAAAGATGGAGAAGATGCGAGGCCCATATTTATTTCGAAGGATCTGAGCACAATAAATAGAGAAGACTTGATCAAGTTGATTCAGGAATTCAGAGATGTCTTTGCGTGGAAATACAGAGAGATGGAAGGTTTAGACAAAGAGGTTAGTTACCATAAACTAAACGTTATACCTTCATCCATACCGGTGAAACAAGCCTAAAGAACATACAAGCCAGAGCTGGATTTAAAGATCAAGGATAAGGTCCAATGGTTGCTGGCAGTAGGGTTTATTGAGTCGATCCAATATCCACTATGGGTTTCAAGCATCGTTCCAGTAGGAAAGAAGGATAAGAATCAAATAAGGATTTGTATAGACTTCACGGACCTAAACAGAGCTTGTCCAAAAGATGAGTTCCCTCTACCTTATATTGGTAGCCTCATCGATGTGATGGCTGGTTATAAAATGTACAGTTTCATGGATGGGTATGTGGGGTACAACCAGATCAAGATGGATCGGGCTGACGCAGAGAAAATGATATTTTGGACCCCGTTAGGAAAATTTATGTACAAGGTAATATCATTTGGATTAAAGAATGTTGGGGCGAACTATCAAAGGACGATGATGGCCATTTTTCATGATTTCTTTCAAAAATTTCTAGAGTTCTATGTGGACAATTTGGTCATCAAAACGAAGAAGGAGGAGTCTCATCTGGACTACCTAAGGAGGATGTTCGTTTGCTGCAGAAAATATAAGCTGAAGATGAACCCACTAAAGGGTGCCCTTAGGGTCATAAGTGGGAAGTTCTTAGGGTTCGTGGTAGATCGACAGGGAGTACAGATGGACCAGGACAAGCAGCGAGCTATCCTGGAAATGTCGTGCATAAAAATGATGAAAAAGCTCAAAAGTTTCCTCGATAAAGTATCTTACCTCAGATGATTTGTGCCGGGGTTGGTTGAGATAACTCACCCGTTGATGGAGCTACTGTGAAAGGGCAAAAAATTCAAGTGGGAGGAAGCACATCAGGAGTCTTTGACTAATATAAAAAAGCTACTAACCTCTTCATAAACGATGATCCCCCCAAAACCTAGAATTTCGTTGCAACTCTACCTCATGTCTACCACCAGGTCCATCGGAGCGCTCTTGGTGCAAGAAGTCGATGGGAAAGAAAGGTCAGTCTACTACTTGAGCAGAATCATACATGGGCCAGAGGCAAGGTACAATAGTGTAGAAAGGCACTGTTTAGCCTTAGTTTTCGTAGCACAAAAACTTAGACATTATATTTTATCTTTCATTATTCACATTGTGACAAGATGTGATCCAATTAAGTTTTTATTGGAAAGAACTATTTTGATTGAAATAGAACCTAGGTGGTTCCTCAACCTCTCAGAATATGACTTAAAGTGCGTGGTCCCTCGCGCAATCAAGAGCCAGGCGTATGCAGACTTGCTGGCAATCTTCCCATCTGGATTATTTGAGCCACCCCGAGAAAGCATCCCGGGGGATGACTTGCAGGAAAATTTTCTGGAGTCCAACCGTGAAGAATGAACGATGCAATTCGATGGTTCTTTAGTAGAAAATAAAGGAGGGGCAGGAGTCATCTTCTCTAAAGGAAAGGAGGAATTTTTCCTTTCCTATAAATTGGATTTCCCTTGCTCTAATAATGAAGCAGAGTATGAGGCATTGGTACTGGGGCTGCTAGAGGCCCTTAGAAGGGGCATTCGTTCACTATGTATCAAGGTGATTCAAATTTGGTAGTTTAATAAGTGAATGGGGAGTATGCGTTGAAGCACCTCAGTTTAGCGCCCTACAGAACGATCATTCAATGGCTTATTAACCAGTTCCATCATGTTAAGATAAAAAGATATCCCAAAATGATGAATATACATGCTGATGCCTATGCCACCATTGTGCAGAAGCTGATTATAAAGATTGACACAACTACTGTAGTGATCTAACGAAGAAGAGCCCCATCGGTGTTACAGTCAAATCTACCCATGGAGGAAAATTTAGATTGGAAAGGCGAGATCAGAAAATAGTTAGAGTCTAGGGAAGGCGAGATGGAACTGAGAGAGCTAGCACAGTAATTCGTTAATCATGGCAACCTATACTTCAGGAACGTGGGAGGATGGTTGTCAAGATGTGTTGGCCTAGAAGAGGAAGAACAAAGGTTGAGGAAGACGCATAAAAGCCACTGCGAAACAACAGAGATCCCTTTGTACATGAGAATCCAACGTGAAGGAAACTTTTGGCCAGTGATAAAATAAGACGCAGTGGAGTTACAATGGAAATGCGATAAGTGACATCTCTTCTTTTAAGCAGTCGAATGTCACTTCGTTGAGACTTAAACAGATTCGAGGCAGCCTTATATAGATTTCATCAAATACGGAGTTCTTCCTAAGAAAAAAATAGACGCGATGGGACTCAAATGGAGGGCCCCACGCTTCTATGCCCAAGATGAATAACTCTATCAAAGAGGATACTTCAACAAACCGTTGAGATGCATCACAAAAGAGGAGGCAACTGAAGTGTTGACACAAGCTCACGATCCAGCTCACATCGGAGGGGCAAAGCTATATGATCAACTAATGACCTTGGGGTACTATTGGCCAACTATGGAGAAGGACTCTGCTGAATTTGAGTGAAAGTGCAGCGTGTGCCAGCTGCATGGGAATATGATCCATACTTCTTCGGTAGATTTACATTCCTTGGCCACTCCCTATTCGTTCCACACTTGGGCGTTTGATCTGGTAGGAACGATACACCCTTAATCAAGAGGAAAAATATGGATATTAGTGGCAAAGGAGTGTTTTATAAAGTGGGCCAAAGAGATACCTCTCAGAAGAGTAATGGAGACTGTGGTGGTTAACTTTATTAGAGAATACGTGATTTGTCATTTCAGAATCCCAAAAGTCATCCTCTCCGATAATGGAAACCCCTTCGTCAATAAAAGATAAAAATGCCCACTGACAAATACTCCATCGTCCATCATACTTTAACGGTGGCATATCCTATGGGAAACGGACAAGCTGAAGCGACTAACAAGACTTTGGTTAAAATTTTGGCCAAAATCGTGGAAGACTTCCCAGGATCATGCGATGACAATATCCTAACAAAACTATGGGACTACCAAATGACCAAGAGATAACCCACAGGATACACACCGTTCTCCCTCATGTACGGAGCCTAAGTAATCCTTCCAGTAGAGTTGGAGGTTTCTTCTACTCATTATTCCCTGCGAAGCAGCATGCTCCCTCAGAGTAGACACGTATAGTTAGAAGCGTCGTACGAACACAGAGACAATACGATGCAACACTTCTAAATGTACACGAAACAACTCTCAAGGGCATATGATAACTTGGTGAGACCAAGGAAGTTCGTTGAAGGAGCCCTCATTCTAAAAGCAGTGGTGAAGCACATCAGAGGGCTTCCTCTACCTAAGTTTGTAGCGAATTAGGAGGGACCTTTCATTATGACTCACGATTCGGGTTACTGTTTAATTTCAAAGATGGAACAAGATAAACCATTTAAGATTAATAACAAATAGTTGAAGGTCTATCATGTATAATTGAGTAACCTTAGAAAGATGATGTATTTTGTTTTCATGAATATACAAGACGTTTTTGAAGTTATACTGTTTGTTGCAACTAAAGTGAGATGGAAAATTGTAAAACTTTATTTTTTGCAAGTTGTTATAACACAGAGGTGACAAGAAAATAAGATAAACTTATCTTTCATTCATAAACTGGGGAGTGTTTTACAAAATTGGGAACTACTGCCCAAAAATTTCATGAAAAGAAAAATAAAAATTTGTACAAGTGTTGGGGGGGGGGGGGGGGGTCATTAGCTTAGGAGGAACTATAAGTCTGGGGCAGAGAAAAAGTCCCCAGGCAAGCCCGAAGAAGCTACCAAGCACGTATGTTGGGTGCTAATGGAACCCTCCAGCCTCATTTGAACTTGATCCTGCACGATAAGCAATTTCTCTCGTTTCAACTTGGCCAGACGAAGAGCTTCCTAGTTATCCTCCACCTATTGATTTGCAGCTTCCAGTAGAGGTGTTAACTCGACCAGTCTTGCCTCTTCAATCCGTTAAGTTTCCAAGTGTTTCTGCAGTAACTCCCTCTGAATTTCTAATTGTTGAATCTTCAAAGCTTTGAGGTGACCGATCAGCCAATTAAATTAGAATCCATATGTGCCTAACTCCTTCAAATAGCCTAAGAATTGATTTAGGAGGGTCCTGGTGACATTTGCAGTGGGGGTGTTGACAAGCTCAGTAATGACGGTTACCATGCCCTGAAGCCTATGGCTCATCACTGAAATGTTTGAACGGAGGCGATCAACAGTGAAAGTGTCAAGATGGTGAGTAGCAATTTGCTCAATCACTAAATGATGACAGGCAGGTATTTGAGGTGAGCGGTGAAGAACCATGAGGCAAAACTCATGAAGAGCCATTATAGGCAAAGGAAGCTCACAGCTGGCTTCGCTATCATCTGGAGCACCCATCGTGGAACCTTGGTCATCATGACTTGATTCCTCAGATACAACTGGTTTTGGACGAGGGGAGGCGACGGGAGAAGGAGCTGGTCGGGATTTCTCTTCATCACAAAGGGACTCCCTATCAACCTGAGAGCAGGCAAGTAAAATAATGAGTTCAATAAAAATTCTTAACAAGTATTTTCATTGTTTACTCACCATTACAGGTGGAGTTTGATGAAAAATCTTAACAAGTGATTTTCATTGTTAAGTCACCGTTATAGGTGGAGTTTGACAAAAAATCTTAACAAGTGGTTTTCGTTGTTAAGTCACTATTACTGGTAGAGTTTGACAAAAAATCTTAACAAGTGGTTTTCATCGTTAAGTCACCGTTACTAGTGGAGTTTGACGAAAAATCTTAACAAGTGATTTTCATTGTTAAGTCACCGTTATTGGTGGAATTTGACGAAAAATCTTAACAAGTGATTTTTATTGTTAAGTCACCGTTAGTGGTGGAGTTTTTAACAAGTGTTTTTCATTGTTAAGTCATCGTTATCGGTGGAATTTGACGAAAAAATATTAACAAGTGGTTTTCATTGTTAAGTCACCGTTATAGGGGGAGTTTACGAAAAATTTTAACAATTGATTTTCATTATTTGAATGATTGAAGATGAGATCATTCTAACAAAGAGATTGCACATCGTCAAGATAAAGGACAAACACCATGAAATAAAGAGAAATGGATAAATACCTCGGCAACTGCTGGAGCAAGAACGGGAGATGGGAAATAAGCTGCAACAGTAGGCACCATAGTGGGCAAGTTCATCTACTCGAGAGCCTTCACAGAACCCTCAGTTATAGGAACCTCAACACTTGATGAAGCTCCTACTTCAAAAAAAGGAACTAGGGCCAAAATTAGGAGTGGGATTGAATGGTCTATTCGATCTTCCACAGATACATCATCCCTTGTAGGGGGAGAAAAAGGACCACAGTGAGTAGATAAGCCAAAGGTAACCCTAGTAACGGGTGGAGTCTCGAGGGATGACGACAGAGTTAAGCCTGGGGCAAGCTGAGAATA
Source organism: Sambucus nigra (assembly GCA_949130495.1). Classification (NCBI taxonomy): domain Eukaryota; kingdom Viridiplantae; phylum Streptophyta; class Magnoliopsida; order Dipsacales; family Adoxaceae; genus Sambucus; species Sambucus nigra. The sequence goes on from OX422211.1 coordinate 684,553,211, forward strand.
TAAAACTAAGTGTTAGAAGCAAGGAACACCACTGAAAGAAGGGTTAAAGTGCACATTCAACCTACCTCAGTCATGTTGGCAAAGGGTGAAAACTCAGAGATGGGCCTTAATAGTAGGGGCTGGAAAAATAAATCATCCAGCGCAGAAGCTAGTAATGAGCTAGCTTCAACCTGAAATACACCAAAATATCTAGAAGATTCAACAAAGTGAGAAGGATGGAAAAGAAAGATTTAAAAGTTTTTAAAACTTGTTACCTCGGGGGAACTTTGCAAATTTGGAGCGATGTCTAGAGGAACCACTGACAAAGAGGGTGAACCATAAAAAGCTAAGGGAGTCTTCTTTGGCTGAGAGGAAACTCCCGTAGGGTCAATGGGGGCAATAACCTCCTTAGCAGCCTCCACCGTATGAAGGGAGACTAAATGACGAGAATAAGTGAGCCCTGTCATAGGAGAACGGGGGGAGTTGCATCAATGGAGCTAATCTTGAAGCGTTCCCCTACGAAAGGACTCACAGGAGGGCTAGGCCTTTCTTCTTCAGCTTCCTACATCAATTTTCCAAGAGTCAGACAAATACAACTTGTTATAGAAAAATGAGAAAAAACACGTGTATACCTCTGATCTAGGGGAAAATGGGATGCTATCACCAATGGCGAGAAAGAAGGGAAAGGGGATGGTGAAGACCTCTACGTGGGATGGTGCTCAATATTAGGACATTCATCTAATGCCATAGTTCCAACAGCAAAAGGAGTTGGGGTGAGATGTACATCGGGAACTCATTTCTTCTGGAACTTAGTACCCAGAGTAGCAGCACCAAGACTTGGAGGAACCCTTGAGCTTTTCCTTTGCTTTGACCCCCCTTCAGATGGATATACTAAGATGGTGGGGAAGGCAGCAGCAGAAGGAATGGAGGGAGTGTGTCGGTGAAACTCAAAATTTATTCGCTCTACCTCAGCTTGAATTTTCTTTCTCAACTCCTCACTCACTTCGGCAGACATAGGAGGAGGAACGGAGGAAATGGGGAATGCATCCATAGGAGCTTGAGGTTGAGGTTAGGGCTTTAACTTTGAAGAAGTCCCATTCTTGGATCTCCTAGTTTTTTTAGATGGTGTCTTGGAAGGTCCTTCGCTAGAAGCTGCATCGATTGGAACACCCTCACCAAATATACCTTCAACAGGGTCAGGCTGTTCCGGGGTTACAATGTTCTTCGGTTTGGGTATGAAAGTAGGGATCATGGGGTAATAAGGAGGTAGCTTGCTGGGAGGATCTTTAGGAGTCTTTATCAAAGGGAACTCAACCCCAAGAATAGAGTTGCCTTTAAGGCCTAATTCAAAGAAATGGAAAGAAAGAATTAGGGGATACTGGGGGGGACTTTGTATGAATTCACGAATCCTGTCCAGTTGCATCAACCATAATTTAGTGGCAAAAGAAGTGGACACATCCCCTTTTCTAGTAGCACTGGGGATGGTAACTCGACCATCCATAGTAGAAGTTACACCAAGTACTGCTGCAGAAAGGTAGAAAGTGCAGGCCTCAGTAAAAGTAGCCCTCTTATTCGTTAACTGAAACACAGGTCGAAGAGCCCCTTGATCAAAATTGAACTGCCAGCTGCACCGATCGGGGTTGTAAGGTTCAGAAGTATATCCTCACTCGGTGAATGAAGAAAGGAACCCAGGGGTGAACAGAAGCACCACGGATTGCGAAGGATCTTCTACAACCGGAATGAAAGTGACCGTTCTAGCTACAGAAGAGAAAAAAATCCAAGTATGGGCGGAAGTTGATTCTCCGTATGGACTCATAATGAAGGAATCCAAATGGTCAAAAACGCACATTTTCTCCTTTCGACTTTGTTTTTTTGTGGAAGCACAGGAGGCGAGGGGGCTTGATGCCTTGGCTCACAGGATAAGGAACAGATTTGGCGACAATAGCAGGAAAGCGGGTGTAGAGGAAACCCGTTAAGATAATGGTATTGGCGAAATTGGCCAGGTTGTAACGGCCAAGGGACCGTTCCATGTTAAGGTGGGTTCGATCCAACGAAGTGTAGAGGGACCCCAAAGAAATGGTTGACATAGGAAGATTAAAACCTTTGTCCAAACGAATGGAGATATTTATAAGGTCCCTACTGGGCTGGTTATTGGGTTTTCCAGTCAAGAAGAAATGGGAAAGAAACACAAGGATGTAGGCTGGTAATTCTAAGGATGTACCTTTACCCTTGCCTGTGACATTCTTCGCAGTAGGAGCTTTGAAGAAATAGCTGATTAAGGGAGTAAAGGTAGCTTTGTGGGAAGACCCAGTGTAGCGACGGCAAATTCGATCCAGCTCAGCTCGATCAACAGTTTCTTAGGCATCCAAGGCCTCATCAAGATAAGTAAACTCACCCATGGGTTCAAACCCAAGTAGCTCAAAGACATCTTCTAAGGAAATGGTGAACTCCCCCCAGGCATCAAAAGAAGTATGATTTGTGATGTTCCATCTGGAGACCAACACTTGGAGTGCAGCCTTGTGCTTAGAGAAAGTGAACTCCCCAAACCATTTGGCTCGGTGAAGACCAAATTTGTCAAGAGCTGCAACGTGGGAGCTCTGCATATGCATGTCAGGCGGTAAAATGAGCTGGAGATCCCCCAGGTGCTTCGAAGTCGATCTGGGACAAAGGAAAGTCACTACGATCCAATCTGAAGCATAGAGTCCCCTCTGAAGGAAGAAAACCCCATTTCGATGATTCTTCATCTTCATCACCCAACAGCAAAGGGTCATACTTAGCTGAAAAACTACAAGTCTTGCATGCATTAGATAAGTCATCATCTTTTCTAAAGATTAGATACTGACGATAAAAACATAGTTGCTCTCCATGAGAAACATCCAAGGCGGTGGCGCCCACAGTGGCACCGATAGTAGAGGTGGTATCCGTGGAGGTTGACTGAGCACTGGTGTTGGTATCCTTGGGGACACTTGAAGAAGCCATAGCAGGTGGTAATGAAAGAAAAATCTTAGTGAAGAAGAGATATGGGTAGAAATGGAGTAGTATGGCCACAGGCGGCGGTGAAAGAAATGATGGGAGAAAAAAAACTAGAGAAAATCTTGGTAACAATAGAGGTTTGAGGAGTTTCTCTCTCTAAGTGTGCCGGGAGTTGAAGAAGACGAAAGCAAGGTAAGTGAAAAATGGCTAAGTGTTGGAATAATAGCCGTTTGAAATCCCTAAGGTCGCCTTTTGAGTTTCCCACCACTGCACATGCAAAGTCGCCGATAATCATTTCAAGTGGACACGTGGCACTTCGGGACGTGTTCTGAAAGTTAAAAAGATGGCACCACGTCATTAATGAAGTGATGCATGGGGAATATAAAGGGTTTTCTTCCAAAGCAAGTTTGAGTTTGGCGCCAGAATTTTCGTCAGACATATCTAACATCCCACAACGCGGAGGTTGTTATCATGCTTCAAAAAGCTATGATGTCCCCTCGTCACATGTCCAAACGGGGGTTTTCTGTGACTTAGGTACATCGGGGAGAATTTTACTTTTTAAATAAGACAAAATGAATATGAATAGCCAAAACACGAATTTTGGTAGAATTCATATCGCTAGGGGCAGCCCTAATGCAAATACTAACTTCTTACAACTACGTTGCACAACGGCACGAAACATCATAGACAGGGGAGAATTTCACTTCCCAAGAGTCAGAACGGATAGTTAACAGTCTCCCAAGGAATTTCGGGAAAATTCCAATAGTTAAGGGAGATGAGACAGAACGGTTGAGGCTCAACGACAGGAAAAAGTTACGATGTCTCTTCACCAATCGCCGATAGGTCGCATCGCTTTGGTTCAGGCACATCGGGGAGAATTTTACTTTTTCCTGGAAATGACAACGACATAAGTTGTAACGAAGGTAGAAATGCTAGAATCTTTTCAGAAATAGAAGGTCCATCGGATTGAGAAGTTTTCGTGCAGACATTTCTTGTTCCCACAACAAATCTCAACACGAAGGGGTAAATGTAGAGGGGGCTTGAAGATAATATCAAGATTAGAGATAATCCCCCCAGCTAATATAACTGACTCAAGGTATTAAGGCAACTCGGAAGCTCAAGTGAGGTAGCTCAAGCGAGGCATCTCACCGTGGCAGCCTAGGGAGATCTTCCAGTAAAGAAACTGGCTAAGAGTGCTCATGCTTTAGCTTTGTTGTATTAATTAGTCATGTTGTATCTTTTATTTATATTGACTCTGAGATGTAACGATTATAATGATTATTCAGTATGAGGTCAAACGGTACTCGCGAGAGACCATGCCTGATAGGGTCTGGGGAGCTTTCATGCTCTATCGAATGACCTCGTCGTGGGAACTTCAGAGGAACTTGGTTTGCAGAATTGAGAAGTGAGGCACCATTAGGGCTTGTACTGACCATCTTAGATACACCTGGTAAAACACCGAAGGGCCTGTGATCGTGGAACCTTGTGCGGGGCAGCCTTGAGTTCCATCGGGCATTGAGTTATAAACCAAACAACCCTTTACTTAATTTCACATCTACTTTATTTGATGTCACTATCCAGCTAGGAAATGTCAAATCTGCACTTGAGTAAACAACCGTGGTATTTGGGGCTGTCAGAAAGTTGGTGAGCCACCTCTGTGACAACAACCCCCTAATGCACAGTGTTTAGGAAAAAGGCATGTCTTAGCATTTAATGCTCATGACGTGGAGCTGACTAGTCCATCAGGCATTTAATGTTTGTGGCATAAAGTGTGAGGGATGTCTTTCACAGTGGTAGAGGACTGAGGCATCTTGAGAATGGTGTGGGGGTTATTTATTATCCTCAACCACTTCTAAGAGAGGCATCTTCTTTTTAGAGCTTTTGGCTAGAGATTATTGGTTAGAGAGAGATTATCATCAAGAAGAAGTTATTGCAAGACTCGAGCTCTTACTCACCCACCATTGTCATTTATTATGAATCTTTTAATACTTGAATAGAGACCTTTTAAGTATTGGTGTGTTTGGCTGCCTGCCAAGGTGTATCTAGGGTGCTTACCTCTCTCTCCCTCTAAATGAGTTACTTCTGAGTTCATTATTATCTTCTAAGTTATACACGAGATATTCATGAGTTCAAATTGAGTTTATCTTCACTGGGTTGTGATTGTGTGTCTATGATAAATCAAGTGCGTTCCCGGTTAACTTATCATTACTATGCTCAAAAGGGGTTACGCCTCCATCTAATCTAAACTACCATCTTACAAACACAAATATGAATAAGTCTAAGTGTGTCGTCATTTGAGATCGCATCGAAATCGCCAAGCCTACGTGGCGTGTCGAGATTGGTTAATTCCTTATGGGTGTGGGTATGCGTCAGCGGAATTGACCAATCTCGACAAGCCACGTAGGCATGCAGTTTCAATGCGGTCTCAAATGGCGGTTCATGTATAATCACACCACAAATATATGAACTTTGTTATTTGTTCATGTTTTCGTTTATGTTCCTTAAATTTTTAATATGATTGCAGATTCTTGATTATTTAATGTTTATAATATGAAATTAAGGCTTTTAATTTCATTCTAGGGTTTTCAGTATTATTTTTCCAATCAAACATGATTTTTTTTTAGTTTATTATACAGGATATTTTTGATTGATTGTCTGGACATTAACAAATTGGTAATAAAGGAGATCAAAATGGTAAAGGAAACTGTGCACAAATTGGTAAAATAATAATTCACATTCAAAGTTGGAGAACATATATAATTTTTTTTATGTTATTATTGAGTACGTATAATTTGTAAAGAATATGTATGAATATAAAAAATTATTTATAGTAAAATAACAAAGGTACATTTACTTGGTATCCTTCTATTAATATCAATATGCTTTGTTGTAGTATTTTTTAGTGATTTGTGATTGTAAATAAATATGTTGTTTTATGATATACATGTATAAGAGACGGTATTGGACATGAACGACGTGAGATTACAATTATTGGTGCATTGAGTTGGATTTTTTTCTCCACATCCCATCTGTAGATTCTAATTTTTATTAACTATAATTTGGGATTTTCTTGCTAATTTTGGCTGTCTTTTTTGTTAACAAATTATATGGTCCCATGGACCACCAAACTTTATTTTAATGGATATTTGTAAATATGCATTACTTTTTAGTGTTTAAACATCACAACTATTGCAACATCTTTATACATCTATATATACGATCACACCTTAACTTTTAGGTTACTTTGAAATGAGTTTTCCTTTTTAGTTTTTTTAAGTCCTTTTTAAAAAAAATATTATTTTCTATAATCATTTTAGTTTATAGGAATGTATATATATTAGTCAATAATTTAAATATCTGTGACAGAAGTGTGTGCGTTTGATGGTTTGGTGGTGTGGCCGAATTTCCATTTCAAATTTAGTATGTGAACGTTTGTGGGGTGGGGTGGGAACACTAATCAATACATGAGGGAGTATTCATCTCTCTTGGTGAATATATTTTTTTTTATTGAGTTGACAATTACATGTCTGACTAAAGTTGATACTTGGTGTTTTTATTTTGTTTCTTAATTTTCACTAAGGGTCTTTATTTTATACCACTATATTATTATGAATTAATTGGTTCCTCTTTTATTGGATGTTTAAAGGCCATTAGAAAATGAATAAATTTGTTATCATAGTTTTATTAAATAAAAATAATTAATAGATTAAAAAATCACATTCAAACTATAAATTGACAAGGTTTCTCTTAAAGATTAAGAGATACTTCTTTATTGTTAGTTTGACATGTTTAAACAAAATTAAGAAAGATTTAATTTTTCAACTATAACATTTTCCTATGGATGCATGATAGATAAACATATCAACAGTGGTTATTTGGATTTTAGTTCTCACTAATTTTGTAACTGTTAAAAGTGTTCTAAAATGTTATACATTTGCCTTAGATTTGGCATATAAATTTTTTCATTGATATGCCATGAAATAAATTGTAATTGTCAAATTGTAATTTTTTATTCATTATTAAAGATGCTCACGTATTTACCTTTCCATATATCTTCTTGAAGATGAAACATCATTGACTTACTGTTGATGCTCTAAAACATAAGGATCTGATAATTCCCTAACTATTGATAGAGTCATGGTGGTTTATACTTTGTTTGATTCTAGACATGAGATTATCTTCTGGCATTTAGTAGTTTTTAATAAATTATTCTTTTGCTTATATCACTCGACATTAATTAATTTTGATATCTCTTACTTTACTTGCCATGGATAATGGGAACTTTTTTCTTATAATTATTCTTACAACTAAGGGATGTAAAGGCTAATAGAACTTAATAGCTTTGGTAGCAGAACGTAATCTTATTTTAAGTACGTTTCTTTTGTTTCTTCAGTGAGATTATGTTATAACTTAATCATGGATACTTAATGTATTTCTGCACTCTCCCAAATTAGTGTGTAAATTTTACACAAATTTGTATTGATTTTTTTCTAATTGTCATTTAAAGTCTTAAATGTCGTACCCACTACACAAGACTCTCGCTTAATTACCATTAATAATCTTCATAATTTATTACAATTGTATTTTTTTTTTATCTAGGATATGTTTTTATTCATGGATTTACTATTATGGTTTGTTTGATAGCAAGGTTGACAAATTTGCTATGGAAAAATTTGTCTTGCTTCACCCACCTCCAGAGAAAACTTTGGTACGTTGAAATTTTTTGGCATGGTAGATGAAACTTATCAAAAACACCAAAAAGATAAAAAAAATCAAAAGATTACCTATTAGCCATGCTATAAAACGAACCATAATTTCAAGTGAGGTATTCGTACTCGCTATAGATATTGAAAAATAATTATGCTTATAGAATTAAGTTAAAGGAGAAAATCAATCTTTAACATGATTATATCTGGAACATAAATTTGTAATGACAAAACACAATAAGCCCAAATAATATAGAATGATAAGGTGTAAATAAACAACATGGGATGATACTCAAACTCTTTTGTGCATTTTCTTAGATGATGTACTATATGATAATCTTTTAAAGTATAATTGTGTATTTTTTTTACTGTCAAATTTGGTAAAAGATTTGTTCCATAGACTATATTTATTATTTATTAAGACTACACAAATATGGTCGACGAAAGGGCACTGAAAGTAGTTATGTACAAGGAAGCAAATTATTTATGTTTACCCACCAAAAAATATAATTATTTTATCATTATATTCTTTAATCATTCACCTTTCTTTACATATTAATATGAGTTCGATATGAAATAGTATTATGAGTGTAATACGCATATTCTATTTATATTGAAAAAAGTTTTTGTATGTCGCCCGTATGGGTACTATATATTTGTTAATTTTTAAGTACTAAAATCTAGTTTATGTATCTACATAAAGGTGATATTCCCACCCCAAAATATTCTCCAAAACACCACATAAATACCCCTTATTTCTCACTAACACCACAAAAACCCAACACCACAATTTGAAACCCCATTATATAAACCGAAATTAACCCCCCCCCCCCCCCCCCCCCATTTTCCCTCCTTTGTCTCTCTCTCTCTCTAATCTTTTCTCTCTATAAACTTTTGCATCTCTACATACTCAAACTAAATCCTTATTCAAATTATCCACACATCACCTGGTATGTAGTCCTAAACTCTCTTCTTGTACATTTATGTTCATGGCTAATATATAGTTGCTTTCAAACCCATCTGAACCCCCCATTAGTAATCTAAACCTCCACAAAACCCTAATTTTCGTTAAAAAAATGTAATCTAAACCTCCATTAAACCCTAATTTATTGAAAGTGGTCCTTAAATGAAACAAAAGAGAAAAATGTGGATTTTTACGGTCACCCGTAACTGGAGAAGGTGAATTATAGCGGCCTACTTATGCCGTGTATTCTAATTTCACAACTATAATAGACTGTCCACTATTCAAAACCAACGTCCTACTAAAACCGTGATTTTCCACATTCCAAGGTTATAAATGGTCATGGGTTTAGTAATTCCAAATCTATTTATTTCTCTATCCATTTTACAAACCTCGTTAAATGAATGTGCACAAATTTATTCATTTCTTTGTCCATTTTAATAAGTATTGCAGATCATAAATGGGGAGAAAGGGTAAACAACCCATGACTGCGTCGAAAAGAAAATGAAAACAAGATAGAATTTCAGGTAAAGATGTAGTGGATGAGGTGGAAGGTGATGAGGTGGATGGTAAGGATGTGATTGGTGATGAGGTGGTTGGTGAGGATGTGGTTGGTAAGGATGTGGTGAGTGAGGAGGCGGTGGTTGGTGAGGGTGTCATGGGTGAGGATGTAGTTCGTGAGGGTACAGTGGGTGAGGGTACTGTGAGTAAGGATGTGGTTTGTGAGGGGGTTGTTCTTTGGGTGGAGGTTAGTGAGGGGGTGTTGATGAACGTGCTAGCAGGATAATAGCTCTAGCACGTCAAATGGTTCATCTACATCGTAATCGTTTGGTGATGACAACCTACTCAGAGGTGAATTTTCTTCGGCCCTGATTGAAAAAAAAATAAGCATGAAACCAAGAAGATCCGATGCACAGCCGTTAGAGGGGTCCTCTCCTAACAACCCCGACTTGTTACAACATTTTTTTAACCATGTGTCATACGGTATTTGGAACCATGACGAAGAGTGAGGTATGTCGAAGTGTGTATACCATTATAAGAAATTCATTGACTTGGATATAGATGAAGAGGATGAGCGGGTGGTGATTGTGGTAAGGGCCTCGGTATTATGGCCTTTGATAAAAAAAATCTTATCGGTTTATTGATCATGTTCTTGTATGTTAATTCATTGAACGGTGGCAACCCGAAACTAATACGTTTCATATGTCATTTGGTGAAATGACCATTACACTACATGATGTTTATCATTTGTTGGGGATAGTGATTGAGGGGCATATTGTGTATGGGGTGATCCCGAAGATGGCTGAAGAACGAGCTACATCAATTAGGAATTTTGTTAAGTAATTGGTTTAACGGTGAAAGATGTTGAGGAGGAGTGCAAGCCATTTCACGCGGTCTGTTTTGATTGGTTGATGAAATAGTGGAGAGATAAGGTGAAGGACATGGGTGAGAATATAAAGGCAAAACACATCGATCGATGTGCTCGGGCCTATCTTGTTTTCATGATAGGGTGATTTCTTTTTCCAGAAAAGTCAGGGACCCGAGTCTTGATATATTACACACAATCTTTGAAGAATGTGGGGGAAGTGAAGGACAAGAACTGGGTAGGTGCCCTTTTATCCCACCTATACTTCCAATTGGGGATCGGATCCAGGGCAAACGTACGACAAGTTGCTGAATATCTTCCTCTTCTAGTGGTAGTAATGTGTATATATATTATTTATTGTAATATATATTGATTTATCATATTCCTCTTTAAACTTAGTTTCATTGAGAAATTTAATGGATACATAGTCATGGATACACGATCACTTCGATGTAAAGTGTAGTGTTCGTAAGTCTGATTATACGACTGTCGAGCCCTGGATTTGTAGGAGGAAGGAGAAAATGGTTTAAGGTGACTTGAAAGAGCAATTGCTTGCTATGAGGGAGACGTTGGATGATTTAAAAGTTCATGATGTGAGTATCACTACTAATATTTACTTACTTGATATGTTTTAGTTTAGTTTAGTTTAGTTTAATGCTTATAATCATGTTTCAAAATGTAGCTTGTATGGGATCCATACAAAGAAAATATTGAGGCTTTTCCGTTCTAGGAGATATCGTGGTACACCGATATTCTCATATGTTATGACATTTTCGAGCCATGCTCTCCTGAGAGAGTGCTTCGTCAAGTCTGTCGGGTTCAAACTATTCCATACCTTCCCATGCGTCCGATTAAAGAAGAGAGGGGTAGGACAGAACCTAGGTACAAGGTGGCATATGATAATAAGAAATGGTACCAGGAGAATTGGGTTGACCATGTCCTCAATGCTGCTAGAAGATCTACACCCATACGCAACTACCCTTGGGAGTGTGTTGAAGGCTATGTGGCATAGTACAATGAGCGATCCCATACCTTGGTCTGTAATCCTATGCATAGAAAAGGAAACCCCAAAGTGGACACTACAAAAAACTGATATGACACCTCACATCAACACTTAAGGTTTGGTAATGTGTATTCATAGAATTAATTACATTCGTTGTGGCAACTTGTACAGGAGTCAGGTGTCAACATAGCCATTCATCTCTTAGAAGAGGCGCTTAAATATCCAAGTGACGATCCCTTCCCCAAAGATTATGAAGCTCTCTTCATTGCTTCTCGGGAATCATGTAATGCCCTCTTTGAGGCTGAAGGCAGTGGTGGTATAAACGGTAAGTGGAAGGAGAGCGACGAACCAGGCCCGGAGTGACGAACGAAATGTCAGTTCGACCTTCACAAGCAATGTGCCCCTACCACTGTAAGTAAAAACACGGTAAAAAAGAGACAACCAAGGAAGAAATAGAATATCCCATGTTGGTTGTTTATATTTTTAATAGATAAAAAAATTATAGTTGGTTGTTGTAGTAAACAATTCTTGGTTTGTTGTAGTAAAAAATTTATGGTTGGTTGTTTGGCTGTTTGTTGTAGTAAACAGTTATCATATCTTTTTTTATTAGTAAACAAGTTGTCCAGTGTTTTTTTAATGACCAACTAAGACACTTGCAATTACATTAATTTCACTGCATGACCATGTAAAGACTCATAAGACCCTTGCTAACCATAGAAAACCCTTAGAAAATTATCCAACGGTTACTGTATGATTTACATGATCGGAGAAGACCATGGTTAGTATATCAGGGCTATATATGACCCATGGGGAGTGAACCACGGCCAGAGAAAACCGTAGGAAACCCCTTAGAATATCCTCCAAATTCACTAGATGATTCCCCCGACCAACTTACACCGTAAATAATCTTCTATGGCTACACATGATCGTGTAAAGACTCAAACGGACCTTGTTAACCGTATGAAACCCTTAAAAATTAGCCAAACACGGTGGATTATTTACACGGCCAGAGAAGATCGTGGCTATTTTAACACGGCCAGATATGACCATGGTGAGTAAATCACGGCTAGAGAAAACTATAGGAAACCCCTTAGAAAATCATCCAAATTCACTGCATGATTCCTACGACCAACCTACATCGTAAATATTCTTCCTCTACTACACATGATCATGTAAAGTCTCCTATGACCCTTGCTAACTATAGGAAATCCTTAGAAAATTAGCCAAACACATTGGATGATTTACACGGCCGGAGAATACCATGGTTATTATATCACGACCAGCTATGACCATCGGGAGTATACCACGACCAGATAAAACTGTAAAAACCCCTTAGAAAATCATCCAAATTCACTACATTATTCCCACGACCAACTTACACCGTAAACAATATTCTACGGCTACACATGACCATAGTCATTTTACAACGGTTAAGGATGATCGTGGATAGCCTAACACGTCAAAGTGAGATTGTATTGGGTTATATATAGTGTATCCAACATAATTATCGGTGTTTTATATTGTGTATCCAATATTCATAGCTTTCATGATTATTCAATATTCATAAGCAACATGATTAACTTTAACTTTGCAACATTTCATTACTTTTCAACATTCCATTCCACATCGGTGGTATAACAAGTTTGGATATCGACCAATGTAGATAAAAAGAGACATTTAACTTTTCAACATTTTATATCTAACATGATTGTTTGTAATAATCATTCACAAAAAAATAATTGCCAACGATTCCAATTGATTTACATTCCACGGTTAAAATTGCTTTACATATAATGATATAAAAAATTTCAATTGCCCACTACATCGCTCATCATTTAGTCAAATCAACTTCGTCATCCGATTCAATCAAAATCAGTTCATCCATTGTTGCTACATCTTTCGGACACAATTCTTGGAATATATTCAGACGTTGTTTGAATAAATCTTCCCAGCGTAGTGCATCGACCGAAGCCTTTGACTTCCAATTTGATGTAACGGGGGGTATGGGAGAAAATCAGGTGCACTTCATGGTCACCCAATGACAATTAAATATGTTCAATAAGAAAACAATATTGTTATCCTCGTGAATGGGTTTTGGGCCATCATCAAACGACATAAAAGTTAGGCATTGGAGCTTCGATATCAAGACGACCATTACTTTCATCGCATTCATCGCTAGATTACCAAACCCCGACATTATGAACCAATGACTCATCATGACGGAATGCTTGAAAATGTTCGATCAACTTTCGTACTCATCGATGGTATATGATTTCATGATATAAGTGTAGAATTCCTTGTCCCGACGTTGATCAATTAACATTTGACTACGTATATCATGAGAGTGACTAAGAGATTCTCCAATACCCATCCCCATCGCCAAGCCGTGAAGCCACAATTACCATTCGACCTAACTTCATATATGTCCTCCGCAAAAGATTAGAAGAAGTTCGGTACGTGTTTCATATATAGCTTCTTGGAGTTGGACCACAAATTCGATTTCTTAGCTATATAAGGTGGCCTCGCATCTAACATATTGCCACGAAGTTCACTCATATTTGGAGTATCCTTTTCCCACATGTGGCCATCCCCGATCCTCGCCACGCGGGAGGGCGCGCGAAGGGAGAGGATCCTTCGGGTCCCGCGCATCCCTCTCGAGAGCGCTTCGGTCGACGTCATTTGTGATGAGGTGTAAAAATGTAGAGAGATTCAGAGTCGCCAGTCTATTTTACTCAGAAAAGACAAAAGAAAAAAAAGGGAAGTCATCCCGAAGGATGGCATCCAAAGACATGCTGGTGCATGCGAAACCAAAATGATTCGAGAAAGGTTCGGAGGCTTAGTTACGAAATGGGAAGGTGTTAGGCACCCATTCCGCCCTTTCGGTCTCTCATGGATATTTGTTATTTTCCTTTATATTCCCCCCCTCCCCCCCCCCCCCCCCGTGATATGTGTGCATGTGTATATATATAATGGAGGTAGGAATCCTCGACTTGTATCATGGAAAAGATAAAGCGAGTCATCTGTAGGAAGATATAAGAATAATATTAGAAAAATAAGATTTACGCGATTACCCCTACGTTGGTCGTTATAATGGAATGACAACGCATATGGAGTAATATGTTACAAGTATATAGAATATAAGAAAATTAGCTTTAGAGAAGATAGGAAAATAAGAGAAAAAGTGTAAAAAGGACCCGAGTCTCGGGTTTTACTCCGAGACGACTACGTAGCCTATAAAGGCATCAAAGTCCACATAGTTCACATATAAAATGAGGGGTGGGGTTTATCCCATAAATCCAAATGGGGGATCTCTTATTTGTGGATGTGTGTGTGTGTGTAGAAAAAGCGTTTTAGTTGTGAGAAAAGTGTGAGAAAAGTATGAGAATCCCTATTTGGAATTTATGAGCAAGCCCTCTTTTTCTTTTCTTTTTTTTGGGTTTTATTTATAATGAAAATAAGAGATGTGCAATAATACTAAATAAAAAGTGTATTAGGATGTGTGAGATGAGATAATAAAAATGCTAAGTAATAAAACAAGTTATTGAGAATTTAAGAGAGAGTTTGAGAAAGTTAGACCTTCTTGGAGACCTTAAGCTTGATCTTGAACGTGGGGGAGCAGCCCTTGCACTTGGATGATGATGGAGAGTGGATAATTCACCAAGTTTGATGAAAAGGATGATGAAAAGTGGAAGTAAAAAGGGGATTTGGAGATTGAAATCATGCTGCCTTCGAGAGAGGTTTCTGGGATTCGTTGAGAGTGAATTTTATCAGATCTGGGCTCCCTTTGCAAATGAGGTGAAGGCCTCCTTTTATAGGCTCAGGTCACTACCGATCGTCATAAACCTGATCGTGCCTATCGGCACCTGTCGATAGGCAGGGTCTGGAACCTGCCATTTGATTGTGTGTTTCAGGCCTTTTCGGGAAATCGGATGCCGAGGGCAAACCGTTGGTCAGAATCGTGCACGGGGCATACCATTGGAAAGGTAACTCAGAGACTTTCGAAAGTCCTTTGGACCGCTCCCGGGTTCGAGAGTTGACTTTGGGTCAAATATGACTCAGAAGCATTTGTCGGTCCATTGGACGAGGAATCATTCGGACGCAAACGGATCGCTCGTCCGCATGGTAAGTCCAAATTGCGCACGGGCGGACCATTGGAAAGGTAAGGAGATATACTTCGACATTCCAAAGATTTTGGTCAACCGGGCCCTGGAAGCATTCAGTGACCTCTTGAAGTCAAACGGATCGTTTGTCCGCATGGTAAGTCAGAATCGCGCACAGGACGGACCGTTGGAAAGTGTATTCAGTGACCTTCGAAGATTCATTCAGCCTCAGTTGAGCTAAAGAGTTGGTTTTGGTCAAGCAGAGCTCGGGAGCGCCCGGTGGCCTCTCGGTTAAGTTTTAGACGCAAACGTATCGTTCATCCACATGTTAAGTTGGAATCGCGCAGGGGACGGATCGTTGGAAAGGGTATTCAGTGACCTTCGAGGATTCATTCAGTCTCAGTCGACATGAAGAGTTTAACTTTTTGGTCAAACTGATCCGGGGAGTGCTCGATGGCTTCTAGGTCAGTACTTGGGACATGACTTAGGTTTGTAGTGATGAAGGGAGGTACTAGGGACCTAAGGAGAGTTAGGGGTAATATAATGGGGTGTCTACAGATCCCCTCGATGGGTGAGTTTGGAACAAATGATAACCGTCGAATAGACACCACATGATGCTTTTGAGGTAGTACGGTCGATTCAGAGGGTCGAGGCCGATTCTAAGGACCTTAGGGGTGTGCTGGGGATGGAATGACCATCAAAGGTTTAGGTCGATTTAGAGGCCTAAAGTGGTGCTGGGGGATGAGCAATTCTACGGATCAAAGCCAAATCTGCGGGCTTAGGATGAAGATCTAATAACCGAGGTCAATTCTGACCTAAGTGTGGTGACGACCGAGGACTAAGTTCATTTTTGACCCAAGAGTGGTGACAACCGAGGAGCGGGGTCAATTCTAACCCAACTCAGGTGACGATCCAAGACCGAGGTCAATTATGACCTAAGAGTGGTGACGATCGAGGATCGGGGTCAATTCTGACCCAACTCAGGTGACGATCCAAGACCGAGGTCGATTTTAACCTAAGAGTGGTGACGACCGAGGACCGGGGTCAATTCTTACCCAACTCAGGTGACGATCCAAGACCGAGGTCAATTCTGACCTAAAAGTGGTGACAATCGAGGACCGGGGTCAATTATGACCCAACTCAGGTGATGATCCAAGACCGAGGTTAATTCTGACCTAAGAGTGGTGACGACCGAGCACCGGGGGAAATTTTAACCCAACTCGGGTGACGATCCAAGACCGAGGTCAATTCTGACCTAAGAGTGGTGACGACTGAGGATCGGAGTCAATTCTAACCCAACTCAGGTGACGATCCAAGACCGAGGTCAATTCTGACCTAAGAGTGGTGACGACCGAGGATCGGGGTCAATTCTGACCCAACTCAGGTGACGATCCAAGACCGAGGTCAATTCTGACCCAACTCAGGTGACGACCGAGGATCGGGGTCAATTCTGACCCAACTCAGGTGACGATCCAAGACCGAGATCAATTCTGACCTAAGAGTGGTGACGACCGAGGATCGGGGTCAATTCTGACTCAACTCGGGTTATGATCCAAGACCGAGGATAATTCTGACCTAAGAGTGGTGACAACCGAGGATCGGGGTCAATTCTGACCCAACTCAGGTGACGATCCAAGACCAAGGTCAATTCTGACCTAAGAGTGGTGACGACCGAGGACCGGGGTCAATTCTGATCCAACTCAGGTGACGATCCAAGACCGAGGTCAATTCTGACCTAAGAGTGGTGACGACCAAGGATCGGGGTCAATTCTGACCCAACTCAGGTGACGATCTAAGACCGAGGTCAATTCTGACCTAAGAGTAGATGAAGATTGGAATTTGATTTCGCTGGAGAAAATGTCTTTTGATTTGAGCTGGGGAGCTGATAGCTGGGGAAGCTTTTGTTTTTTTAGGAGACCTCGCGGGGGAGGGAACAACCTATTTGGTTCTAGAAGAACTTCACTGGGGAAGTGATTAGATTATCCTTAGGGATCCTCCGGTTCTCTGCCGGGAGGAGATTCACTTGGTTTTGGGGGATTTCGCTGGGAAAGAGGGGTATCGCTCAAGGGAATGTGAGATTTTCTTGGTGAAGATGTTCTAAATCCTTCCTAGGATTTTTAGGAATTTTCTGAGGATTTTTCGAGGCTTTCTGGTATTTTCTGGGAATTTTTGTACGAAATTTGAGTGGGGGTGCCGGTCGGCATGGTATGAGGGGTTCCATTCGGCCGTGGCACGGACTTTTGGGCTACCTCAGGAAGGTAAGGAGTCAGTGCCGATCAGTATGGTTGGGGGAAGTGCCGATCGGCATGGAGCTTGGCATCCTATAAAAAGGGGGCGAATCCCTTCATTTTTTCACAGTTTCTTTGCCTTCTCTCTTTCTGCAATTTCTCTGTATATCATTCTAGCATTCCGAACTTTAAGAAATGTCGGCTTTTGTGAGCACTATAGTCCACCGGGAGTGGTTGACTGTTGATGACTGGGCGGACGTGGAGTGGAGGGCCAGGGTGCCTCTTGCTTTGGGGAGTGAGAACTCCTTTGATGCGTTTGAGCCTGTTTCGGATGAGCGGACTTTTCTATGGGAGCCGTCGCATCATCGCTCTTCGAGAGTGATCCCCGGCGGTTATGTAAGTAACCTGACCTTTGGCATTCCTTTCTTTTCAGTGATTTTTTCTTTCTTTCTTGACTTTTGATGAGACTTTTCCTTTTTTTTCCAGTCTGATATTTCTTTGAAGAACATGCGCGCTCACGAGACGACGAGGCTCAGGGATGTCTGGGAGCATCTCCCACCTGTGGTGCGTTGGGTGGTATCGTCTGCGGGTTTTGGGAGGTTGGCATCGGTGCTAGATGAGACGCCTCGTTCGACAGCGGTCCTGTGAGCTTTGGGAGAGAGGTGGTAGGACACTACCCACACCTTCCATTTCGGTCGGGGAGATGACCGTGACTCCCATAGACGTGCAGCAGCTGCTAGGGCTAAATTGTGATGGAGAGAAAATAGAGGTGGATCGCTCTTTGTGGGTGAGATCGGAGGCAGTGCGTGCGGAACTTGGTGATGTAGGGAGGATAGTTTCTGGGGATTCTATCCGGTTGTCCCTGCTGAAGGATGTTCTATTGAGGAGGGTGATTGATGTGGAGGATGGGCCACAAGTGAGGCAGATGGCCCGATTATTCATTTTGCTGGTGTTGGGAGGCGTCATAGTGGCGTCGAGCGACGACATCGTTCATTTGTGGTTCTTGTCGTACCTGAGGATGTTTTCAAACATCCCTTTCTATGATTGGGGGAGTCTGACTTTGGCGACCCTTTATTCTTCTCTGGATGCATTCAGTCGGTGCTGCCAGCAGACCTTTACTGGAGCCATATACCTTCTTGAGGTATTCTTCGATTTGCGCATTTTCCTTTTATGCATCCGCATTTTCCTTATGCGTCTCTTTTTGTTTGTGAATACAGACGTGGTTCTACGAGGTGATTGGGTGAAATACCCCGTTGATCTCTTTGAAGGATGACGCTGTTGGGGAATTCTATCGATCGATGGCGTAAGGCCAATCGACAGTCGAAGGGATCTCTTTCTCTGGAGGCGGTGCGCCAGGTCTTGAATGACCTGACCAACGGTAGGGTAAGGCTCTTTCCATTTCAGTCTTGGTTTTTTCATCCTCTGATCTTGTATTTATTTATGCCTACTTGGATATTTTTAGGTGACCTTCTATCCCTGGGGGACAGCCATTCAGGATGTGGGGGAGACCAGGGTGAATGCGCGGATAAGGCGTTTACTGGCGCATGAGTTCGGCCATTATTGGTATCTCAGGAAGAGGGTGGTTCGTCAGATTGCTGAGGAGGAAGTGGTGGTTCACCTGCGCATCCTCCTACGTCTATGAGGCGGGAGCGACTGCTATCGTAGGATGAGAGGATCGTGGCGATGATTGGCGTGTCCTACTTGTTGTACACCGATACGGCTGCGTCGTATGACTATATGGATTTTGTGACGAGATGGTTGATGGTGCCTAGCATATATGATGCACTACCTTTCCCTCCAGCGGGTTCGAGTCGGTCGGTGGGATCTTCCCACAGCAGCGGTGGTCCGTCGGCATTTACGGGGGCGGCGACTTCAGAGGTTCCTTTTGTGCTATTGCACACTCCTTCGTATAACATCCGGCGGGCTGACGGAAGGATAGTGCCTATGTTGCACCATCCTCATGCGATGGATTCGAAGGAGTTGGATTTGATAGAGGTATACCTTTCTATTCCTCTCTTTTTTTCTTTTCTGTTTTGGTCGCCTCTGCTTTGATACTGATTTCGCTTTTTCTTTCAGTAAGTTCGGGTGTTGACCACTTGGCTAAGGGACATCAGGGACTGGATATCCTCGGCGACTGCCCATATTCGGGACGCGGTTCATGTTCCTTATTACTTGGTGCCGTCTTCTTCGTCCGGAGAGGACTCGGGCTAGGGTAGTGGTGGCATATCGTCTCACCGTAAGGGGAAGAGAGCACGTCGCTGAGGTGGAAGCTCTTGAGAGAGAGAGAGAGAGAGAGAGAGAATGTGTATTCAGGCTGAGTCCCGTTGTTTTCTCTTTTTCTTTTATTTTCTGCAAAGATGATGTAACACAGAAAACATATAGATGCAATGCAATGGAGTTTTATATTATCTTTTATTTTTTTTAATAATGAATGAATGCATGCACATGCGTTTTTTACTTTGCTGCTGAGACCGTAAAAAGGAATATTTTTGGAATTTTTCGAAGGAAAGTTTTTTATTAAAAAGGGGAAATTTTATAAGGAGAAAAAGGGATTTTGAAATTCTGTTGAGAATATCAATTTATATTTATTGAGTTTTTTGATTTGACAAAAGAGGAAAAAGGAAAATTTCTAAAAATGGGGGGTTGTCGATCGGCAAGCACCCTGTCCTACCTATCGGTAGTTCAATCCAGTCCCATCAATTCAAAGCTTTGATTGGTACCCTCTTCAGCCTTTGGTACCTTGTGGGGTAGGATTCCCTTCGATTTCTGCAGGGATTATGTCCCTTGTGAGGGTTCTCAAGTATAAAAAGGGGTAAGAGTGGAGTGTTTTCATCACACCTTGGCATTTTCACTTACTTGCCCACTAATCTCTTAGCCTTGCAAGATGGCTCTCCTTGATAGTATTGAGTTTTCTAACTACCTCAAAGACTTGGAAGCAATGTGCTCTTATAATGTCGACTATGATGCTTTCAACATGCGTCGAGTCTCTTTGTGGCGCAATCGCCCTCTTGAGTGGAACGTGCAGATGGTGACGGTACATTTCTGGTACCCCGAAGACCATATATTCCTCTTTGGGTTGGATGAAGTTTGTCCTACCTACGAGGAATTTTCTGCCATGCTGGGTGTGAATCCCAGTGTTGCTACGGCTTTGCCCAAATTTTCCCATTCTCCTAGGGATTTATTGGTCGGGTTTCTTCATATTTCGCCTTCGACGGCCAAATCATTGGTTGCTAGAGGAATGATCTCCCTCCCGACGGTGCTGCGGTCTATGCATTTGCGGGAAGTAGGTGATGTTGGTTAGCTGAAGTCGTTGTTCTGGGCCTAGTTTCAAAATTATTGCTGGTGACTGGAGAACTGTAGGTGGACCCGAAACTTGCAGCAATTACTTCACGGATGTCTTATCGTCGTAATCCTACGGCAGTGATACTGGCGGAGACCCTGAATGGCTTGGATCCCTGGAGAGAAGGTCGTTCTGACTTTTTAAGGGGGAGCCCAGTGATACTGTTCATGTGGTTGTCTGAAAGATTCCGCTTGGCGACTCCTCCAGAGTATCCCTTGTCGGTCGTACCCAACTTCTTTTCACGCTACTTCATCAGTGTTGGTTTGTATGTTGAGAACTGGGAGCATTGGCTTGTGGTCTATATTGTTCAGTGCCATGGTGGGGGAAGTTGCTGCCTGTTCTGGAGCTAGGAGAGTATTCATATGTGCGGCTGGTTGGTCTTAGGCAGACCTCCTTTTATTTCCCTTGACGACTTTTGCGCCAATTTGGCTGGGCACAGGTCGTGCCACCTCGGACCCCGAATTTCTTTTCGGTAGAAGATTTGACTGAGCGCCTGCGTCTGTTGCTTGGATCTCTGTGGGAAAATCAGCTTTCGTCGACCTGTCCCTCCTTGTCTGTCGGGAAAGTTTGGCATGTCCCCAAAGATGATATGAAGTGGTTGTGGAGGAAAGTAGTTTGCAAGATGTTGGCAGTGGAGAATGGACAAAGATGGTTTGTTTTATCCAACACCATTGAAGGGGGTGTTATGGGTTTTTCGAAGATGGTCCAGGCCCATCGGTCCATGGAGTGTTTACGATACTCTATTTACGCAGGGGAAACTTGGGGACCTCAGGATATAGATGATGAGGGTGCAGGCTCCTCGGGTAGCTGTGGGTAGGACTCCTGGAGAGTTTATTTCTGTAATGGGGAATAGATGTGGGGATTTTATTTGGATTTTATGGTAGTAGGGGGAAGGGAGTTATTCGTTTCTTTTCTTATGTAATCCGTACTATAATTTCTTATTAATGAAATAAATAAGTTTCTGATCATCCAGCTTTGCCTTTCGATGAATTTTGTATTTTGAATTATCTATACTGATCGCTAAGGCATGCATAATCCTTTTGTTCAAGTATTCTTTAGAAAGGACCGTCGTTCTCGAAGGTAAGAAAAGAATGGTATTTTGTGAAAAAGAAAGGGGTCGCACTCATGTGAGGTGTATGAGCTGCCTACGTACCTCTGGGGTTTTTGAAAAGTTTTTTTTTATCTGTTTGAAAATAGTTTTTTCAGAGGATCAGGTCCACGTAGTTCTGGGTAGAGGGAAATGAAGTTTTTTTTTTTTAGAATAGAATGGGGATGAGAAGAGTCGTAGCGCGCTGAGATTTCGAACTAGGGGTAGAATTTCTTAGACGGTCCAGATTGACTGGACGAGCCACTTCTTCCCCATCTAGGTCAGTGAGCACGGCGGCACTACCGGATAAGATTTTCTTCACAATGTAGGGTCCGCTCCAATTAGGCTTGAATTTCCCTCTGGGGTCCGAGATGGGTTCTATTATCTCTTTGAGGGCTAAATCCCCCTCCCGGACATCGCGGTCCTTGACTCTTTTGTTGAATGATCGCGCTATTCGGCGATGGTATCCATGTATGTGGTAAAGAGCTTTTAATTTTCTTTCATCTAGGAGGGCTAGCTTGTCAAGACGGCTTTGGCACCAGTCTTCTTCGCTAACCTTGCTTTCGAGCATGATGCGTAGCGAGGGTATTTCCAGATCCACTGGTAGGACTGCTTCCATGCTTTAGACCAGGGAGTAAGGGGTAGCCCCAGTAGAGATTCAGATTGAGGTTCGATAGCCCCAGAGGGCATACGAGATCCGATCGGCCCAATCCCTATAACTTTCTGTCATTTTACTGATGATAGCTTTGAGGTTCTTGTTGGAGGCTTCAACTGCACTATTGGTCTGAGGTCGGTAGGGAGAAGATTTGTGTCTCTGAATCTTGTACTCGTTGACTACTTCCGTGACTTCTGCTTCGAAGTGTAACATTTATCTGACACTAGCTCATGTGGGACCCCATATCAGCAAATGATATTCTTCTTGAGGAATTTGGCCACTTTCTTGGCGTTCAACACTGCGTATGACTCAGTTTTGACCCATTTGGTGAAGTAGTCAATGGCGACTAGGATGAATTTATGTCCGTTTGAAGCCTTTGGTGTAACCTTCCCTATGATGTCAATACCCTAGGTGGAGAACGGCCAGGGAGAGGTCATGTTGTGTAATTCTCGCGGAGGCAGGTGTTGAAGATTGGAGAGTTGTTGGCATTTGAGGCATCTTCGGATATAGGCGGTGCAGT
Source organism: Sambucus nigra (assembly GCA_949130495.1). Taxonomy (NCBI): domain Eukaryota; kingdom Viridiplantae; phylum Streptophyta; class Magnoliopsida; order Dipsacales; family Adoxaceae; genus Sambucus; species Sambucus nigra. Next base: position 684,576,129 of record OX422211.1, read on the forward strand.
CCTGGGTCATGGTGGTCTAGTAGTAGCCTTGTCGGATGATCTTCTTGGCAAGCATGTGACCGTTTATGTGGGGCCCGCATTCCCCGCTGTGGATTTTCTGTATTATTTTCTCATTCTCAGCCCCTGCGATACAGTGTAGATGAGTTCCATCGAAGTTCCTCTTGAGTAGAGCTTTATGACAGATGATGTACTGGGTGGCCAGTCTTCGGAGGGTTGTTCGGTCTTTCTTGGTGGAACCCTCGGGATACCTACCATGTTTGAGGAGGCACCAAATATCATAGTACTAGTAATCGGCTAGTTCGAGATCTTCGGTGGAGACAAGCTCAATATGGTAGCAGTGGGTTAGTTTGTCTTGCTTTTGAACTAGGAAGGGGGTCATTGTTATTCCTTCGGGCATGTCGACCATGGAGGCTAAGGTAGAGAGAGCATCGACTAGGTTATTCTTTGTTCGAGGTAGGTAATGGAAGGTGATATCTCAGAATCAGGAGGCTAACTCTTCTAATTGGGCATGAAAGGGTTGGAGCTTTTCGTCCTTGACTTTCCACTTTCTGAACACTTGACCGATGATAAGGGAAGAATCCCCGTAGACATCAAGGTATTGAATACCTTTCTTAAGAGAAACTTTGAGGCCTACTGTGCATGCCTCGTATTCTGTCATGTTATTGGAGCAAGGGAAATCCAATTTAATGGAGATGGGAGTGTGGGAGTCATCTGGGGAGATCAGAAGTATCCTAATGCCATATCCCTTTTTGTTGGCAGCGCCGTCAAAGATCATTTTCCATTAAAGGCAGTCTTGAGCGGTGCAGAGGATATTTTCTTTCGAGAATTCAGAAATCCATACATCTGCTTCTTTTACAAGGTAATCAGCGAGGTAGTCAGAAATGGCTTTTCCTTTAACAGCTTTTTATGTGACGTACACGATATCGAACTCAGTTAGGAGCATCAACCATCGGTCCATTCGACTAGATAAGGCAGGTTTCTTGAGTAGGTATTTGATGGTATTCATTCGGGATACAAGTTTGATGGGGAAGGCTAGCATGTAGTGTCGCAGCTTTTGGGTGACCCAGACAAGTGCAGACATGCCTTTTCCAAAGCAGTGTAGTTGACCTCGTACCCGATTAATTTACGACTGGCATAATATATGGATCTTTCTTTACAGGAGTCCTCAAGGTATTGGGCTAGCAAAGCCCCAGCTGCAGTGTCGGTTATGGTTAGGTATAGGAGCAAAGGGAGATCAGGCTGTGGTGGCATGAGCACTGGAGGTTGGGTCAGATATTGTTTGATTCGATCAAAAGCTTCTTGGCAGGACTCGTCCTAAACTTTGGTTGAATCTTTTCGTAGGAGCTTGAAGATCGGTTCACAGATGGAGGTTAGCTGGCTGATGAACCGGTTGATATATTGTAATTTCCCAAGGAAACCTCGAACTTCTTTCTCTGTTCGGGGCGGTGGCATCTCAAGTATGGCCTTCAGTTTTACGGGATCTGCCTCTATCCCCTTCTCACTGACCATGAATCCTAAAAAAATTTCCCTTTGTAACGCCGAAGACACACTTCTATGGATTAAGTCTCATCTGATACCGTCGCAGTCGTTCGAAGAACGTTCGGAGAGCGGGAACATGACCTTCTCTAGTTTTGGACTTGATATTCATATCATCCACATAAACCTCGACTTCCTTTTGAATCAGATCGTGCAGGATGGTTGTGGCAGCCCTTTGGTAGGTAGCTCCAGCATTCTTGAGACCAAATGGCATAACGGTGTAGCAAAAGGTTCCCCATGGGGTGATGAATGCAGTTTTTTCTTGGTGGTCTGGATGCATCTTGATTTGGTTGTATTCGGCAAACCCATCAACGAATGACTTGAGAGCATGACTGGTTGTGTTGTCCACGATCATGTCGATATTGGGTAGCGGATAATCATACTTTGGAGAAGCCTTGTTTAAATCTCGATAGTCTACACACATTCGAACCTTCCCCCTGATTTCGGCACAGGTACTATGTTGGCTAGCCATGTGGGATATTCTATCACCCGAATGAAGCCCACGTTTAACTGCTTGATCACCTCTTTTTGGACCTTGAGCGACCATTCGGTGCGGATTTTTCTCAATTTTTGTTTAACCGGCTTGTAATCTGGGAGAGTGGGGATCTCGTACTGAGAAATTTCAGGATCAATGCCAGGCATATCATCGTAGGACCATTCAAAGACATCCACGAACTCCTTTAGCAATTCTTCGAGCTGTGCACGCTCGTGCTCGTCAAGGGTGGCCACTATCCTAATCTCCCGCAGTTGGCTATTAGAATCGAGATTAATAATAACAGTCTCTTCTTCATTAACTTGAACGTGGTTATGTTGTTTATTATTAACCTTATTTAGATCAGTTAAGAATTGTTCATTTGCAAAATCATCATCATTAAAAGTTTGATTAGAATCCAAGCAGTTAATGTAAGGCACAACAAGATACTCAAAATCTTCGTTTGTTTCATTGATAGGAAAAACAGCATTGAGAACCTTATCAAAAGAGGTCTCAATTACATTTGAATAAGGATAGACAGTAGAATAAATAGGGTAAACATTAGGATTAGGGGAGATTTCAAGAGGTATAACTGGCGCAGCATGCCAGTTGAGGAGAGGTGTATCAGCAGCTTTAATCAGATGGGATGGATCCATTGATGTAGTGCCTGAACGAACCATGCAGAGGGTCAGCCCCAGTGTCTGTAAGTTGAAGGAATCTTCGGAATCACTTTCCTCTGTCTCTTCGGTACCTTTGATGAGCGGTTGCACTCGGTGTTGGAAACTTTTGGCCCATGGGTAGCTATCTTAGAAAAAGATCTACATTCCAGGCTTTGTCTTCTTGTCTGTGTGGTCATACCATGGTTCTGGAAAACTGCAAAAGGGGAAGTCCTTGACTTCTTTGATGAATCGTCCATTCAAGGAGTCTCCTCGGATAGTTCGGGTGTAGTCTAATCTTTTTTTCGGTCGAGACTGGTGGATCATTCTGAGTTCTTATTCTGATAGTTGATACCCCAAGCCACAAGGAGGGAAAGCTTTCTTTAGTTTGATGGGCTCAAACATCCTTTGTCGCCTTTTCCCTAGCCCCAGTTCGGGCATGAAGTGCATGTTTTTGAACATCTGAATCACATTGATATTGCCATGAGGGTTATATTTTGGACAACCACTTTCTTTGAAACCATCCCCTGTCGGGAGTAGGAGGAAATATGGGCAAATTTGAGAAGGTTTAGGAGAGTATATGGGTGTGATTTGAGTTGAGGGATCAAAATCTGGGTTTTCTTCTAAGAAGATGGCATTAGTATGATTCGGAAGTGTATTGTGAGTAGTGTTTGGCATAGGATTAGCTGGTGGGGCGATGGTACCACGGTCAATGAGATCTTGGATTATGTTTTGAAGGTGAAAGCATTGGTCAGTGGTATGGCCGACAGTTTGGTGAAAGGCACAATGAGCATCGATCTTGAAGTTTCTCGGGAGTGGATTTGGCAATGGACGTGAAGCCAAGGGTTTGATGAGGTTTCGGCTCAACAAGTCTTGGTACACTTTGGAGAGGGGAGCATGGAGCTCAGTGTATTCCCTTCTAATGGGGGCAGGGCGGCTTTCTGGTGCCCATGATGTGGTTGGTTGAGAGATGTTGTTGATGGTTGAGACTGTAGCACTGGCAGGCTTGTCATACTTTCTAGAGGTGAACTGTCCGGACACCTTCTTCGGTCCAACCTCTGTTTTAATAAGGCGTTCCTCGATTTCTACTCTAGCCTCTCTGAGAGTTTGGAAGTGGGGATAGTATTGTCCTCCCATCGTCACTAGGACATGGGGCAAGAAGTTATTCTTTACTATGTTAACTTGTTCTTCCTCGGATGGCCGATTGGTCATGGTAGCTACTTGCTCCCTCCACCGAGTTATGAAGTTACTAACTGATTCCCCTGGATTCTATTTGAGCATCTCTAAATAACGGTGAGTGACCTCAAGCTCTTCGTTGTATTTATATTGCGACATGAATTCTCGGGCTACATCCTCCCAGCTACGGATTCTGAATTCCTCAAGAGATAAAAACCATTGGAGGGCACTATCCTTCAAAGTTTGCTGAAACAATTGGGCCATCACTTCTACAGAAGCCCCTAGTAGAGTCATGGAACGATGATAACTGCGAAGATGATTGGGGGTCCACTTCCTCTAAACTTCTCGATATTTGGCATCTTGAACTTCTCGTGTAATCTCGCTTTAGGATAAGGAGACATGTGGGTGTAGTCCATGTAATTTCCAGAGATCCTGACTTGGTCAAACTTCTTGGTGAGCATCTTGAGATCCTCTTCGACTTATTCAACTCCTCCTCCTTTGGGTCAACGACCAGAGGCAGGTTAGCCATAGGTTGGGCAATGTTTAGCATTGGAAGCTGGGCAGGTGGAGGCCCATTGACAGGAAGGACACGTGGAGTGTGATGATATTCTTTTGGACCCCAGATAGGCTCGCGTGGACCCATAGCACTAGGGAATAGGGACTTGGGCTCTTGAGGAATTGGAACCTGGTTTCGTTGCATCTCTCGAACCTCAGTTTGGAGGTTGTCAATATTGGACACAATCTGGGCTAGGACTGTCATCAGATCTGGCTATATGACTGGTACTTAATCTGTATTCTCCATAGAAAGTGGATGGATTCCGAACTCAGAAGAGGTAGTAGAGGAACAGACGAAACTCTAGGGTGATTTGACTGAAGACCGAAGCCAATAGGGAGCCAGGCCAAGGGCTTGCGATCGACCTGAGAAGGCGTAGAATGAGATTTATTTTTGAGAAAAATGGAAGAAACTATTTTTTTGATTTTTTGATTTTTGATAAAGAAAGGAGAAATGTTTTTGGATTTTTGGTAAAGAAGGGAGAAATGTTTTTGGATTTTTAATAAAGAAGGGAGAAATATTTTTTTGAGATGGAACTCAGCATGATTATTATGATTATTATGTTCTCAATTGTATTTAATTCTCCTAAATGCAATGTCGGACGGGACCCGAGCCTGGAAAAGTGGTGTTTTTAATATATGCAAAGCTATGGTTTGGACTTGTAACCAGGCTCATGGACAGGTTCCCTTTTTAAAAATGCGCGAAAATCGGGCGGGAGGCCGACCCAGAATTTCGGCAGAGTTTCGGGTTGAAACCGGTAATCTAAAGTGCGTGTCCTAGGTTTGACACCTATATGCGGGTAAACAGTTGGTTGGGTGAATTGGTATGGGTTCCCCCCTTTGGCGTGACTTCCACGGTATACGTCTTGCTCTTACGAGCAATTGGTATGTGTGGACAAGCCATTTGATATACCTGAGTGTACGTGAATTGCCTCACCATATACCTCGTGGGGACGGTACGTGTGAGAGAGAATTCGATATACTCGACGTACATGAACGAATTCCCTGCGATATACCTCCCGTCATGACTTCGGTCAAGCGGTATGATGCGGGGGAACCGTTCGATATACGTCGAAGGTACTTGGCCAATGGAAGGTGAGAGTCATATCGCTTAGGCTAACTGCGACCTGCCGGACCAACGCCCATCACGAAGTGACCCTCCAGTTACTGGGTAAAATTTGGTCAATAGCAATGCTCTTTGGTGATGTCGGGGGAATCATGCATGATTCTCTTATTAGTATCTTATGATGAGAATGCCTTTCTTGATTATGCCAAACAGGGATCAAAGTACAAGTACCAAAGGTACACCAAGTACGTGTAACATGCGGATATATGTGATCCTAGGTGCACGTTGTGTGAAGTGTACATGGAGAATTTTCTACAAGTGTGTGAAAATAAGCATAAGCATGGGATACACATGGAAAAGGGGAACATACAGATATGGGGGAAAACATAAACAAAAATAGCATCCATGCAAATAGAGTCAAGCCCTCAAAATACACAACAGTCCCCAGCAGAGTCGCCACTGTGTCCATCCCTGATCCTCGCCGCGCGGGCGGGCGCACAAAGGGAGAGGATCCTTCGGGTCCCGCGCATCCCTCTCGAGAGCGCTTCGGTCGGCTTCATTTGTGATGAGGTGTAAAAATGTAGAGAGATTCAGAGTCGCCGATCTATTTTACTCAAAACAGACAAAAGAAAAAAAAGGGAAGTCATCCTGAATGATGGCATCCAAAGACATACTGGTGCATGCGAAACCAAAATGATTCGAGAAGGGTTCGGAGGCTTAGTTACGAAATGGGAAGTTGTTAGGCACCCATTATGCCCTTTCGGTCTCTCATGGATATTTGCTATTTTCCTTTATATTCCCCCCCCCCCCCCCGTAATATGTGTGCATGTGTATATATAAAATGGAGGTAGGAATCCTCGACTTGTATCATGGAAAAGATAAAGCAAGTCATCCGTAGGAAGATATAAGAATAATATTAGAAAAATAAGATTTACGCGATTACCCCTACGTTGGTCGTTATAATGGAACGACAACGCATATGGAGTAATACGTTACAAGTATATAGAATATAAGAAAATTAGCTTTAGAGAAGATAGGAAAAAAAGAGAAAAAGTGAGAAAAGGACTCGAGTCTCGGGTTTTACTCCGAGACGCCTACGTAGCCTATAAAGGCATCAAAGTCCACGTAGTTCGCATACAAAACGAGGGGTGGGGTTTATCCCATAAATCCAAATGGGGGATCTCTTATTTGTGTGTGTGTGTGTGTGTGTGTAGAAAAAGTGTTTTAGTTGTGAGAAAAGTGTGAGAAAAGTATGAGAATCCCTATTTGGAATTTATGAGCAAACCCTCTTTTTCTTGTTTTTTTTGGGTTTTATTTATAATCAAAATAAGAAATGTGCAATAATACTAAATAAAAAGTGTATTAGGATGTGTGATATGAGATAATAAAAATGCTAAGTAATAAAATAAGTTATTGAGAATTTAAGAGAATTTAAGAGAGAGTTTGAGAAAGTTGGACCTTCTTGGAGACCTTAAGCTTGATCTTGAACATGGGGGAGTAGCCCTTGCACTTAGATGATGATGGAGAGTGGCTAATTCACCAAATTTGATGAAAAGGATGATGAAAAGTGGAAGTAAAAAGGGGATTTGGAGGTTGAAATCATGCTGCCTTTAAGAGAGGTTTCTCGGATTCGTTGAGAGTGAATTTTATCAGATCTGGTCACTGCCGATCGGCATAGACCTGATCCTGCCTATCGGCACCTGTCGAAAGGCAGGGTCTGGAACCTACCATTTGGCAGTGTGTTTCAGACCTTTTTGGGAAATCGGTCGTCGGGGGCAAACCGTTGGTCAGAATCGTGCATGGGGCATACCGTTGGAAAGGTAATTCAGAGACCTTAGAAAGTCCTTTGGATCGCTCCCGGGTTCGGGAGTTGACTTTGGGTCAAATATGGCTCAAAAGCATTTGTCGGTCTATTGGACGGGGAATCGTTGGGACGCAAACGGATCGTTCGTCCGCATGGTAAGTCCAAATCGTGCACGGGGCGGAGCGTTGGAAATTTTAGGAGATGTAATTCGACATTCTAAAGAGTTTGACCCGGTTTGGAGAGTTGACTTTGGTCAATTGGTCCCTGGAAGCGTTCGGTGACCTCTTGGAGTCAAACGGATCGTTCGTCCGCATGGTAAGTCAGAATCGCGTACGGGGCGAACCATTGGAAAGGGTATTCAGTGTCCTTCGAAGATTAATTTAGCCTCATTCAAGCTGAAGAGTTGGCTTAGGTCAAGCAGAGCTCGGGAGCATCTGGTGGCCTCTGGTCAAGTTTTTTATGCAAACAGATCATTCGTCTGCATAGTAAGTCAAAATCGCGCACGGGACAGACCGTTGGAAAGGGTATTCAGTGCCCTTCAAGGATTCATTCATTCTCAGTCGAGATGAAGAGTTTGACTTTTTGGTCAAACTGAGTCGAGGAGTGCCCGATGGCTTCTAGGTTAGTACCCGCGACATGACCTAGGTTTTTAGTGATGGAGGTACTAGGGACCTAAGGAGAGGTAAGGGGTAACAGAATGGGGTGTATACACCACACACATAGGATTCTCTTTGAATATGTATTTTTCTTCAAGACCTTGGCTCCCCTTGGACTTAACTGAAGTGGGCTCCATCAACGAGGTTCAAGATGATTGAGCATTCTCCATTAGTTTTTCTTGCATCATTTGTTGTTCGACTTCCCTCGCTTCATTCCACCTCTTATTTAGTAAAATCATCTCGCGCGTATAATCAAGATCATGATACACTGGGACATCGGGGACTATAGAAACTTCTTCCAATGACCGTCTAACGCCCATGTTGGAATGGCATCACCCGTCTTCTCCTATCCAGCCAATTGATAAGTGCAGGGAAGGCCATAGATTGTACGAATTTATCCCCGCATGCAATATCTGATAATTGAGTGTTACCTGAAAATTGGACTAAAATCGTCCTCATACAATCTATCTCCCTTATAATCAAATTAAGAGTAAGGTTGGAGGCTCATCCACGTATCTCTCATAGCAATGGTTCGTTGTGCTTGTGCTTTGTTGATTGCAAAGACTTTCCGAATTCTAATATAATTTGAGTCTCTTAAAATTCAAGTAGTGCATCCATCCCTTTCCACACTGTGGAAAATTTCCCCTTAGAGCTAAGCAAATACTTTTTCAACTGTGCTTGGGTCCCCTCATCCCTATTAGTGGTACGGTTCCCGCGATGTTGAATCTTATTCGTCCATAGATGCGCATACATAAAATGGTAAGACAACAAAGTATTTTAAGGTACGAAATCATACGAGGACATTGTTGCTTTCAAGTTGAAAGAAGCATGACCATGCTTTATCATATTCCGCATAAGTTTTGGACTCGACGACACCAATCCATCCGGACATAAAGGAATTTTTATCCGGGTCTTTTAATCTAGATTTCAAACAATCTGCTTCAATATTCTTCTGCACATGGAATAAACACAATAGAAGCTTCGCGCTCGAAAAGACTTGTCTCACGATATTCATGCATGACATTTTTCTATCGCTCATGATGACCCCGGGTAAAGCTTTCGACTCATAGAGGTATCTCAAGTTTTTTATTGCCTATTGAAAATTGTCCTCCTTCATGCTTTTAAAAAATTGCAAATGCAATATAGAAGGATTGACCTGTAGAGGTAATGCAAATCATCTTGAACAAAGGCATGTTGTATCTATATAATTTATAAGTGCAATCAATCACCAGAATAAAAGGGAAGCACTTGGCAAGTAACACGGAGGTCGAATGTGCAAAAAATATGACTTCAACGGTTTCATTTTGCTCATGATGCCGATGCCAATGTACGTAATATTTTTTGAAATCAAATGCATGGGTTGTTGCATTACGTTTCGACCGGCATGCTCCCCTATTCTCATCTTATATTTCGCGTTGTACACGATTCTTATCGAGGAGTAATCGTAAGGATTCATTTGTTTCAATGTGTGTAGCACCTCCTTCAGATGAATATTATTAGAAACTAATTCCTTTGCAACATTCCATTCCTCCTCGTTTAACCGTTCGGCATATGGGCGGCCAGCTAACGAATTGGAGACCTCATGATTATGTAGACATCACAAAACTTTTACACCCCACTTACCATCCTCCATCGGGACACCTTGAAGTCTAATGGACAATCACACTTGAGGGTTCTAACATTATGTTTTCTCTTCTTTTCTGTTCCTCCTCCTTATCCAGTCTGTGCAATGAACTTTTTTCATATCCAAGAATTATAAGTGGGGTTCTTCTTGATTTTTCCTTCTCAGATTTGAGTATAATCACGATAGCTTTTATTTTTAAACCAATCATCTCACACCATTCTACCATTTTACTTCTACTCACGAATACATGCGAATATTGAAATTAAATAATTAACTATTGTAGTGTATATGACTAAACTCTGAAACTTAAAAATGACTAAGAAAACAATCAACCTCTACGGTAGAAAATTCGTTGGTATGATATTGACAAATGGCATTCTGAGAAGTTCCCGTATCCATACATACATCCTAAATTGAAGAAAATATTTAATATTAATAACACATTATGCAATATTAACCAGATCTTAGGACTTTCAGGGAAAAATACCATGGATATTATCAAGTCTGAAAACTCATCCCATAAGTAATGACTGGTTGTGTTATGTCCTTCTGCAGTAGATTACTAAACAGTAGATTTCTGACGCATGGGTTCTTCACTCGTACACCTCTCAAGTAATGTGGTACCCGATGATGATCCACCAATCCAAGTGGGACTAGCACTTGGTACGACAAGGTTATCAATCTCCCCCCCTCCCAATCAATGGAGTTTTCAGTCATCTAGCTGCAATTTTAGATAATAATAAATTGTGTTTAATATTAAGTGAACCGAGAGGTAAACCATAAATAAGGATATCTCGGCAAAGATAAGCCGTGGCATGCATGAATTAACGGCCATGCATAAATCAAGAATAAGGTACCACGACTATGGTTCACCATAAAATCCTTCAATCCACGACCATGGTAAACCATAAACTGGGAAACCATGGCCATGGATAGTCGTGGTTTTCCATCGTCTCCAGTTACGGGAGACTATGGGATTCCATACCAACTATTTTTTTCAAACTTTTTTAGTGCTTCTTTTCTTACATTTCTTGGTGTGTAATTATTAAATACAATGTGTGTAATCATTTAGTACCTCAAATGAGTCCAATGTGGAAGTGCAATCTAAACTTTGAGCATCCTTTGTGTCTTTGGTTTTTTTATCATCCATGGACATTCTTGTTGTTGTTAAGATGTAAAAAATGCAGAAAATGCCCACACAAACTATCCCAAACATAATGTAGATGATAGAAACAAGATTGGATTGAGAAAAAGAAGGGTGAGTTTTGAGGGTTTCAGTTATGCAAATGGGTTTCACGGTTTGGGGTTTGAATGTTTTTGGGTAATGAATAGTTAAAATTAGTGTTATTATGTTAAAGGGCATTTTAGACTTTTTAACAAGATTATAAGAGTTAAATTTGTGGTGTATGATACTAGAAAAGTGGTTTTTTGTTTCGTGATGTTTTGGAGAATATTTTGGGATGGGAATATCACCACCCTATATAAAATTGTAGTCTTACATCCTCCTTAAATGACACGTGACACTCTTATTGATTAATCGATGTCTATGTTAACTTTTTAATTGGGAGACAAAGTCCCACTCTCACTTCACCTTTCAGTTCGATCACCATTAATGTGACCTCTCTCTAGGAAAAAAGTTTGATGTCTTTGAGACATTAAACTATTTGAAGTCTTGGATTCTGATTGGTCAATAGTGTTGGTGGGGACTTACATCATTTATGGAAATGGATCTGCTCCAGCGACATTAACCAATCAGAATTCAAGATATCAAATAGTTTGATGTCTCAAAGACATCAAATTTCCCTCTCTCTCTCTCTCTCTCTCTCTCTCTCTCTCTCTCACACACACACACACACACACACACACACAAACCCTCTCTCCTCCCATCGTCCTCTATTTATTCCCTTCTTTTCACCTTCCTCATTCGTAACTCCCATAAAACTATAGAGACTCTTGATGTTTAGAGATGTTCAATAGTTGTGACATTTAAGGGATCCAACAGTTGATACTCAAAAAGAATTTAAGCCACATCTCATGCCACAACACGGTTATTAAGAACAATCTTCTCTCTCACTTTCTCAATCTTACCGTGGAGATTAACCAAGAAAAACCAAACCACTTTCTGTTCACTCACACGCAGAAACAGACCCCAACTTATGTCTCCATACTCAAAATGTGCTCTGTGCTTATCGTTGAAAATTTTCAAAGATCCATGGTGATAGTTCACTCCCTCACTCTTGCATAATCATTTTTCTTTGATTTTTTTTGGTTGGTAATAATTTTTTATAATCTTTATTAGGTTTTCTTTATTTATGTATACAAAAGGTGTTGATTTGGGTTAAATCATTTGAGACTTTTGGTGGGTTACATATATCTAGGAATAATCAGTTTTCTACACGGGTCTTTGGGGTTTGGTTTATTACAACTTTAAATGTCGTCAAATTTAGAATTTACATTGATTCTGATTATGGGGTTGAAGATATCCCATTTATTGTCTCTCCCTTTTTTCTCCACCTTTTCTACAATTTGTATTTCTTATCAAATCATTTTAAAGGTACTCATATATTCCTTAATCTTGACTCTATTCATATTTATAAGGTGTTTAACTGACGATCTCCACCTATGTCTGATTACCATCGCTCAACATCCATATATAAGTACTTTCTTCCCTCTATTCTGCACAAATCCACAATTCTTCATGTTTTTTTTGTACATGTCGTCTTTCTCTCATATATTTTGCTTGAGATAAACCCATGGATTTATTTCATTTTACAGGCAACCGCCTATAGAAGCATTGATATCACAACAATATGTTGAAATATTTGTTAAGAGTTCTGATAAAAAAAATATTGTTGAAAATATGGGATTTAACTCAAGTCGCTTTAGTTTATATGAATCCAAGTTTTGTTGCAGTTATGGTTTCCAGTTTTGACGTTTACCGAACCATTTAAACAACTGTAATTGGGGAGTTTATGTTTTGATTAATATTTTTCAGTTTGGACTATGTTGCTATATGCACAGTTTTTTCTTATTTGGTTTATAAGGTTAGGTTTAAATAAATGATTTTCACATTGAGATTTAGACATTTACTCTAAACTGTTATTTTTTAAAGTGCGACGGTATGCCAATAAATATACCAGATCATGTTTCGACAAGAGCTATTGAATATGTTTCCTTCATCTCTTTGATGACTATCTTCAAATAATTTTTTATAGATTAATTTTTTCTATTCAAGTTGCTTACTTCAAATTATTCTTTATTAGTTCCATTTATGTATGTGATAATCTATATCTATATTATACCTCTAATACGACAGTGGTAGATGTGTAAATAATAATTAATGGTGAAGAGTGAAAGATTGGAAATGAATAAACACAGGGATAAAGAGAGAGAAACCAATAACTAATCGTGGAAGAGCGAGAGTCATTTTGATTTTCTTGGGAATTCAAATAAACAATTAAGTGGTAAATAATGTCGAAAGCTATTTGAAAGCACAATGGGTAAAATATAAATTAATTGATTTCATATGGTGAATTATTCTGATGAATATTTGAGTGATACTGCTTTTTATTTTTTGGGGGTGCTGATGCTACCTTTCTTTTTTCTTAAATTATCTTAACTTTTTTAGAAAAAAAAAATTAGTGTTATGTTTCTGTAAATTATTTGATCTCACTTAAATATAATACAACTATTAATATGTTTGATTAAATGTTCAAGTGACAATTGTGTATGTATAATTTTTCCAACAAATGTATATGAGAATTTTGGTTGACATAAGTTTGATACAACTTCTATATTATACTTATTCGATTTGCTTCTATCAAATCCGATTATGTTTTCATTGTCAATATTTAAAAAAAATGAGATCGTTCAATTGTTTCTTTGACTATTTTTCTTCTTGACAATCTAGATCTTCATTGTACAAGATTTGATGTTGGGCATGGATTTTTTCCCCACATATGCTTGATTGGAAAAAACTTTTAAGCAATTATTTTTGTTTATAATTACTCTTTGAACACATATGTCCTTTAGATATAATGAATTATTATATTTTTATTCAAATCTATTCGTACTATATATTTACACCCGCGCATCGCGCAAGCTCCATGCTAATTCATTATATTGGGAGTCGATATTCACCATTGGAGTTAAATGTCGAACATATACTCTTCAAGTTGGTTTTAGTATCCATCATCTAAATTTACGCAATTTATAAAATTAGCTTATCACTCTATTGGTTATTTCAATTTATTCTAAAAATTCATTAATAAATTGGTTTGCTATAAATTAATTCATGTAGTTTCTATAATCACACACACACACACACACACACACACACACACACATATATATATATATATATATATATATATATATATATATATATATATATATATATTTGGTCACACATCGCACCCTTCGCGCTAGTAATATTACTATAATATGGAAGTTTGCATTGAATTCTACAAAGCAACCAACCCTCCACGTTAGACATAAATGTTTATTTCTTACTTTTCTCTCTCCAAAAATCATTTAGAGAAGTCCTATAGGAAATGAGATACCTTTAATCTAGAAGACCACAACAGATGAGCTACGTTTAATACAGGAGGCCCTCCACTCTCTCCTTCTTTCGAGCCAAATTATCAATTATTCCCTCCATTTGACAACCCCTCCCAATCTAGTATATGTCATGCTAGCCTCTTCAAATCCCTATTTAAGTATGTAATATGTAAAGTTTTTTTGGCCATCTATTTATTATGAAGCATGTGGTCGTTATTCTCACATTTGCCAAAATCACAATATGCGAAAGCATACGATCCTATGAGTTACCTATTTCTCATTTCTTACACTCTCTTATATACTCTTTCAAAATTTCATTAATTTTTGGGATTTTTAAATTCAATGAAAGAGTATATAAGAGAGTGTAAGAAATGAGAAATAGGTTCAATGAAAGAACTGAAATTATTGGTATGATATCGCCAATTAAGTTCAAAATTTCATTATGCTCAATAAGAAGATAACTCAAGACACCTATTGGATTTACAATATGAATCCGATGGGATCAAACGCCAAGACGATGACGTAGGATGGCAGCGAAGATGTTTCCTTCAAGTCTGAATTTTGGATCCATTTCACTTTTAGTTTTTTTGGGTTTATCCCATGCCCAAAAAAAATTTTAGTCTCCACTACCATGTATGTTTAAATTGTATTAAGTCACATTACTACCCAAAATCTCCCTCAACCTCCTTGTAACCACCCCTCTTTCTCTTCGCAAAGAATGACATGTGTCCTATATTTGTTAAAACAGGACCAATGATACATCACGAATATTGCATATTTGCCCCCTTTATCTTTGTGCATTCTCGCACTTTTACGTTATTCATTACTATATTTATGCTCGTTAACCAGACAACCTCGGATTTGCACATATATATGTTTCGCAGGGATTAATTGTGATTTTCTAGGTATTGGAACGCTTAAAGTGAGGATCGGTTTCATTCCGGAGAAGTTCCGTCACTCAACGTTACTTCAAGGGCATTTTAGTTAATTCACGCTTCATCTCCGACTCATGAAATTTCCATGAAAGCATAGTTCGTTGAGTTAGCATCGCATTGCCACAAACGGCGTGTCGTTTCGAGTTCGGACGAAGAAGTTGGCCGATTTCGTATTAAGGCTTTCCTCCCATGTTAAGACTAAAGAGCACCAGAAAATAGAGTACCGGGTTTTTACCTTACGAGGGAACTAGTGGGCATCCACTTAAGGGACCGATCGATAGACCCCCTGGTCGCGGTCGACCGGTAGCATCAGATATTTGGCACTTGTTCCTTTTCTTTTCTTTTTCCTTTTCTTTTCTATTTTTGTTTCCAACTTACTATATAAGATAACCTTTGTTCTCTTTTGAAAATATCTTACATTTTACATTAGGTTTTGGGGTTTGTATTGGGAGCTTTGCCCTGCCCCATTTCCTTTGGGTGTTTTACCCATTTTTATGTATGTAAGCTTCATTTCCCTTACCTCTTTCATTGGTTTAATGCTTTCTTTACTTGCTTCCTTTAATTTCCATGCCTAGTTAACATTCATTTCTTGTTATTTATTGCTTTTTTAATTAGGTTTAGTTTTTTTCTTTCAATTCATGTCATTTACCATGATTTCTAGCTAATTTAGTCTAGGTTGTGTTGGATTAAACTCACCTATGGGTTGCTTTACTTTGGTGATGGAAGATACATATTTATTTTGATTAGGTTGTCCTAGTTATTATGGCTAGGAGATTTAACGGGATATATCATGTATGCTTCATATTTACGACCTTGCGTGCGTAATTTTTGGGGTATTTATTGATGCTAAAATCTTATTAGACTTTTATGCGAATTTAGCGGTATGACAACTCTTAATTTAATTAACTGTCGAAAAGAGACGCAATCGTAATGAATCTGTAGAACCATGTAACCATTTTATACTAATTAACTCTAGGTGAAGGATATCCAACGCAACCTATAGTTTTCATTCGCTTTGTTAACGTAGTTTAAATACACTCGCATAGAATAACCTTTTCCTTTTGTTATCTTTTCCTTTTTGTTAGAAATTATCTTTTACACTTTTATTTTAGAAATATTAAACCAATTAAATTCTAGCAACTTGTCCTTGTGGATTCGATACTCGGACTAGCCGCTATACTCCCTTAAAAGAGTGTAGTCATAGTTTAGGTTTTTGTATAGAGTTGGTGAGCCAAATATAACATACGACCGGCGTCAGTGACGCAACACCGCGGCAAAACCCCCGTCTATCAAATGGCGCCATTGCCAGGGACTTGATGTTTTATAATTTATTTGATTTAGTATTTCGTAGTATTTTCTTTCTATTTGTATTTTGTTTTGCTAACATTTTTGCAGGACTTCTACATTTGAGCAGCAAGAACCGCTTGAATTTTTCGGTCGCACATATCTTTGTGGAATATGCCACTTCGAGCCATCTTTGGTGTAAGCATGTCTTATTCCAATCATTTCGGTAATTATTTTGATAATTCTCAAAATCCTCGTAAACCCATGACTTTTGGTCAATACTTAGAGTCCCAAAAAATTGCAAATTCAAAAATGACTTTGGGCGAGTATTACAAAAGTCAAGCTTTGGAGTGTGTGTATTTTGAGGAGGATGATAACGATTTTGGGCCTCTAATTCCTTATAATAGGAATTTTGAAACAAATTGCAATACTTTTCAAAATTCTTATAATAATGAGTTTGAGTATAGTTCCGATAATAATTTTCAAACTTCTCATTTCCAAGAATCCGCACCCTGACCTATGATTTTCGGTGAGGGTTTGCTCATGCTTGAGAATGAGAGGTATGAAGACCGTTATCGGGAAGAAAATAGTTTATGGGAACATGAATTGGATTTATTATTTGAATCCGACGACGAATTTTCTTCCAAAACTTTTGAAGTCGAGGAATGTTTTGAACCAAATGAAGATTTTTTGCCTGCTTTGGAACAAACCATTCTTGACTTCTCCCATGGTTTAATTGAGAATTAAAGTGAGGATGAAATGTATGTAGTATCCATTTGCAATGAAATGATTTCATCTTTGGATCCTAAAGAAGAAAATTTCATTAAAAATGATCCTATCTCTTTTGAAATTCCAACTTTGAGTGATGATAGCTCATCTCTTGAGTTTGAATTTCTTTCCTCCCCCTTGTCATTCTCCGTTATCGCACCGTTATAACTACCCGATGAATTGGTGTAAAACTTTAAAGTATTAAACATTTTCACCGATGTAAAGTACTTGCTCGAGTCGCCTTCCACGAAGGCATCTTTGCCCTCATGTGCGCCCCCTCCCATTCTAACTTCAAAATACTTGGGAGATGCCCGTCTTATCAAAATCTCCCATCCTCCCGCCAAAAAATTTAATTGGGGATGGTTCATTTCTTACGCCTTACACATGCCTTCCGTTGTTCAAACAAATTTCCTATTTTCCCGAAGGCATGATTTCAAGTGAGGGTACACCAGTTATCCTCCAAAGTCAAATCGTGGTTTGGTTGGACCCTAAAAAATTTGAACTTCTAGTGTATAGTTAGTTAGAAGTTAAAATTGTAGGTTGTACATAGTTAGTTTTATTTTCCTTATTTTTCTTTCTTCTTACTTTTACTCTAGTGTAATTAGTTAAAAATTTTATTCTTTCTTTTTTCTATTCTTGTTACTAACATGTTTTGTAGAATCATTATACTTGTACTTTCACGATATCGCTTCATTGTGGGTAATATCACTATTTTCCTCTCTTTAACTTGGTTCTTAATTCATATTGAGGACAATGTCAGGTTTTATATTAGGGGGTGTGAGATATTCTATCCATTCATTGGTAGTTTCTTTGATTTGATTAGATGTTAGTAACTAAGTATGCTTTCTTTGAAAATTTGAAAATTTTCAAAAATATTTTCTTTCTTTTTTATCCTTTGTTGGGCATTTTGCCTTTGTTTTCGATGATAAATTTCAATAATTGCCCGATCCAATAGACAACTCAATGATGCATGTTCTCGATTTTAGAAGTTATTAGACTTTAGTCCTCAATTATTGATATTATGAATAACTTCATGAATTAAACTTTAATCCCATAAGCACATGCACTTTTCTTGCTTTATTGATTTGGTTTAAGATTTTTATAACTCGGTAATCTTTTGTTGCATTGTATATACTTACACCAAGTGAGCTTTGGGCTTTTCTTCTTTTGTGAGTGTTATACACTTCTCTTTCCTATTTGAAAACGCTATAGTCATTGGTAATCTCTCTATTCTTTCATTAATCGTTCATTAATTGAGTTTATATCTTGAAATATGTTACTTGAGCATGATTTTCATATATTGCTTTGACTCGATAATTGCGTAAACTTTAGAAAATAATCATAGGCCATCTTTGTTATATCACCCATATTGACCTTGACCTCACCTTAAATGTTTTCCCTCGTTAACCTCTTTGAGCCTAAATATAGCTCTTCGTTTCATAACCCAAAATCTCATAACCAACTCCACATTAGAGTTATAAACCAGACATATTACCTTCCATACCTTTGTTTGGAATGATACTTGGGATTGAATGATGTTAGCACTTTTGGTTACAATTTAGGCATGCGAGAGTGAGAAAAGAAAACAAAAGAAGTGAAAAAGATAAGAAACAAAAGAAAGAAGAAACAAAAGAAAAAAGTGAGAAAAGAAAGAAAATAAAAGAAAGAGAAATTTGTATATGTTGTGTATATAGTTCAATAAGCTTTGATTGCTCTCCAATTGTTATATTTAGTGCTTAATTATGGAACCTGTTTTTCATTTTTGTTATTGCCCACATTTTTCCCATTATCCCCGAGTTTTCATCTCAGAACACTTTGAATCCGTATATACATATCCTTCGTTTCGTACCCTTAACCCCAAACTTACATTACAACCTTTTACAAGTCCTATGTGATCTTAGGGTGAATTTAATTCAAAAGTCATAATAATTTTGATAATCTGTGAAATGCATTTTGCTTCCTTTAATGAACGGTGTCCTTTCATTGAGATTAAAAATTTTCATTTTCTATATACCGTTCTTTATTTGTGACATATGCGCGACTTAGTTTCCATTTACATTTACTCTTTATGCCCGCATGTCCCGTGTGTTACCTCCCTGTTTCGAGTGAATTCACTTGATGAGTGTAATGCCCGTGAGGATTGAATATATGCTTGCTTTAACGTTTATCTAATTTATTTAAGTTTTTTTCCAAATCATATTTTGCGCGTGCTCGCTCCCCTCCCACATTTTAAGGTTTCAAATCTATGAGGTGCATTCTATAATGTTAATAATACGATCTTTTGTGTGAATTCATTCACTTTGCTAATAATGTGTATGAAATATTTTTCGCTATTGTTGGGTTTGTCGTATGTGATTGGGCATATTTTGAGAAAACCATATGATGTTTGTGGGCTTTATCCCTGAAAACCCTCACGAGACGACACTCGTCCACTAGGGTAACCTAGGGGTTTAACGGCTTATTGCATATGTTAAATGAAATCGTGTTCCCTACGAAAGTGGCATTTATATTTCGATGCATATATACGTTTTTGTATCGCCTTCTGTGGGATGGTTTTGTTTGTTTCATCACTAGGGACTAACAATGTCTTAGTTAGGGGGTGTGATACATCACGAATATTGCATATTTGGTCCCTTTATCTTTGTGCATTCTATAAATTTTATGTTCTTAATTCCTATATTTATGATCGTTAACCAGACAACCTCGGATTTGTACATATATATGTTTTGCGGGGGTTAATTGTTTTGTACATATATATGTTTTGTAGGCATTGGAACGCTTAAAGTGAGGATCGATTGCATTTCGAAGAAGTTCCGTCATCAGACAATACTTCAAGGGCATTTTTGTCAATTCACACTTCATCTCCGATTCATGGAATTTCCATGCATGTGTATTTCATTGAGTTAGCATCACGTGGCCGTAAATAGTGCGTCGTTTCGAGTTCGGACGAAGAAGTTATGGCGGATTCCGTATTGAGGCTTTTCTTCGATGTAAAGACCAAAGAGCACCAGAAAACAAAGTACCGATCAACCGTGCCCAGGGGGAGGTTGATCGCGTATTGGGTTTTTGCCTTGCGAGGGAACCAATGGGCATCAACTTAAGGGACCGATCGATAGACCCCCTTGCCGTGGTCTACCGGTAGCATCAAATATTT
The DNA here is from genome assembly GCA_949130495.1 of Sambucus nigra. Classification (NCBI taxonomy): domain Eukaryota; kingdom Viridiplantae; phylum Streptophyta; class Magnoliopsida; order Dipsacales; family Adoxaceae; genus Sambucus; species Sambucus nigra. The sequence continues at coordinate 684,596,372 of OX422211.1, forward strand.
AGCACTTGTTCCTTTTCTTTTCTTTTTCCCTTTCTTTTCTATTTTTGTTTCCAACTTACTATATAATATAACTTTGTTCTATTTTGAAAACATTAGGTTTAGGGTTTGTATTGGGAGCTTTGCCCTACCCCATTTCCTTTGGGTGTTTTACCCATTTTTATGTATGTAAGCTTCATTTCCATTGCCTCTTTCATTGGTTTAATGCTTTCTTTACTTGCTTCCTTTCATTTTCATGCCTAGTTAACATTCATTTCTTGTTTTTTATTGCTTTGTTAATTAGGTTTACTTTCTTACTTTCAATTCATGTCATTTACCATGCATTCTAGCTAATTTAGTCTAGGTTGTGTTGGATTGAACTCACCTATGGGTTGATGGGTTGCTTTGCTTTGGTGATGGAAGATATGTGTTTATTTTGATTGGGTTGTCCTAGTTATTATGCCTAGGAGATTTAAAGGGGTATATCATGTATCCTTCATATTTAAGACCTTGCGTGCGTAATTTCCGGGGTATTTGTTGACGCTAAAATCTTATTATACTTTTATGCGAATTTAGGGGTGTGATAACTCTTAATTTAATTAACTGTCGAACCATGTAACCATTTTATACTAATTAACTCTAGGTGAGGGATATCCAACACAACCTATAGTTTTTATTTGTTTTGTTAACGTAGTTGAAATACACTCGCCTAGAATAACCTTTTCCTTTTTATTAAAAATTATATTTCACACTTTTATTTTAGAAATATTAAACCAATTAAATTCTAGCAACTTGTCTTTGTGGATTCGATATCGGACTGGCCGCTATACTCCCTTAAAAGAGTGTAGTCATAGTTTATGTCTTTTTATAGAGTTGGTATGGCGAATATAACATACGACTGACGTCGGTGATGCGACACCACGGCAAAACCCCCATCTACCAACTAACGGCTAAAAAAATAAAAACATGGGAGTGGATAGAAATGATTTTTTAAAAGTGAGACTAAATACCTGTGATCCCTTTCATTTTTGTCTAGTTTTTTTATATTTTGCCATGTTAGTTGAACTTTGATGGATTGCCTAATATAAATAGACACTTGAATTCCACGAAACTACAAAGTAGACGCTTATTTTTTCTGATGGAAATAGGCCTTCTTAGGGATTATTTGTCTTTTCTTTTATTTGTTATTGTATTTTTCTTTCTTTTGGTTTATTATTTAGAGTTAAGGAGTAGTAATGACATTTTTGTAATTAGGGCCTTAGTTGGAGCCTAAATTACTCCTATCCTTTAAATACCCCATGTAGTCTTCATTTGAGGACACTCTCCATTTTGAATATAAGAAATCTTTTGATTCTCTCTCTAAAGTTAAGGTTTGATGTATTTCTTTCAGCCATTGACATGTAGTTTACGTCAAATTGGTGTCAGAGCGGGTGTCGCTCCATATTGGTGTATAAGTGTATTTTTGTTATCAAAATTGTACACTACAATCAATGGCTTTGAGGAGATACGAACAACTATACGAGGAGATTCAAAAACTCACCGGAGAGTAATTACAATCACAACAATTAATCTATACACTCTTTCAACCCCATTTCCAAAACCCTAACCCTAACCCTAGAAATCTCAACCCACAACTTGTACTCCACCTACCCTCTAACACCAACTTCCACTGCCCCCACGCCCCAACCAACCTAGCCTACCCATATTTCATTGCTTGCGCTGCCCCATTCCCCATCCCTGCTGCTTACAACCCACAAACCCACAACCCAGCCCCCGCCACTACTTTCCCCACCCTAGCAGCTAGACATCGTGCCCCTGGAGTCCACTACCCCTCCAACTCTCTAAACAAAACTACCCTTAGATATCTGACCCCCGACCCAAATACTTCACCACACCCCGCTTTCGACCCAGGACGACCTCCAGAATCTGACCTAGGGGTTACCGACCCATTCGCGAGGCCAACCCTACTTCTGACACTTTCCCCAACCCTATTATGGCCACCTCCGCCAACCAAAAACCTATACCCCATAACCCTAACCCCTATCAACTCCAAACCCTCTAACCCTCCACCCATTTTCAAACCCCAAACATAAAAAAAAATCACGTTTATGCCCTGATTCACCCCCGAGGCTCAATTCAAGATTGTCGGTGGCTAGTCCAAGATTGGTTTCTCCACCCAGTCATTCTTCCTCACTCACTCACCCAATCGGGTCACATCAACGATAAACATTACCCTCCTAAGCCGATTGATGGAAATAAAGATAGATACAACGACATTGGATCATGTATTGGGGATTTTTTTTATGCCTTTTCGCGAACCGAAAACATTAAATTTGGGAGATTTTTTTTCCAATCTTTGAGAGAGGGGATAATGATTTTGATGAGGTTGGATCGGAGATTATCTCACTTGGGCCTGATTTGGAGATTGGAGCTGATGTGTTTGGTGGTGGGTATGTGGACCCATACGTGGTATCTTTTTATCGGCGCTCGGAGGAAATTTTCCGTGGCGTAGCATTAAGGAGCTTCATTATGGGAATCTCAAGTCACGATTTTGTTGGTCGGCGATGCTGGGATTATGTTTCTATTCTCCTTGGATTTATTGGAAGTCGATACAAGGGGCATTTTCGAGGACGACTTCCTAGTGAGGAGCTCTTTGAAGGGTGCCTTACTTTCTTATCGTTCATTTCTTATGCTCGAGGATGAGTTTTTCAAAGCCGGGGAGAGTGATGGAAATAGTCACTTTTAGGGATTATTTTCCTTTTTATTTTCTTTTATTTAGTTATTGTATTTATCTTTCTTTTGCTTTATTATTTAGAGGTAAGGAGTAGTAATGACATTTTTGGAATTAGGGCCTTATCTTGGAGCCTAAGCTACTCCTATCCTTTAAATACCCATGTAGTCTTCATTTGAGGGAACTCTCCATTTTGAATATAAGAAATCTTTTATTCCCTCTCTACTGTTAGGGTTTGGTTTATTTATTTTAGCCATTGACGTATAATGATAAGCACCCAAAAGTGTATATTTTATACCCCTAATAGAAGCATTTTAGTCGCTCGTGTTAATTAAAAATGGCCTTATGTTCGTATTTTATCATTTTGTAGGTCAATATACTGTTGCGGTACAAATAGTGCTCAATCCAGTCAATTGCGACACAATTGCGGTTAAAAGCGTTTAACGAAGAAATAAAATAAAATCGTGGAGACAGAGTGCCTTTTTGAGATTGCCCTGCTGTGTTTCGACGCCCTAAACCCAGTCCCGTACTAAACCTAAGCCTAAACCGAACACAAGCAATGACCCGAGCCTCCTATGTGTTTAATTTGTAATTTTATTATTTTTTTAGATTTTTATTTGAGTAGTATATAATTTTTAGGATTTATTTTATATTTTATATTTTATTTGTGTGCGTAATAGGGTCTGTCATTGTGTATCGAGTCGTTTTATGTAAATATTGTAGACGTGTTTAGCTTAGAAGGGTTTTCTCTATTTTATTTTCTTAGTTTTTAATTTTATCACGTTGGTTTTATTTTATTTCATTATTTTATTTTGATTCTTTTATTTTTATATTGGGAATTTATTTTTTTAGTCTTGGATTTTCTTTTAGGTTGAAAATAATTGAATGACATTTATTTTATTTTATTTTTTAATTACAAATTCAACACACTTAATCCTACCCCCACCTTCTCTCTCTCTCCTCTCACTCCATCTCCCTCGATGTCCACTAACCCATAACCCAAATACCCGAGACCCGATTTCCAACTAATCCCTACCCTTCCTCACCACCATAACCGCCGGCCACAATCCAAAACTCCAGCGAACTCCACTCTAAACTACTACCCGTCGGACCTCCATAGCTCCCAAAACCCACATCCGGCCTGCCATTTCCACTGTTGGCTACAACAAACTCCAACCAACCCAATCTGTACATTCACCCCACCATCTCCGACGATCCAATAAACAAATTCTGGCAGACCTGCCAGCACCAAAACCCGACCCTACCTGCTTGTACCCAATTTTGGACCACTCCCAAACCTTCAACCTGAAAATTCTCGAACCCACTAAAACCCTCTGCCACGTCTGAGGACCTGCCAGAACCATTACCCACGAACCCAACCTCCATGGCCATACACCCCTCACCGGTTTAACCCAAAAACGCCAGCGATAGTTCATAACACGGATACCCACTTGCCATACTACACCAAAAACAGGAATCTGGCACGGTTTAAAACTCTGCCAGATCAAATCTGGCACGGGTTTGAACTGTGCCAGAATTAGGTGTTCCAAAATGGCCATTTTTTTCTGGCACGGCTCAAAAGTGTGCCAGATTTGGCCAAACAGGAACACTTTTGGCACACTTTTAAACCGTGCCAGAATTTGATATTTCTGGCATAGTTTTTAAACTGTGACAGATTCAGCACAGTTTAAAAAAATTTAGCACAGTTCAAAACCGTGCCAAAATATGATACACTTTTGCCACGGTTTTGAACTGTGCCAAATTTTTTTATAAAAAGAAAAAAAAATTTATTTGAAAGCACAAAAATTCACAAATTAAAAATATTGCACGTTATTGATAAACTAATATACATACAAACTTCAAAATATTATAAGTCTTTAATAGTTCACAGGCCAAAAAAAATTGGGCAGAGTTTCCTCTATTTTCTGGACATTCCAAAACTTGCTAATACAAAACCTGCCTAACATAAAGCCCGCACGGCCACAAAATATAACAATTAACTTACAAAAGCTCGCACGACCATAAAAGTTAACAACAAAACTACAAAACCCCTCACAGCCATCACACAAAAAATGGAATCATGAATAAACCCCTTGTTGTAAACCACTGAGTTCTCTGTGTGTTCCACGTGAATAAATGCCAACGATAAACTGTTATCCTGAAAAAAAATAAGATACAAAAAAGATACGATATTAGTAACCCAATAATTTATAATAAAAAATTACACAAACTAAAAAATTACATATAGGAGTGGAAATTATCGTCATATTCTCAAACCGGGAGACCCGGGACCACGCGGTCAGTTCTTACAAGTTACATTGGTCCCGTGGAAGGTGTTCGTGCCTCCTACGGGGTCGTTCGGGGCGGGTTTGGGTTTTCACCCTTTAACGGCTTGTTTTTAAGTCTAAGTGTTGATTTTTGCAAATTATCGTCATATTCTCAAACCGGGAGACCCGGGACTACGCGGTCAGTTCCTACAAGTTACATTGGTCCCGTGCGAGGTGTTCGTGCCTCTTACGGGGTCGTTTGAGGGCTGGTTTGGGTTTTCACCCTTTAACGACATGTTTTTAAGTTTAAGTGTTATTTTTACAAATTATCGTCGTATTCTCAAACCAGAAGACCCGGGACTACGTGGTCAGTTCCTACAAGTTCCATTGGTCCCGTGCGAGGTGTTCGCGCCTCCTACGGGGTCGTTTGGGGGCTGGTTTGGGTTTTCACCCTTTAACGGCATGTTTTTAAGTCTAAGTGTGATTTTTGCAAATTATCGTCGTATTTTCAAACCGAAAGACCCGAGAGTACGCGGTCAGTTCCTACAAGTTACATTGGTCCCGTGCGAGGTGTTCCTGCCTCCTACGGGGTAGTTTGGGGGCTAGTTTGGGCTTTCACCCTTTAACGACATGTTTTTAAGTCTAAGTGTGATTTTTGCAAATTATCGTCGTATTCTCAAACCGGAAGATCTAGGACTACGCGGTCAGTTCCTATAAGTTACATTGGTCCCGTACGAGGTGTCCGTGCCTCCTACGGGGTCGTTTGGGGGCTGGTTTGGGTTTTCACCCTTTAACGGCATGTTTTTAAGTCCAAGTGTTGATTTTTACAAATTATCATCGTATTCTCAAATCGGTAGACCCGGGACTACGCGGTCAGTTCGTACAAGTTACATTGGTCCCGTGCGAGGTGTTCTTGCCTCCTACGGGATCGTTAGGGGGATGGTTTGGATTTTCAAACTTTAACAGCATGTTTTTAAGTCTAAGTGTGATTTTTGCAAATTATCGTCGTATTCTCAAACCGAGAGACCCGGGACTACGCGGTCAGTTCCTACAAGTTACATTGGTCCGGTGCGATGTGTTTGTGCCTCTTACGGGGTCGTTTGGGGGCTGATTTGGGTTTTCACCCTTTAATGGCATATTTTAAGTCCAAGTGTTGATTTTTGCAAATTATCGTCGTATTCACAAACCGGGAGACCCGGGACTACGCGATCAGTTCGTACAAGTTACATTGGTCCCGTGAGAGGTGTTCGTGCCTCCTACGGGGTCGTTTGGGGGCTGGTTTGGGTTTTCACCCTTTAACGGCTTGTTTTTAAGTTCAAGTGTTGATTTTTGCAAATTATCGTCATATTATCAAACCAAGAAACCTGGGACTACGCGGTCAGTTCCTACAAGTTACATTGGTCCCGTGCGAGGTGTTCGTGCCTCTTACGGGGTCGTTTGGGGGTTGGTTTGGGTTTTCACCCTTTAACGGCCTATTTTTAAGTTTAAGTGTTATTTTTGCAAATTATCGTCGTACTCTGAAATCGGGAGACCCGGGACTACGCGGTTAGTTCCTACAAGTTACATTGGTCCCGTACGAGGTGTGCGTGCCTCTTACGGGGCCGTTTGAGGGCTAGCTTGGGTTTTCACCCTCAAACGGCTTGTTTTCAAGCCTAATCTACATATTTTGAAATTATCGTCATATTCTCAAATCGGAAGACCCGTGACTACGCGGTCAGTTCCTATAAGTTGCATTGGTCCCGTGCGAGGTGTTCGTGCCTCCTACGGGATCGTTTGGGACTGGTTTGGGTTTTCACCCTTTAACGGCATGTTTTTAAGTCTAAGTGTGATTTTTGCAAATTATTGTCTTATTCTCAAATCGGGAGACCCGAGACTACGTGGTCAGTTCCTACAGGTTACACTGGTCCCATGCGAGGTGTTCGTGCCTCTTACGGGGCCGTTTGAGGGATAGTTTGGGTTTTTACCCTCAAACGGCTTATTTTCAAGCCTAATCTACATATTTTGAAATTATCGTCATATTCTCAAATAGGGAGACCCGTGACTACGCGGTCAGTTCGTATAAGTTACATTGGCCCCTTGCGAGGTGTTCGTGCCTCTAACGGGGTCGTTTGGGGGCTGATTTGGGTTTTCACCCTCAAACGGCTTGTTTCTAAGCCTAATCGATATATTATCAAATTATCGTCATATTCTCAAATCGAGAGGCTCGCAACCACGCGGTCGGTTCCTACAAGTTACATTGGTCTCGTGCGAGGTGTTCATGCCTCTTACGGGGCCGTTTGGGAGCTGGTTTGGGTTTTCACCCTCAAATGGCTTGTTTTCAAGCCTAATCTACATATTTTTTTTATTAAACATGTATGTTATCTAATCTTTCTAGCTCTTTTAATCAGATAACTATAACCACAAGATGAATCAATCGAACATATACATTAAGAAATTTACAAACCTGTGGAATCGGTGTGTCGATTTCAACAAAGCCTACAGACTCTAATGGCACGTCAATAACTTTAAATTCTTCCTCTTTGTAGCTCAGGTCGCAACATACATACATCCCCCTGTAAGTACGGGGAAACAAATTATTCAATGTTAAAAAAGCTACTTGTAACACAAATCATTCCATATGAAATTCTTAAACTCACGAGTAATAACCTGGCTTAAACTCAGGAAATTCTTAAATCATTTTGATCATAGCTACATGTAATATACACAATCAATGTACATGTAGCGACTATATATATAGTACGAAGGTATTATACACATCTTATGTAATATACACATTCATTTTGATCATAGATATTGATTATATATCCATTGATCGTTACTGATTGTGTAGCCAATCAATGGATAATTTGCAGTGATTAAGAATATGAAATTCACATAATGTAAGGCATGTTTAAGTATATGTGATTGAAAAATAAAATAAACATAAGGAGGTTCACTTGCAACGGGGGAAATGTAAGACTAAATATATATCAACAACAGAAAAACTCAACAAAAACTTACATCATCAATGACAATACCAAAATGGCCAAACCCAAATCCAATATCATACTTGTCAACTCCAACACAATACACAACATGCATCATTCTTCTCTTCCTTTTTAACCCATTCTAAAGCACTGTCTTGGGTAGCAGTATTGCTAGCTTGCGCCATAGTTCCAGCAGTGGTAACTGCCATGCCATTCCCATCTTTAAGCCTGTGATAGAATCATCAATTGATCACGATTACTTTAAAATCTTTGAGCACAAGGTGAGAAGATCCTATGACCCTGGAATACATGCAATAAATGTATGAATATATGCACACAATATCATATATGCAACATATATGCATATAATAGCATATATTCTGCATATATGCAATAACTGTATGCATATATGCACACAGCAGCATATATGCATACAGTAGCATGTCTTTCCTCATTTAAAGCCCCTGACTAACCAGTGCAACATCATAGGGTAATACTCCCTGACATATCAACATAAATAAGGGTTTTAATTTCAAACCGGGGTAGTGAATGCTTATGTATATATTTGTTAAGGAGAAGTAACGGTTCAGATATACATGTATGTGGGTGTATATATGGATAACTTCACGATAACTTACATATTGGTAGGATTAGTATATTTCAAGAATGCATCAAGTCCAGATGAAATTTTTGGCCCACACTGAATTTTCGTAAGAGGTTTGGCCATTTATAAACTCAAAAGTTTTATAGAAGCATATGGTAGATTAGTTCTTCGTGGTATTACATGAACTTTTGTAACTTTTTTGCCAGAGAATGAATTTGCAAGGTGACATATTGCGGGGTATATGTAGTACATAGAAAGCACTCCCTTATGAAGCAACGTGCATTACTTATTTAGTGATTTGTTGCACGTAAATTTCATGGTTTTATGCATTTGGGAAATTGCAAATGAAGGATGTGAAATGCAAAAAAAAAAAAAACTGAAATGCAGTGGTAGCCCCTTGCTGAAGAAGAGTAGCAGCAGTCCCTGTCCTCTCTTCTCTCTTGCCCCTGTCCTTTCCTCTCCCACCCAGCCCCTGTCCTCTCTTCTCTCCCTCACTCACAAACGCAGCCCCCTGTCGAAGCGGAGCAGTGACAACACGAAGCCGTCTTTTCATCCATGAAGCAGCGGCAGCACACGGGTATATATAGAGCCGTATTGGGACGATATCTGCATATGATACTCCATTTTTTGTCATTTTTGAAGTATAGGTTCTACATAGGTCTGGATACCCCAAGATATCAGAAAAAAGTGGCACACTCTGTAAAATTTTCCCTCATGTTGTAGCATATGATGCTTTAGCTCCTAGGCAAAAGATCTTGAAATTTCAGCGATAAAATATGTTTAATTGAAAAATGCCCAAGGTTTTATCTCTCGACATATTTCATAATGTTCTAATACTAGCCTCTATTTTCAGGTTAAGGGAACATGTTGAAGGGGCTGACAACCTTCTAATTTATTCCTGAATTTTTCTGCAATAGGTCTTAAATGAAAATACCTAGGTTTGGATCTAAAGATAGACACTCCTAGATAGTTAAAAAGAATAACCTCCCACACTCATTAATGATGAGATAAGAGAGATGGAGCAAGTCTGACTAATCTACCAATAAGAACTTTAGAGAGGATCTTAAAATAGAACTTGGCCAAAGCTATAGGTCTTGAATTATAAATCTCATCAGCTTCAGGAAACTTTAGAATTATACTGATATAGTTTGAATTAAAACCATGAAGAATCCAACCATTATTTAAGAAGCATTTGACCACATTACAAACATCCAATCCCACTATTTCCCAACAAGATTGAAAAAACAGGCCACTAATTCCATCAGGTCCTAGAGAAGACTGAGGATCCATTGAGAAGACGTTGTCTTTAATCTTTTTTTATTAGAAGGCATAGCAATAAGAAAGTCATTATCGACTGAAGAAAGTCATGACGTTGTCTTTCATGAGATTCTATAATTTTTCTTTCAGAACTTAATAGGTCATCCTGCCACCTCTACTAAAGAAAAAGTGTTATTGAAAATATATTTAAAAGCAAGAATGAGAAATCCATGATGAAATGGATTTGAAAGACTTAGGGTCAACCATAACAGTAGAGGTTGAAGAAAAGATAATGGGGTGATGATCTGAACATGCCTAGTGTTGTACCATAAAATATGGTGTATTCTCATAGCCAATTTAAATATTAATCTTTTAAATGCAATTCTAAATAATAAAAAAATAAGAGTGAGGAGACAACGATGAGAGTATCACCTTTGCACCATGAGTTCTGGTGATGAGATGTACCAATCCTTGTTCCAAAGTGGATCAACTCAGTTTAAACAAAACACGTACAAATAAATTCAGACATATAGATGAGAAGCATATAAACTAAAGTTTTGCAAATCTATGTGAAGTTTTGCTCAAAGGTCAAAAGACCCAAACATCAAATTTAAATCTAGGTAAAAATGTAATCCTATATATCAATGTACTATGACACTACTTACCCTTAACGAACGACAATAGGTCAAGATAATGATGAGAAACTTTGTACGACATTCACAGTATTAGTGGATGCAAAATATGGTACAACAACAGGTGTTTCAGCTCACGATAGGGCAATGGCAATAAAGGCTCTTGCTTCTAGATATTCAAAACCTGAAGATTTCAACCGCCCAGGCCATATATTTCCACTGAAGTACAGGGAGGGGGTTTAAAAAAGAGCTGGACATATAGAAGCATCCCTCGATCTTACCATGTTCGCCGGGTTAGACCCTGTTGCTGTTCGTTGTGAAATTATTGACAATGATGGCTCCATGGCGAGATTACCAAAGCTTCGCCAATTTGCACAAGCAAAAAACTTGAAGATTATTTCTATAGATGATTTAATCAGATATAGGAGAAAATAGATAAATCGGTGTAGAAAGCTTCTGCATCACGTATACCAACAACATGGGGTCGTTTTGAAGCATATTGCTTTAAGTCACTATTGGATGAGATTGAGCATATTGTTATGGTTAAAGGTGAAATTAGAGATGGGAAAGATATTCTTGTCAGGGTACATTCAAAGTGTCTCATTAGTGACATATTTGGGTCAGACAGATGCAAATGCGATAATCAACTGGCACTCGTAATGTAGTAAATTGAAGCAGCTGTCATAGGTATTTTGGTATATCTACGAGGACATGAGGAAATGGGAATTAGTTTGGGCCACAAGATTCATGATTACAAACTCCAAGATGACATGCGTGACACTGTTGAAGCCAATGAGGAGCTCGGGTTGCGTCTTGATTCACGAGAATATAGCATTGGTGCACAGATACTACGAGATCTGGGTGTTCGAACAATGAAGCTGATGATAAACAGCCCTACAAAATATGTTGGGCTCAAAGGTTATGGTCTGGAAATTGCAGGCATGGTTCCATTGTTAACTCAAATACCAAGGGAAAATAAAAGATATTTAGAGACCTTTCATGCGAAAAGTTTGGATATCAATGGTATTAATAGTAAGACTGGCAGAAGGAGCAACAACTAGTGATCGGATGGTACACCTAGGACGCAAATAATTCTCAAAAGCATATGGTTGAAGTTAGTTTGTAGCGAGTTTGTTCCGAGTAAGCTGTAAATGAGATAATACATGTCACTTGGCTTCGAATTGCAGAAGAAAATTTTTACTTATCAATTGTCAATACAGATTTGGAAAATTGGACTAAGAAATGCATAATAGATAGTTTCTTATAAAGCCTTGTTTTACTCTATGACACCTTGCCCCAAGTCAAGTCTGATTTTGTATTTCAAGTCAAAAATTAAAAGAAACCAATCAAATATATTTCTTAGAGCAAAAAAAATATTCATACTACACATACCAATGGACACTACCAAGATAATCAATTAACAAAATACCTCAATTACAAGAAAGCCTATGAGAGGAAGATCTAAATCAGCAATTAACACCAATACGCAGGTATACAGAGCTACAGGTATCATTCATGATCCTTCTTCTAAAAACAAAAATGCTGACAACACTAATAACACCAAGAACACACAAGAGGAAGAAACAAATGAATATTTTGAGGAAGATAAAATGTCACCTCTAGAACCAATAGATGAAGACCTGCTTATAGATGAAAACGAGATGAATTCTCCAGATAACAAAGAGAGACAGAGAGCACAATATCAAAGGTTGATGCTACAACATAATCACTCTATAATTACTAAGGATGCATATTTATTTTCTTTTCGTTTCTTTGAATAATAGTAGCGGAGGTATCATCCCTCTTCATAAAAAATAGAAATAAATCAATAAATTAAATTAAATATATTTTATAATGCTATGGATGAACTTGTGGTAAATAGCATAGTGAAACTTCCCCCCATTCCCACCTTCACAAACTCCAATATAAACTCCAATATCATATCCATCACCACCTTCTAATCAAATAAATAAATCAATATTTTACCACACAATCAGCAATATGATACTTGCATTTCAGATATGAAACTGATAACAAAAGTAGTCGGTAGTATTTGTCTCTTTCTCCACCTTTCCTATACTAACTAGCCCGAAATACAACTTCCTGGTTTTATTAACCCAAAGATTGATATATGATTTTTTCTTTTTAGATGGCGAACAATGCTTGCTAAATCTATCAAAACCAAAGGATTATAAAGTCCCATGTGTCAGATTCGTGACTTCATCGTTGCAATTTATCATTGCCTTATTCATAGTTGGTCATAAAATGTTAATTCATGAAACTAAAATAATATTTGAAAAGTAATTGGAACCAACATGAACAAATCGATGAGGTACATAGTTCCATCTGACAATTTTCATGACCAAAATAAAAAGAATTGTAAATGAACACATGAATATAATGAATTCAAACCAGTATAACATTATAATGAAATCATATATAACAAACCAATATAACAACAGAATGAAATGATCTATAAGAAAGTAATATAACATAGACTCCCAATCTCACTCTAGATTCATAATGTACATCCTGCAACAATCGAGAACAATCATATTACCCACAAACAGTGGAGGAACAAACCCAAGACTAAAAAAAGCACAACCAAAGCTTGAAATTAAACACATCGTAAAAATAATTTTGCATTTGTCTAATCCGAATCTGATTTTTTTAAAGATAGGTTGCATTAGCTTTTCTAATTGAATAGAAAAAATGAAAATTATCTACACAAGTGTATATGATGTGGACATACAAATATTGTAATCAATAATGACAGTCTAGATACAATATTTACATAAATCAGCACACCTTTGTGGATGCAGACCCTATTATCCGAACAATTTAATGATCATTCAACCAAGAATAGGCAAATAATATGACTATAATCACCCTGGTGTGCTCTTACATCTGAATTGTACAAAATATTTTCTGAAGTTACTATTTTCATGTGATTATACCATAAAAAAGTGTATTGAACTGTCGATATAATTGTCTTCAACACGAGACTTCTTGATAGACAGGCCAATGGGTCAAGTTGTGTCATCAGTATTTTTATTGCACACTGTATGGACATTCAAATGAAGTTGTATGCATAAACAACAGAAATTAAAGCAGATAACTCAAAATGTATATATATATATATATATATATATATATATATATATATATATATATATATATATATATATATATATATATATATATATATATATATATATATATATATATAGAGTGAGAGAGAGAGAGAGAGAGAGAGAGAGAGAGAGAGATAGATTAAACATGGGTTTGAAGCATAAAAGAGTACCTAGGGTTCCCACCTGTTGTGATTACAAAGACAGAATGAGAGTGGAAATGTTTGTGACTTGTGATACTTCAGGAACGTGAGAGAGAGAGAGAGAAATAAAAAAGAACACCTTTAATATTAAAAAAATGGAAAGCAACAACATTCGAATCTCAAAATCTCATAAATTATAGCAACATTCAAATCTCAACCCATAAATCAATAATTATATCTCATCTAACTAAACCCATATCAGCCCAACCCATCAAACCACAACTCATCCAAAACCAAAAATCAAACAAATTCACATATTCATATCTCACAAAATCAAAATAGAACAAAAATAAAAGTAAGTTTTCTTACCTGACTGGCGGTAGCAGCAGGAAGGGAAGGAGGAGAGGAGGCCGACGGCATTAGGCGAAGAAGAGAGGGTGTGACAGCGTTGACAATCGCAGCAGCAGGTAGGTGGGTGATGGCGTTGAGAGAAAGAGACGTAAGGAAATGGATTGGAAAACATTTTTGGTTTTTGGCTCAAGGAACGAGCGGGGGACCTGTGAAAACTTTAAAACAGTGCCAAATTTTGGCACTGTTTTAAAGTGTGCCAGATTATCATTAAACCGTGCCAGAATTTGGCACAGTTTTAAACTGTGCCAGATTTTTAATATTAATGTGTGCTAAATTGCTGTTTTTGGTGTAACTCCTACAAAATAAGAACTGCCTTACCAATAAAATCCATGTGGGATAACTCTCTCTCAAACTTTTTGACTTAGCCAAAAATGAAATCCCACCAAATCTCCCAAGAAAACCAAGATCGCAGGATTTAAAAGAAGAAGGGGCATCTTATTAAAGGGAACTCTCAAATAAGACTCTCACGTAGGAGACTTCAAAAGAGAGAAAGTCAGTGTATATTATGTACAGAGTAGAAACATAGAAAATTTCAGGAAAATAGAAAAAAAAATTAGTTTAGTGTTAGAATAGATTTGTAGGTTTAGTTTTTCTTTTTATTTGGGTAATCAAGTGGTGGATTTGTGAAGACATTGGAACACATGTTTCATGAATGCAATTCAAGAAACCAATTCGAAAGGCGACTTTTGCATATTGTATTTCTTGCTCTACTATTTAATTTATTGTTCCATATTTGCGACTGTACTTGATTGTTTAAATATGTTTGGCTAATCACCCTATTCAGGGGGTGAGATGCACTGCATTGAACATTAAATTAATTGATTGATTTCATTAATGCTATATTTCTAGGTTAATTAATTTAAAACTGTCACAAATTAATTTATGTAATGAGAGTTAGTAAATTAATTTTAAAAATTAATGTTTGATTTTGGAAATCGAATTGGAGATAGGTTTTTTCTAAAATTAAATATTAATTCGTTGTTGAAATTAGAGAATTGATATAGTTTTTATTAAATTGATCCTAGCGTGTAATTTTCTTGAAAATAGTATAATTCTTATTTTTTCATCGCGTGACATTTTTAAATTAGTTTTCTAAAAAGGATATTATTAAATTTATAATTGTAACGAGAGTTAGATTATCGATTTAATATTATCTAAAAATATTTTAAATTAATAAATTGAGAAATTAAAATAATTGATAATGCGGTGTAATCTCATCTCTTGACTTTCTCACATATTTCACACTTAGTAGAACATTATTTTTCGTTATTTAGTCATTTCATAATTTTAGCATTAATTAGTTAATTCTTCCTTGAAATTGTTTTAAAAAAATAAAAAAATATTTTAATAAAAAAAATGAATTGCAAGTGTTCACGTCGATTGTTTCACCTTGGAAGTTGAATTGATACCCGTACTTACCGCAATGCGAGTTGTTTTTGCAAGTTTATAGGTAATTCAAGGGAATTTTGAGATTGGTTTTTGAAGACAACGACCACACGCTAAAAGTCAATTATCATGTAGTTTACGTCATTGCTGATACCAAATTTAGTCTGCTGACATGGATCAATCACTTGAAGACATGTGTCGACCTACGTGGCAAATACAAATACTTCCAACGAACAACTTAAGCATACCGAGTAACTTAAGCATACCGAGCAACTTAAGCGGTCCGAGCAACTTAGCGTGCAGAACATCCAAATCAAGAGAGTCAAAAGACAACTACGCATTAAATGCACATTATTATCGTACAGATGTATATGTCTACTAGATAATAGCGCATTATCCTTTCATATGTACAGTCTCAAGGCTATAAATACATTGTAACCTCCTCACAAGAAGGGGACTTGGATCTCTTGGTAAATTCTACTATAAAGATTCAAGGCAAACAGTCAGCAATACAAAATAGTGGACGTAGGCCATTTTCATAAGGCTGAACCACTTTAAAAATTCTTTGTCTTGTTTATTCATTTTTATCTGTGATTGATTAATTAGATATAATCTAATTTTTTACATCAACAGATTGGCATCGTCTGTGGAAAACGACTATACTTAGCGTTTTTCACCAAAACAACTGATCATCTATTGCTGAGATTCCAGAATCCAGTAATAGAAACACAGGGGTCCCTCCAAACCCCTCTACTCCACCAAATGTTCAAGATCTGTATGGAATAATGGCTAATTTAGCCGAAGGGAAAACGGCCATGCAAGAAACCATGCGTCAACTTATATAAACCGTTCAAGGTGAAGTGTCGGCCTAATCAGGACAACGAAGTGTTCAGAGAAATACCCATTTTCCATCTATAAGAACTAGATGAACATTACTCCCGGAGGTCTCTCAATCTAGACGTACTGACTCATATCGTACTGAGAGTTTTAGTGATCCTTCGTATCAACCTGGCCGGATCTCATCAGTATGAGCTACAGGCTCTCAACGGAACATCATTCTAACGTAAAAAAGGACTAGCGCTCTAGAAAGTTTGAGTAGGGTCTCCCCTTTTGATCGATTGGGCCCTAGGAGGAATTCCTCCTAGAATTGCATCGAGGAACTCTCAACGACCATCCGACCTAAGGGAAGGCTCTGCCCAATCATTCCCAGCAGCCCGTAATGAAAGGTCCCAAGAGGAAAACTCAATGCGATCAGTTTCTCAAACAAATAGGCCTGAGGTGGGAAACGATGCATGGAAAGTCTCTATTCAAAGGTTGGAGGACAGATTAGGGGAAATGTCTAAGGCCAAGAATCCTGTACAAAGAACTTTTGTCCATGGGACACCATTCGTACAAGCAATTATGGATTTTCCCACACCATCAAAATTCAAAGCTCCTATGGTGACGCCTAAATATGATGGGAAAACCGACCCTGTCCTTCATATAGAACAATACCAAGATTCTGCCGTTATCTATGCAGTTCCAGAAGAGATGAGATGTAGGGCATTTTTAAGAACTCTCACCGGGTCAGCCCAGATATGGTACAACAATCTTCCTTGGGGGAAGATCGCAACTTTCCTTCAGCTGGCAGAGCTTTTCATAGGGAATTTATATTTTGGAGCAAAACCAGTTAAACGAGTAGCACACTTACTGAGTTTTAGACAGAAGCCAGAAGAAAGTACTAGGGACTACATTACTCGTTTCAATAACGAGAAATTTGAGGTAATAGATTACGAGGAGAAAATAACAATTACTGCTCTGATGAGTGGATTATTACCAGATAAGTTGTACTATACTTTGGCCAAAGATCCACCTAGGACTATGGCAGAACTGATGGAAACGGCAGCCAAGATCATGAACGCTGAGGAAGCCATGGCTGCGAAGAAGAATACAGACACCAAGGAGACCAAGGTAGAAGCTAGTAAAATCGAGAAGAAGGATCAGAAGAATAATGGTGGCAATAAGAAGTCGAAAGGCAAGCAAGCTGTAACACCCGGCCTAATTAAATACCAGGTGGCCAGCCCCATACCAAATTAAAACAGAATATACAGTAGGCTCATTCTTAGCATCACTGTCGGAAACATTTACAACTCACCCAATACCCAATAAGCTGGTGTTAAAAACTTTCCAAATTTTAATTTCAACAAAACCAGTTTTAGTTTAAGAATAACCCAACACATTTTATTCTACACCACTGATAATTGAACAGATAACACAAACTAATGTAAAGGCAATTGGAATAAACATTCCCAAATAATATTAATCCATTACAGTAATCCCAATAATAACAAATGTATTAAAATGACATGAACACAATAGTATATGACTCCGATAGAAAGTGATAACTAAAATCCTTTGGGCGACATGCCCTAACTAAGAATACTTTGAATCAAAAGAGGATAGGCGTCTAAGCAATACTCCATAGCTCCATAGCTTGTCATAATCCGCTAAGGTTGGCGTCCCTGCTGCTGGACACCTGATATAGAAGATACAATAGAGAAGAAAATATGCAAGGAAACGGGTCAGAGCCCGATGTGAAAATGATTTTTAAAACAGCAAGTATTTAACAAGTGCAATAAAGCATTTATTATGTACATGTTAGTATCCAACTCTCACTTGATATTCTCACCTCTCATCTAAGGTGCACACTTAACGTTTCCTATTAACCTCCTAGTTAATGGTTCCTCTTCACTATTTTCCATAATATGATTTTTGTCCCATATCATAACCCCTTATGTCCCATACCATAATTAGTATAATCATTCATATTCGTTTCTCATTAAAATGAGTTAAGCTTTTCAAATCTAACAGAATAATATTCATTAACTTAATTCAATTCTTTTTCTTTATTCACCATCATCTACAATTATCACACAGTAGATTATTTAACCACAATACAACCATTATTATTATTATTTATATATATATATATATATATATATATATATAATACGGCACCCCGATTCACAGCTGCGGTGCAATGCATTACTCTGCTATCATGTCCCATCATCACTGGTCGTCGAATAGGGGACTAAAGGTTCGGTAAGGATTCCTCAAACCACAAACATCAACAAACAAATTGGAGGCGAACATAGTTCTCGTATCCATGGGTCACGCACATACCTACGTACCCACAGTCAGCGGACTTATCAACTCCCCGATAAGTCTTTTATAGACCTATGTTCTTGAGCGACAAATCAAAGATCCCATGGATTCATCAGGATATGACTGCCCTCACGCGCAAACCTCCCCATCGATAGCAAGTAAGCTAGGTATGTCACACACATAATTTATCAATCAATCAAATAGGCATTATCATACCTATAATATAATATCAACAAGGTACTCACATTACCCTAAGATAGTTCCCATACGTAGCATTATATCTCTCAAATCCTATGTATTAAATTATTATGACTTCACTTCTTAATTTAATTATCCCCGAGCCTCACTCATTATTCAAGGTTCAAATAGGTTTTCCTTAATAGTATATTCAGTAAGAAATCACTAATATCCTACTGGTCCGTATCATCTTATCTCCCGATTTACTACGAATTAAACTCTCCCTTAATTAGGGTTAAAACTGATAGTTTCAAATCTTGTATAAACACATCTTCTTTCACTTAGGATTGAACCCTCTTGTAAACCTAAGGATGCCCAGGTGATTTATTAAACTTCCCATACTAGACCTATCCTTAATCCTCATGCGTACCAATTATAATCCAACAAATTAATCTAGCAACCGAAATACCTTTCAATATAATTATCGTCATTCTAATCAATTAAATCCCAATCAAATTAATTCGAATCTTATCTAGGGCCTACTGATCTTTTCTAAGTCCCATAATATCAAATTTATAATCACCAAAGATCTACAAAAGTTTTGGGATAATAATCAACATTAAAAAATAAACAACTTTAAAGATTCTGGGGAGATCGATCGATCGAAGGCAGGGGGTCGATCGATCGATCGCCCGGATAACAACCCAGTTTTTTGCATTTCTTCTACTACGGGTTTCATCACTTTTGATCATCCAAAACTTCATATTAACTACCCAAATTCCTTATAAACCTTACTACATGATATAGCAACATATGTGAATGATTTCTAATGCTCTAAACATCTTAGAATCATCAAGAGTTTGAATTAAAAGCATATGTTTAACCTCTTTTTCCAGAAAATTATATACATAATATCTTCAAGAACACACCATTGATTCTCTTCATCTCTTCAACAGATTTATCATTATTTCGTGGATTACTATCTATCTACAACATGAGTTTGATTCCTAAAAACTTCCATTTTTCAGAAATCCATCAACAACTCTTCATTATCTTCCAAACATGTAAAAATCTCATCTTTATATAACTATCCTAACATGGACAATATACAAACTTAGATTGCAATTATCAAATACTTGCCTCTAATGAAGATTTGATCCTTTGGTGTTATATATCACAGGTGGTTCTCCCTTTTTTGGCCAACTTCCGGTGGTGGTGACCTTTGGTTCTCCTCCTTTCCAAGCTTCTCTTCTCCCAAGCAACCTTTCACTCTCTCTAGGAAGATGACTTCTCAATTTTGTGTAGAAGAGATGAATGAACCAATGTACACTTAATCTCCAAATACTTATAATAGGACAAAATCCGAAATCACTATTCATCCCCTTGTAAAAATGACCAAAATGCCCTTTTGGGTTGTCTATTTATTTCCAAATGATCCGAGACCCAAATCCAACATCCAAATAGACTTTTCTGACTATTTCAACCCTTCTGGACGCAACGACGCAGTCGAAATGACTATAAGGTCGATGTAGAAATAAGTTTCATTTATAATTTAACAAATTAGTCCCGACACGTCCCTTACCGCGTCCGACTAAAAATTCAAATTACTTAATTAACAACTCACAGCAATATCAATAACATCACATTCATATATTACCTAAATATCTTTAAGTAATAATCAGAATCATTCATTTTAATATCCACAATTCGGATAAAACCCAAATGAATTAATTTATAATAAAATCCAATTAATCCATTAATTTAAAATATAACCCATTTTAAAAGTCATTAAAAATCACGGGGTATTACACAAGCGTTAGAGTAGATGAGGAAGTATGGAAATTATACTCCCTTGAAGGTAGATATAAATCACATTCTGAAGGAGATCAAGAATAGCGAGGAGTTAGCCTGGCCAAGGAAAATGAAGGCAAACCCTGACAAAAGGGACAAGTCCAAATATTGCGAATTCAACAAAGACCATGGGTACACGACCAAACATTGCATAGCCCTCCAGAATGAAATTAAAGCACTCATCAAGCGAGGAAAATTGGCCAAGTATGTTGATCGCCAAAATGGTGGCAAGACCAGCGACCGAGGAAGGCAAAGATCTAAGTCACCTCGCCGAGCAAAAGAAGACGAGAAGAGAGATCACGAAGATGACCCCGATCTCCCAAAAAGACCAAGGCAGCCAGAACGCGAGGTATTTTCAATCCATTTTGGATCATTTGAATGTAATGTCATTATAGGTGGAGATGCAGGAGGTGGAGATCTGACTGCGGAGAGAAAAGCATACCTCAATGAGGCCCAAGCTTGCTCTTACATACAGCGAATAAACTTGGTTGAAGATGATCGCCTAAGGAAGGTGAATAAGGATAAACTGGTCATCGGTTTCTCTAAGAACGACCTGGCAGGTGTACTATATCCTCATGATGACCCATTGGTAATTAAGATGAGAATGAAGGAAGTGGTGATTTCATGGGTACTGGTGGACAATGGTAGCTCTGCAGACATCATGTTCTACCCATGCTTTGATCGTTTGAACCTCAAGTTAGCCCAGTTGGATCCCTATCATAGGCCCCTCCTCGGTTTTACTGGAAAAAAGGTTTTTCCACTTGGGGCGATCAAGTTAGATATGCTTATTGGTACATGGCCTGCTTGTCGAACAGAAAGAGTACGCTTTTTTGTAATGGATAAAAATATCCAATCAGCTTACAATATCATCATGGGAAGGGTAGGTCTGAAGAAGTTCGAAGCAGTACCATCTACTGTACATCAATGTTTAAAATTCCCAACCAACTTTGGAGTGGGAGTGGTGAAAGGTGACCAGAAAGTAGCTCGGGAATGCTACTATTCATCTACCGAACAGGAGGAACACGAAGAATCCAGGAAGAAGACTACTACATATCAAGTAGATGAAATAGAAGATGCAGAGGTTGAAATATTAGACCCTAGACACGAATCTCAGCTCATGAAGGGCAAGGTCATGGAAGCCACCGAAAGTATCATTCTGGAAGATGAACATCCAGAACGAACAACCAAAATTGGTGCATTATTGTATGAATCGATAAAAAGGGAACTGATAGCATTTCTAAGGCACAGAAAATAGACTTTTGCATGGAGTCATGAAGACATGTCAGGGATAGACCCGAGTTTCCTGTGCCACGAGCTCAACGTGAACAAGGAGGTCAAGCCAGTGAAGCAGCGAAGAAGGGTGTTTAGCCTCGAAAAGAACCAAGCTATACAGGAAGAAGTAGAGAAACTATAGAAAGCCTTTTTTATTGAAGACGTTAAATATCCAGATTGGCTAAAAATGTGGTGATGGTAAAGAATAAAAACAACAAGTGGAGGATGTGTGTGGACTTCACTGATCTTAATAAAGCTTGCCTGAAGGATCATTTTCCTTTGCCTCGAATCGATCAGCTGGTCGATGCTACCTCGAGGCATAAATTATTGAGTTTCATGGATGCTTACTATTGATACCAAAATTGACATGCTGACGTGGATGAATCACAAGAAGACACGTGTCAGTTTACATGGCACCTACAAACATTTCTACAATTATTTTAGCAACGAGTAACTCTGCCTCCCTGACCAACTCGTACACTCCGAGTAACAGGTGTACTCCGAGGAACTCCACTGCTCCGAGGAACTCTTGAATATCGAGCAACTAAGGCGGTCCGAGCTGCATCTCGACCACATCATTAATTGAAAAATAACAAACAGTTCGACTATTCATTGAATGCTTATCATACAGATGTATACGCTTAAGGGGCATTAATTATTTACCCTTTCACATGTACAGCCTAAGGGCTATAAATACATTGTATCATCCTTATTTGAGGGGACTGGATTTTCTGGATCAAACCTGTGATCGAGAATTCCCAAACAAGTCATCAATAACAGAAACAGTGGACGTAGGCCATTCTTATAAGGCTGAACCACTTTAAAATTTCTTTGTCTCATTTAATTTTATCTGTGATTAAATAATTAGATACGATCTAATTTTTTACATCAACAGATTGACGTCGTCTGTGGGAAACGACTGGTAATATCGTTTTTCATCAAAAACAATCCATCAGAAATGGCTAATAATCTTGAATCCAGCAATTGAAACGCTGGAAATCCCCCAAACCCATCTGCTCTGCCGAATGTTCCAGATCTGGCTGGAATCATGACAAATCTGGCCCAGGGCCAAATCGCCATGCAAGAAACGATGCGACAACTCATACAAACCCTTCATGGCGGTGCACCTGCCCATTCAGGACACCGAAGTGTTCAAAGACAAACCCATTTACTTTCTTCACGAACCAGGCATACTGATTCATATCGTAATGAGGAATCTGATGATTTCTCCTATCAACCTAGGGGAACTTCATCAGTACGGGCTACAGATACTGAACAGCGTATCACTCTCTCTCCGGAGAGGACCAGTGCGCTGGAAAGATTAAGTAGGGTGTCTCCTTTCAGTCAATTAGGCCCCAGGAGGAATAGAAGTCCACCTAAGGCCATGTCAAAGAGTTTTTGATAACCTTCAGATTTAAGATAAGGATCAGCGCAATCGCGACCAACTGCTCGTCAAGATAGATCCCAGGAAGCCACACCAACTCGATCAATTGCTCGAGCCAACAGACCCGAGGAAGGAAATAACGCGTGGAAAGGTTCTATTCAGAGATTGGAAGATAGATTGGGAGAAATGTCTAAGGCAAAGAACCCTCTACAACGAACTTTTGTTCAAGGGACACCCTTTGTTCAGGCCATTGTGGATTTTCCCACGCCATCGAAGTTCAAAGCACCTGTGGTAACCCCCAAATATGATGGAAAGACATATCCTATTCTTCATATAGAGCAATATCAAGATGCCTCCGATATCTATGTTGTCCCCGACGAGATGAGATGTAGAGCATTCTCAGGAACTCTTACCGGGTCTGCTCAGATATGGTACAACAATCTTCCTCGGGGTAAGATCTCAACTTTCTTTCAACTAGCCGAGTTATTCATTGGAAATTTTTATTTTGGGGCAAAGCCAGTCAAACGAGTAGCACATTTGTTAAGTGTTAGACAAAAAGCTGGAGAGAGTAGAAGAGATTACATAACTCATTTTAATAACGAGAAACTCGAAGTCATAGATTATGAGGAGAAGACAATGATCACCGCTTTGATGAGTGGGTTGTTGCCAAACAAGTTGTATTACACCTTGGCCAAAGATCCACCCACAACCATGTCAGAACTGATGGCAAAAGCGGCCAAAATCATGAATGCCGAGGAGGCTATGGCTGCGAAGAAGAATATGGATAAAGAAACCAAGGTGGAAGTCGACAAAACCAAGAAGAAAGAACATAAGAACAATGATGGCGATAAACAATCCAAAAATAGGTCGTCATGGGAAGTCTTGAAAAAATTTGATAATTATACTCCTTTGAAGATGGGAATCAACCACGTCCTGGAAGAAATCAAGAATAACGACGAGTTGAAATAGCCAAAGAAGATGAAGGCAGACCCTGCCAGGAGGAATAGGGAAAAATATTGCGAGTTTCACAAAGATCATGGTCATATGACCAAAAATTGCATAGCTCTTCAGAACGAGATAGAAACACTCATCTGACGAGGAAAATTGATAAAGTATGTTGATCGAAGGAATGAAAGAAGAAATGACGACCGAACAAGAGAGAGGTCTAGATCTCCTCGTCGAGCAGAGGAGAACATGAAAAGAGACCATGAAGAGGACACGGAAGACGACCCCGATCTTCCAAAAAGACCAAAGCAACCAGAACGCGAGGTATTCTCAATACGCTTTGGGTCATTTAATTATAATGTTATTACAGGTGGAGATGCAGGAGGAGGAGATCTTACTTCAGAAAGAAAGGCTTACCTCTGTGAGGCTCAAGCTTGCTCATATATTCAACGGATAAATCTGGCCGAGGAGGATCGCCCGAGAAAGGTAAACAAAGAGAAGTTAGTTATTGGCTTCTCAAAGAACGACCTCGCGGGTGTACTTTATCCTCATGATGACCCATTAGTGATCAAAATGAGGATGAAAGAAGTAATGATTTCAAGAGTTCTGGTGGATAATGGTAGCTCGGCAGACATCATGTTCTACTCGTGCTTCGACAGTTTAAATCTGAAGTTATCTCAACTGGAGCCTTATCATAGACCACTCCTCGGTTTTGCTGGCGAGAAAGTTTTTCCACTTGGGAATATTAAAAGTTGGATATATTCATTGGCACATGGCCCGCTTGTCGAACAGAAAGAATACGCTTCTTCGTGATGGATAAGAATGTTCAATCAGCTTGCAATATCATCATGGGAAGGGTTGGTTTGAAGAAGTTCTAAGCGGTTCCATCTACGGTACACCAATGCCTAAAATTCCCAACAAATTTTGGAGTAGGAGTTGTGAAGGGTGATCAGAAAGTAGGTCGGGAATGCTATTATTCATCTGCCGAGCAAGAGGAGCTGGAAGAATCGAGGAAAAAGACTACTACCTATCAAGTGGATGAAGGTACAGAAATTGAAACATTGGATCCTAGAGATGAATCTCAACTTGTAAAAGGTCAGGTGGTGGAAGCTACTGAGAATGTCATTTTGGAAGACGAGCACCCTGAACGAACAACTCAAATAGGTTCGTCATTGGATGCCTCAATAAAACAGGAGTTGATAACTTTCCTAAGAAGTAGAAAGAAAAATTTTGCATGGAGTCATGGAGATATGCCTGGAATAGACCCAAACTTCTTATGTCATGAGCTCAATGTGAATAAGGAGATCAAGCCAGTAAAGCAAAGAAGAAGGGTATTCAGTCCCGAGAAGAATCAAGCTATACAAGAGGAGGTCGAGAAGCTCCAGAAAGCTTGCTTCATCGAAGATGTTAAATATCCGGACTGGTTAGAAAATGTGGTGATGGTAAAGAAGAAAAACAACAAATGGAGGATGTGTGTTGATTTCACCGATCTCAACAAAGCATGCCCAAAGGATCACTTCCCATTGCCCTGAATTGACCAACTGGTGGATGCTACCTCGGGACATGAGCTGCTCAGCTTCATGGATGCTTATTCTGGTTACAACCAGATCAAAATGAAACCCGAAGACAGGGAGAGTACTTCTTTTATTACCCCTAGGGGAACTTATTGTTATAATGTTATCCCTTTTAGTTTGAAAAATGCAGGTGTGACATATCAGCGGCTGATAAACAAGGTCTTTGTCGAACAAATCAGTTGCAATAGGGAAGTCTATGTCGATGATATGCTGACAAAAAGTAAGAAAGATGATGATCATCTAGTTGACTTAGGTCAGACCTTTGATCAACTGGACAAATACCAAATGAAGTTGAACCTGATAAAGTGCATATTTAAAGTATGAGAAGGCATGTTTCTCGGGTACATCGTCAATCAACGAGGCATTGAAGCAAATCCAGAAAAGATCAAAGCTCTATTAGGGCTACGATCTCCAACGACGAAGAAATAAGTGCAAAGTCTTACAGGACGAGTAGCAACACTCAACAGATTTGTATCGCGAGCAACTGATAGATGTCTCCCATTATTCAAAACACTCCGAAAAACTTTTGAGTGGAATGATGAATGTGACAAGGCCTTTCAAGACTTGAAAAAGTATCTGGGAGCACCTCCGCTGTTATCCAGACCAGTGATGGGAGAAAAATTGTACTTGTATCTGGCAGTATCAGAGAATGCAGTTAGCTCGGCATTGATCAGAATGCAGAATGGAGTGCAAAAGCCAATTTATTACACAAGTAAGGCCTTTCGAGGAGCAGAGATCAGGTATCCAAAGCTCAAAAAATTGGCACTGGCGCTGATTGAAGTGAGTAGGAGAATGAGGCCATACTTCCATGCCCATACTATAGTCGTATATACTGACATGCCGTTTAGACAAGCCCTTCATAAACCAGAAAAATCAGGAAGATTGATGTACTGGGAAATAGAGCTCGGAGAATATGATATAATTTATGTACCCAGATCATCACTTAAAGGCCAAGCAATAGCAGATTTCATAGCAGAGTTCACCTATCCTGATACCTCCCAGGAGCAAAAGCAGCTCGCTAATCAACCTATGGATGTTACAGAACCAACAAACACTAGCTCAGACCAACTTAAGTTGGTAATATGGCAAGTGGATGTGACAGGATCATCAAATTCGAGCTCAGACCAACTTAGGTTGGTAAAAGGGCAAGAAAAGATGGCCGACGAAGAGCAAGAAATATCAGGGGATGGTGAAAAGAAGCAAGAAATATTTCACCGAGGAACTCTGTCAGACCAGAAATTAGAAGACGAGTTGCCTATATGGAGGTTGTATGTAGATGGCTCATCTTGTACCACAGGTTGTGGGGCAGTGATTGTTTTGAACAGCCCGAACGAAGTCGACATGGAATACGCCCTACGATTCCAATTCAAAGCTTCCAATAATGAGGCTGAGTATGAGGCCATGATAGGAGGTCTTAATTTGGCAAAAACTATGAAGGCGCAACAGGTTATTGTCTTCAGTGATTCTCAATTAATTGTGAACCAGATGTTGGGAACATATTCAGCCAAAGGAGAATTAATGATTAAGTATCATGCAAAGGTGATGGAGTTGGTATCAGAATTTATTGCCGTTCAGCTGATCAGAATACCAAGAATAGAGAATGCGAGAGCAGACGCTCTAGCCCGATTAGCATCAGCTACTCGTACCGAGCTGCGAAGAACAATACCAATTGAAGTGTTAGCTAGTCGAAGCATAGATGAAGACCTGATGATGAATTTTATTACCCTTGATTTAGGACCATCTTGGATGGATCCCATCAGGGCGTATATTGAGGAGGGAGAATTACCAATTGATAAGCTCGCTGCGAAAAAATTAAAGTTTAAAGCTGCTCGGTATGTGTTGACTAATGGTGTTTTGTACAGACGAAGAATTATGGCAGGATTGTAAAGATGTGTAAATCCCTCCGAGGTGAATGAATTGATTGAAGAGATCCATGAAGGGTCCTGTGGATCCCATGTAGCAGGTCGGACGCTCTTGCAAAGGGTGATGACGCAGGGATACTATTGGCCAACGATGAGGGCTGATTGTATAGCCTATGCCAAGAAATGTAACAAGTGTCAGCGCTTTTCCTCCATCCGACGAACTCCGCAAGCATTTCTGACGCCTATCACTTCCCCTTAGCCATTTTCCATGTGGGGAATAGATTTAGTCGGACCACTGCCAACGACTAGAGGAAGGTTCAAATATCTCGTCGTCGCAGTGGATTATTTTACTAAGTGGGTAGAAGCTGAGCCTCTTATCGATATGACTTACGAGAAGGTATATCAATTTGTCTGGAAAAATATTATTTGTAGATATGGTCTTCCTCATGTATTCATCACTGACCATGGAATGCAATTTGATAATGAGGAATTCACCGCCAATTGCCATCAGTCCAATATTTTGAAGCTCCATTCAGCACCAGGTCATCCCCAAAGCAATGGACAGACTGAAGTGACGAACAGAACACTGCTAAATGGCTTGAAGAAAAGGCTCAGTGAGGCAAAAGCAAATTGTATCAACGAGTTACAGTCAGTATTGTGGGCTTATCGTACTACTCCCCGAGCAGCAACTGGAGAATCCCCATATATGCTGGCGTTTGGAAGTGAAGCTGTAATACCTGCCGAGTTGGGTCTCCCAACACACAGAGTACTGAACTTCAACTCCCCAGTCAGTGACTTGATGAGAAGATTGGATTTGGATATGCTCGAGGAAGTTAGAGAAGAAGCAGCCATTAGGAATGCTGCATATCAACAATGAACAGCTCTGTTCGATAATAAGAGGGTGAAGAAGTGCGACCTAAAAGAAGGAGATTATGTGCTGAAGAAAGTTCTTCAGAAGCACAACAAATTAGAGGCAAACTGGCATGGACCATACCGAGTTACAGAAGTTGTTCGACCAGGAACTTACCGAATCGCAACTTTAGAAGGGGAAGAGTTTAAGAATGCATGGAATGCAGAACATTTGCGCAAATACTATCAGTGATGTAAAATCTCATGTAAAGAAGTTCCATCAGTATGAATAAAATGATGATATTTTGCCAGCCTCTCTCCTTTTATTGAAAATTTTTCGGGGAATACTAGTGCTACACACTACACTGCTCAGTAACAACGATATTCCTAAAAATGCCAACTTCGGTTGGTTAGGAAACCATACTCCTAAAAATGCCAACTCGATTTGGTTAGGAGGCAAAAATATCCCTAAAAATGCCAACTCGATTTGGTTAGGGAACGACATTCCTAAAAATGCCAACTTCGGTTGGTTAGGAAACCATACTCCTAAAAATGCCAACTCGATTTGGTTAGGAGGCAAAAATATCCCTAAAAATGCCAACTCGGTTTGGTTAGGGAACGACATTCCTAAAAATGCCAACTTCGGTTGGTTAGGAAACCATACTCCTAAGAATGCCAACTCGATTTAGTTAGGAGGCAAAAATAGCCCTAAAAATGCCAACTCGGTTTGGTTAGGGAAAGATATTCCTAAAAATGATAACTTCCGTTGGTTAGGAAACCATACTCCTAAAACTGCCAACTCGGTTTGGTTAGGAGGCAAAAATATCCCTAAAAATGCCAACTCGGTTTGGTTAGGGAAAGATATTCCTAAAAATACTAACTTTGGTTGGTTAGGAAGAAAAATATATTTTCCAAAAAAGTACCAAAGTTGGTCGAGAAAAGAAAAATTCACCAAGTTATGTTGGTTGAAAATCAAAAGATGTTGACCATTGACCATTGTTGGTCAGAAACATTTTACCAATGTAATAGAAGACCAATTTAAATTTTTATTACTTGTGATTTTTAGTTGGTCGAAAAGCAAAACATCATTATTTTTAGTCAGGTAAATGATTAATACAAATTTAAGCTAGTCGACAACAAGTTTGAATCAACTATAGTTGGTCGACAAGATACACAATATTGTTATCTTTTTAACAGAGATACATACACAAGTGAAAAGTGTTTTATAACTACAAGACAATGACAATCAATATTTGCAAACAGAACATATGTCTTTCATTAAGTTGAAAAATGAAGTACATTGATAATAAAATCTATACTAACAATTACATAGAGATTCCTATTCTATTGGTTTCTTTCCTTGTGCTTTTGAAATAGGTTCCTCGCCAGCAGGAGGATCCTCCAATGAATAGGGAGAATTGATGAAGTTAAGGCCTTGAAGCATCCTGACATTCATTACAGATGGTATATCCAGCAGGTGCTCGGGGCGAGATTACTCTGCACTGGAATGGAGATTATAATCACCAAGATACTTATAAATGAAGCACCGAGGAATGGCCCGAGCACGGATCCAGCTCATGTCAAGCTTGAAAGGTGGAACTGGTAGATCGAGTAGTCCAGGATTATGGTAATCCCATAAATAGTGACCTTGCTCCAATTGCAGTACACCCAGAGCGTTCAACCACCCCTGCTTGTAGCCTTCATTATTGGTATTTTCAATACGAGCATCCAAATGGTAAAGGGCTTCGTTATAACCTGCCATCCAGAATTCTCGGGGCTGCTTATGGAATTGATATGTTAATCTTTCTAACTTCTCGTGAAGGCTTCTGGCAAAAATTTCCTTATTCTCCAAGGCAGATTTCTGAGCAGCAAGTTGCTCGTCCAAGTTCTGGATTTTCTTAGACATTTCAGATAAATCTTAATTTTTCACCATTA
Source organism: Sambucus nigra (assembly GCA_949130495.1). Taxonomy (NCBI): domain Eukaryota; kingdom Viridiplantae; phylum Streptophyta; class Magnoliopsida; order Dipsacales; family Adoxaceae; genus Sambucus; species Sambucus nigra. The sequence goes on from OX422211.1 coordinate 684,626,869, forward strand.
ATTGGAATGCTTAATTTTCTAATGCTGACTGAGTTCGAGCTTCTTCAATAGTGGGGCGAAGAACTCTTGGTCATCTCCGAACAGGTGGAGTACCCTATTCCTCGACAGTACTCGGAGCAGCTCTTGCTCGTCCCCGAGCAGGAGTAGAAGGACCAACTCTCCTCAAAGTCTCTAATTCATCTCACAATTTAACGTTTTCAACTTCTAAGAAGGAGAATCCCTCATCAGTTACAGGGACCAAGGCATTTTAGGAGGAGGCAACAGACTTCAATTGAGCTAACTCCTTTTGCAAATTATTATTTTCTTGCTCCAACAGCTCAGCTATTTGCCTGTGCTCCTCGACTTCTGTTTTCAAAGTTCTCTCTCTCACTTCGTAAGCAGCAAACATCTTGTCATGGCCGTTGTCAGCACTGAGTTGTTGATATTTCTTTTCATACCCCTCATGAAAAAGAGCTGAAGATTCTTTGTATTGCTGTTGAAGTTCATCAAGAGTGCCTTGTAAGTCTTCAATCATTTCATAGTAAGCCACATTATTGGCTACGGCACGATCAAGCAGACACTTCAGATATTGATAAGCCTCAATTGCCTGCTCTGAAGCATTTTTCTAAGGATGTCGGTAACTTGATCTGCACTCAAATCAGTGTGACCAGCCTTAAAGTATTCGTTGCATTGCCTTTGTATCATTAGCAGACAACAATTCCATTCTGTCCACAAACTAGTAAAAGAGGAGAAGGCAAGAATTAATAAGAATGCAAACAGAGTATAAAGGAAAGAATCAACAACATGTATGATCAAAAATGCAAGTTTTATTACATCATGGAAAAGGAGTACAAAGTTCAAAGTTACATGTTCCAAAAGAAAATAAAACAAAGATAAAATACCGAACAACTTTACACCTTTTCCTTGTCTCCCAAAACTTTCTCGGGAGCCTGGGATGAGGAGCTAGGTTGCTCGTCAGGAATATAAAGTTGTTAGGCAAGTGCAGGAGGTTGTTCGGATGGGGCAGGCAGAAGTTGAGGCTATTTGTTGGTTGGCTGGATAACTTGTGGAGCAGGGATTTGATCACCCACAACCATGGAGGACTCCTCGGAGGCAGCTTCGTCCTCTTCTTCATCCTCAGGAGTTGGAGGGGGACCAGGAATATGTCGCTGGAATAGGTTGGAGCCTTTATCAACTTTCAATTCTTGAAGAGTAGCAACCCAGCCATCTCTGAAGTATTTAAGGCTGCCATATTCAACTTGCCCCATCATTGCAGCCACTCCTTTATTCCATCCCTTGTCCCAACCAACACTGAAGTACTTCTTCACTGCCAATTTTCTTTTTGCTTTCTCCGAGGATAGCTTCTCGGACAGAAGTTCCTCGGCAGCTTTCAATTTATTCTCAGCCTCCTCTTTTTGGCGACTTACTTCACGAAGCTGAGTTAGCTCGTCCTCAGCAATTTTGAGCTTATTCTCAAGCTCACCAGAATTCTTGAGCTTCTCGGAAAGCTCCTTATTCTTCTCTTCTAATCCCTTTACTTTATTCTCCAACCCTTTGGAGACTCCAACCATCTGAGCCTTCTCTTCCTCAAACGAGGAGAGTTTCTTCTCCCAGGCAGTTTTATCCTCGTCATATTTCTGACGGGAGTCCTTCAGAGATTGGGTCAAACCCACTTAAGCTTCCTCCACACCAGACGAGGAGCTAGAAGCCTTAATTGCTTCATATTTCTTCACAATTGTGTTAAAACAGCTTACCAACTAGAAAAAGGAAATAACTACAAGTCAGTATAGAGACAGATACAACAAGGGAAAGATAAAAAAGATTCAAAATAAGAAAAACTTACTGAAGCAATATGGCGAGTAGCCAAAGAGGTGAGTGCATCCCGAGAAAGGTTTTCTTCAATTCCTTGGATCTCGGGGATGATCCATGGAAGAGCTCGGGGGAACAATGGTAGGAACACCAGTACTAATAACTGGGGGCTGGGAAATGGTTTCAGCCAAATTGACCGAGGATCTTTTCTTCAGTATCCTCGGGAGCACAGGAAGAGTTTCGACCAAGGAAGAACTCTTGGTCGGGGAAATGGTAATCACTTCCTTGGGATCATCATTCTTGATCGGAGCCGCTGGGGGCTTCTCAGCAGCCTTCTTGGTTGCAACAGAAGGAGCAACATCTATTTTCTTTGTCCCCTCTGGGACATCAGACTTACTTCTTTTTGCCTCCCCAGCAGAGGCAGATTTCTCGAAGATGGCAGGAACTCTTCTTTTACCCATCTTCTGACTTAGGGGAATGTGTGATTCAGGAGAAGAATCTTCAGGAACTGGCACCGGTTCAATATTACTGATCACCGGACGAGCAGTAAAAGAAGATGTGTAGCTCTTATACTGCAGCAAGTATGAAGCAGACCTAATGTGCTCGTCTGCAACTGTCTGATGCAAGATCCAGATAAGTTTCAAGTGTTTTATGTTAACTTCTGCCTCTTTTGGAGCTTTTCTCTTACTATCAACTGCAAATAAATACACATTGAAATATCAGTCACACATTTTATCAAACATAATGAAAGCATAATTTCATAAATAAAATAAAATAAAAATAACCTATCCCATTGCCATAGGGAGGGCATCTGGGACCCTGATATACTTCATCTCCAATTAAAGGAGCATGTTGCCAATTTTTAATAACAGCCCCATGCTCGAAATAGTCCCTATTGGCATCTGGGAGATTGACCACTAAATCCCTATTTAAAAATCTAGTTTTTAAATAAAAAGTATTATCCCCAACTGCCCATCTATAACAGAACATAATCTCAGGAATTCCTATGAGAGTTCCATGAATTTGATTTAACCTATGCACCCCATTAACTATTCTCCATGTGTTGGGGGCTATTTTTGTAGGAACAACATCAAAGTATTGACAGAATTCTAAACATAAAGGATTTGGTGGAAAAGAAAATCCACACTCAGCAACAAAAAGACTGGGGAACCAATGTCCCTCAGCCAAGCGGAAATAATCTGAAGGCTCAGAAAGTTCCTCTAGAATTACCCAAGAAGGGATAGAAAATTCAGAACGAAACTTATCAAGAGACTCTACAACATAAACCATGATGAAAGAAGAAGGAAATCAAAGAGAAAGAATAAAATATTACAGGAAAAGGATGAGTCTGTGACAACGAACAATGGGAAGGATGAACGCACAAGAGAGAGAGACAATGAAAAACTCAAGAAACAAATTTGAAAAAGTAGAAGACGATGGGATTTTCTGCGATGCTTAAATACCTTGCCTTGGGAAAGGGTAAAAGTAATGATTACAAAAAGAGACGGTTACGCTACCGGCGGCTATAAAGTCAAAAAGGCGCGAGAATCGAAGAGGTTATAAAAATTCAAAAAGTCTGATTCTATGAATTTGGAAAGGGAAATAAATACAAAGGGAACACTCCTAAAAATCAGGAGGGTCATTTAACATCGACGTATTTCGAGAAAGAATGTTCCACACTCCTCAAATTTCGAACTGTGAAACATTGGGGGCTTCTGTTGATACCAAAATTGACATGCTGGTGTGGATGAATCACAAGAAGACACGTGTCAGTTTACATGGCACCTATAAACATTTTAGCAACGAGTAACTCTGCCTCCCCGACCAACTCGTACACTCCGAGTAACAAGTGTACTCCGAGGAACTCCACTGCTCCGAGGAACTCTTGAATATCGAGCAACTAAGGCGGTCCGAGCTGCATCTCGACCACAGCATTAATTGCAAAATAACCAACAGTTTGACTATTCATTGAATGCTTATCATACAGATGTATACGTTTAAGGGGCATTAATTATTTACCCTTTCACATGTACAGCCTAAGGGCTATAAATACATTGTATCATCCTCATTTGAGGGGACTGGATTTTCTGGATCAAACCTGTGATCGAGAATTCCTAAACAAGTCATCAATAACAGAAACAGTGGACGTAGGTCATTCTTATAAGGCTGGACCACTTTAAAATTTCTTTGTCTCATTTAATTTTATCTGTGATTAAATAATTAGATACAATCTAATTTTTTATATCAACACTTACTCTGGTTACAACCAGATTAAAATGAAGCCTGAGGACAAGGAAAGTACCTCTTTTATCACCCCAAGGGGAACTTATTGATATAATGTAATGCCTTTCGAACTTAAAAATGCAGGTGCAACATATCAGCGGCTGACGAATAAGGTGTTCGTAGAGCAAATCAGTCATAACATGGAGGTTTATGTCGACGATATGCTGACGAAGAGCAAGAAAGCTGCTAATCATTTAGTTGACCTAGGTCAGACTTTTGATCAATTAGAGAAATATCAAATGAAGTTGAATCCTACCAAATGCATATTTGGAGTACGAGAAGGCATGTTTCTCGGATATATTGTTAACCAACGAGGTATCGAGGCGAACCCTGAAAAGATCAAAGCCCTATTGGATCTGCGATCTCCAACTACGAAGAAGGAAGTGCAAAGCCTCACAGGGCGAGTCGCAGCACTCAACAGGTTTGTGTCACGAGCAACAGACAGATGTCTCCCATTCTTCAAAACACTTCGAAAAACTTTTGAGTGTAATGATGAATGTGAGGAAGCCTTTCAAGAGTTAAAGAAATATCTGGGAACACCTCAATTATTATCTAGACCAGTGATGGGAGAAAAACTATACTTGTATCTGGCAGTCTCAGAGAATGCAGTTAGCTCGGCGTTAATAAGAGTAGAGGATGGAGTACAAAAACCGGTCTACTACACCAGCAAGGCCTGCCGAAGAGCAGAGATCAGATATACAAGACTGGAAAAGTTAGCACTGGCACTAATATAAGCGAGCAGAAGGATGAGGCCATACTTCCAAGCCCATACTATAGTGGTGTATAATGACATGCCATTAAGATAAGCTTTGCATAAACCGGAGAAATCAGGAAGATTGATGTACTGGGCAGTAGAAATTGGTGAATATGACATATTTTATGAGCCTAGGTCGTCACTTAAGGGGCAGGCAGTAGCGGATTTTATCGTAAAGTTTACTCATTCTGATACCTCCAAAGAGCAGGAGCTTAATACACACCAACCCGTGGATGTTACGGGATCATCGAATTTAACACCCGATCAACTTCCATCCGTGGACGATCAAGAAAAGATAATCAATGAGCAGCAAGAAGTATCGGGGGAAGACAAAAGGAAGTATCAAATATTCCACCAAGGAACTCTGTCTGATCAATAGTTTGAAAATGAAGTACCTGTATGGAATCTGTATGTGGATGGCTCTTCGTGTGCCACAGGCAGTGGAGCAGGAATTGTTTTAAATAGTCCTGATGAGATTGATATAGAATATGCTCTACGTTTCTAGTTTAAAGCCTCCAATAACAAAGCTGAATATGAGGCTATGATCGTGGGTCTAAGTTTAGCCAAAACCATGAAGGTAGAACAAGTCGTGGTGTTCAGTGATTCACAGTTAATCGTAAATCAAATTCTCGGATTGTATGCAGCAAAGTGAGAACTAATGGTCAAGTATCATGCAAGGGATATGGAAGTTGTCTTGACTTTTATAGCAGTACAGTTGATCAGAATATCGATATTAGAGAATACAAGAGCCGACGCCCTAGCTCGACTGGCATCAGCAACACGCACCGAGCTATGAGGAATAATCCCAATAGAAATCCTGGCTGATCGGAGCATAGATGAATATTTGATAATGAACTTCATTACCCTCGACTTGGGACCATCTTGGATGGACCCCATCAAGGCCTATATCGAAGAGGGGGCTTTGCCCACTGATAAACTCGCAGCCAAGAAACTGAAGTTCAAAGCTGCTCGTTACGTATTGACTAACGGCATTTTGTATAGAAGAGGTGTCATAGCAGCACTACAGAGATGTGTCCATCCCTCCGAAGTCAAGGACTTGATTGAAGAGGTTTATGAAGGGTCCTGTAGAGCCCATATAGCAGGTTGGACGCTTTTGCAGAGAATAACAACACAGGGGTATTACTGGCCAACGATGAGAGCTGATTGCGCAGCTTATGCTAAGAAGTGCGATAAATGCCAATAATTCTATTCCATTCCAAGAACTCCCCAGGCATTGTTAACACCCATCACCTCCCCTTAGCCATTCTCTATGTGGGGGATAGACTTGGTCGGGCCACTTCCGACGACCAAAGGAAGATTCAAATACCTCGTGGTTGCTGTGGATTATTTTACCAAATGGGTGGAAGCTAAACCTCTCATTGATATGACGTATGACAAGGTCTATCAATTTATTTGGAAGAATATTATTTGTAGATATGGTCTCCCACACGCATTCATTAGTGACCATGGAACCCAATTTGACAACGAGGAATTCGTTGCATATTATCATCAATCCAATGTACTGAAAATCCACTCTGTTCCAGGCCATCCCCAGAGCAATGGACAAACTGAAGTGACGAACAGAACCCTACTGAATGGTTTGAAAAAATGACTATCCACCATGTTATTTAAAGGACTATCCACCATGTTGAACAAATTACAAATTGTCCAATAACATTCAAATAGTCTAAATTCATCAAACAAATTCACATATAACATGAAATATACAATACTCATCAATTGAATTCTAGTTGTGCCTTAAATAAACAAAGTTTCAATTAAAAAATATTGAACATAATCTCCTTTGTTTATTGGACATTCCATTATCTTAATGGATAACAAACAATCCTACAATATTGAAAGATCCCAAATTATATCTAACAAATACTTCAACGAAACAAACTTTGTAAAAAATCACATATATATAAACTAAGGTCGTCTCACATGTTCCACTATAATGATTGTCCGTAGTTTTCGAAATGCGACCTGTTACAAAACAAAAAATATAATTAGTCAATTCAAATAGCGAGTCAAATATTATATAAACCATGTTAATTAGTAACTATATGGCGTAGATCTATGTGTGGATTAGTGTCATTTGTTTATTATAGGACTATCCAAGATCTTTAATAAATAAAAAATAGTCTAACAATACTAATAGAAGATTTCATGTTCCCAAAAGCACGAAAATAATTTTATTCCTAGCATCAATGTAATTCTCTTAAAGATCATGTATTCTTATGCTTAGGAAATTAAAAATCAATGAGGATGATTATTGAATACCAATATAACTTATAAGATATATATTACCTTTTATTGACGATTTTAGAGTGAGATATGGTCATGTCTCAAGCTTGGCAGTGGTTAAAAGGAAAGGTAAGTACCTATAAAAAAGAGAATCATGATTTCAATAGAAAGTTTGTGATTTTAGCATACAAAAAAGAAAAATAGAGAGATTTATGAATATAAGGAATCTACACTAAGGAATTGTTATAAATTAAAAAATTGACAAATAGAGAAAAGTGGAAGATACCAACGTGAAGGTTATTGCAAGTCCGTTGTAATGCACTAGGGGTGAGGGATATTCAAAAGCGTAACAGGTGTAATACATTCAGCGAGTTTAGTCATCTCGTAAACTAGCGCACACTTTGAAATTTAAAATAGTTGGTGGAAAAGAGTCAGAAGTGTGCTATAACTTGTGATGTGTTACTAACTTCATTATGCTCCTTTGAGGAGACAAAAGTTCCTTGCGAGACTTAATATCTAACATAAAACACATAACAACACTTATTATAGTACTTATCAAAGAATTATCGATACTTCTTATGTTTCCCTAAAGTCATGAAGTCATATAAAACAAAGTGCTTAAAAACCAATATAGTCATAATCGATATCGTGTACTGACTTGCATATTGGAACTTAAACTCATACATCAACCATGAAATTTGAAAAATGCTACAAAAATATAAATTTGGGTGTGACTAATGAACCATAACAATGTTTGTAAACGGATGCATTCTCATATTCCATTTCATGTTACACCATAGGGTGATTGCAACTGTTTTAACTCCAGATTTGGTCATTATGGTAGATCAATAGTAGTATTACAGTAATATTATATAATTGTACATCGGTTGAAACCCCTGATCCCAAAAAGTGCACAGAAAATGTGTTGATGTGAAATTTAAACCCTCATCTCACCATTTTGAAATTTAGTTATAAACGAAAAAAGAAAACTTGATTGTAGTCATGTACCTGAATGTTTCGCTACTTATCACTTTCACTTCCCAACACATACACTTCGCTCTGGCTATTGTTCAATTTGTCAAAGCCATTCAATGGTGCATGTCCCTAAATGCTGCATGTTTTGTGCCATCGTGTTATCCATTTTAAAACAATGGTATGGTTTGTGCCAGCTCTACTGTTTCATACTTTCGATAACCCTCTATTGTCTCTGGAAAGCTTGAACTTGCACATTCACATAGCTTCCCTATGGGAGAGAAGAAACTGCCAAGCATGTCATTGTTTAGAAACGTTAGTAATTTGTAACATTGCAAGCGATAATAAAGAGCAATAAGGAGAATACAAAAAAAAATCACTAATAAGTTAATAGAAAAAACATTGGTCGAGGCATTTTTTTGTTAACATTTTTTCATAATTACTAATAATTTGATGATTATTCACAATGTGTACTTCATAAGTATACTAACAAAACATATCAGTTAAACTTGCCCAAAAACTGTCACACTACCAATTGAACATGTTCACATTAAAAACAAATGATTTTATCACATTAAGTTGTTAATTTTACACACCTTTTCAATGATATTGAAAATGGTAAATTTCTACCTTGAATTGAGTCTTCTCATTTTCAGGATCTAGCTATTAACTTAATACAAATCCTAAGGACCAAAATGAATTTCTATAATTAGTAACTATTTCAATATCAAGTTGACTTCATTTTCTAGTGGACATGCTCCAAATAAAAGAATGGATCTCATCATATTCTCCATTCAATTAACTGACTACTATGATTGAAATTGATAAAACATTGAAAATGATATGAATAAAAGGCAGCAGCATACCAGGCAGCAGCATTACCGTGCTAGGATCAGTATTTCGAACTTCTTTAGCTCGAGGTTAGATAGAATTATGGGTGTTGACTTCTGGAACTCTGGTTTATGAAGCATATAGAGACTAACGACCGTATCACGAAACTTGATGCTAGTTTAACCTGCCATTATAATAGAAAATTAACACAATAATCCTGCTTTAATTTGAAAATAAATAGATTTCTATAATGGCAGTCAGCTAATTATGCAGGTAATAAATGGTAGTCAACAGCGGGTGATAAATGGTAGTCAATAATAAAGTAATAGGTGATAAAAATGGTAGTCAACAATAGAATCATTACCAAAAGCAGAACATCAATCTTAAATAATTGGAACCTTTAGTATATATAATGATCATTCAACTGGAACATAAAGGAAAGTTATATATAACTGCCAGGGCCGGCCCAAGGGGTAGGCCAGTGAGGCAACTGCCTTGGGCCCCCAAATTTGACATAAATTTTTAGGCCCAATGTTTTTATAAGTGTGTTGTATAATTTTTTTGGCCCAAAACTTCTTAGACTAAAAACCCACTAACACTCCTTTATTCCTTATAATAAAACTAAACCCTACCCTTTATTCCTTATACATGCTAAGAGCCGTCTCTCTCTCTTATCTACTCTTTAAGTTCCTTAACCCCTTCCCTTTTTATAAACAATACTCTCAAGGCAAGATCAACTTTCTTTCAATCCAAATATATTCAAGGTCAAGAGGTTTATTTTTTTCCCATGTAATTTTTTTTTCCCGTGTAATTTTTTTTGCCCCTGTAATTTTTTTTATACGGCATTAATTAATAAATCAGGTTGTATTCTTTTTTAATGATGTTAATTTTTTTTATGTGTTTTCTTTTAATAAATAAGGTTGCGTTTTTTTTATTTAATTTTTTTAAGTTAACTTAAAAAATGTTAGTAATCTAAAAATATGTTATTAATCTGTCATTAACTAAAAAAATATTATTATTTATTTTTTGTTTTAAATGCTGTAATTTTTTTTTATCCAGCATTATTTAATAAATCAGGTTGTATTCTTTTTTAATGATGTTAAATTTTTTTGTGCGTTTTTTTTAATAAATAAGGTTGCGTTTTTTTATTTAATTTTTTTTAGTTAACTTAAAAAATGTTACTAATCTAAAAATCTGTTATTAATCTATCATTAACTAAAAAAATATTATTATTTATTTTTTGTTTTAAATGCCGTTATTTTTGTCCTAAATGCTAATATTTTTTGTGTAATAAGTTAATGATGTTAATTTTTTTAATGTATTTTCAGAATTTTTTTAGTGAAGAAAGACTTTCAAGTTTGATTTACAAATTCAGCAAATCAGGTCCATTGTTCCTTTATTTGGTTGCGGTTGGAATTTTTTAGATTTTTTGTTGGATTATTGTGTATTTATACCATGCCTCCTAGAAAGTATGCTTCTAGATGGGAAAAATTAAAGAAGAAGCAAAAGATAGAAAAATTTATGCAATCCCAAACAAGAGCTCTTGATAAATTTATTTTTAAATTGAATGAAACGGAAAATGAACATGAGAATGAAAATGAAGAAGCTTTGATTGAAGATGAAAATTTGGTGCATCAAGACGATATTAATGAGAACGATAATGAAGGAGGTTTAAACAAAGAGCATGAAAATTTGGTGAATGAAGAATCTAGTAATGAATATGGACCGTTAAATATTTATGATCCTGAAAATTGGGATATGATTGGTAGAAACCATAGAGAGCTTTTAGTGGAACGAGGACCAATAAGAGTTTGTTGTTGATTTTTCGAAAGATAATGATAGTAGACATTTCTCTCGAGTGCACTACACTCGACAATGGTTGAATGGAGAGAAGCGTGATAGAAGATCGCTAGTATATTCACTTTCTTTAAATAGGGTATTTTGATTTTGTTGTAAATTATTTAGGTCGGATGAGAACAAGACTCAATTGGCTACCGACGGATTTAACAATTGGAAAAATATTAGTCAGAGGCTTTTAAGTCACGAGAGAATACCAATGATAAATATAATATATCATTTTTAAACAACTCACCCTAGCCAAAAGACCTACAATTATCACTCAAGTACTCTTCCTCCTCCCCCCGAAAAAAAGTAAAGCTCTGACTTTTCATGCAAGAAATATGTTCATTTCCTATTATCTTGTAAAAATACAAAAATATCTATTTTGCAAAAAAAAATTATTATATAAAAGGCCCAATTTTACAAGTTTGCCTTGAGCCCCAAAACCTTTAGGGCCGGCCCTGATAACTGCCTAACAAATTGAGTAAAAACTTCATCTCAATAAAAGCATAATCATTACCAAAAGTTAAATCAAAAGTAATAAATACTATATACTAAAAGAATCATTTTTGCAATAAATCAAGTTAAAATATGAATGAACGGTGGTACTCTCGGCTCTGTTCGGATGTCATGCTGACTGGGAAAAGCAAGAACACAATTGATACGTATATGAAAAACTCCATCTCTTGACCAACTCAAAGATCACAAAATGGGAGGGGCGATTTCAATTAAGAACGGGGAAAATTTTCACGCCCAATCTACATCAGTACCATTGACCACTCATAATTTATGGGTGATTAAATTTCATTGGAAAGTGTATACTAATGACGAATTCATCCATAACACCCCTCCACCCAAATCACCACTGTCTACCTGATCAAAAAATAGAAACCAACAAATATTAGTTGCTTTTAAAAACCCAAAAATAATTGGTATAATTTTTAAAGTCAGTTAACTATTTAACTTCGTCACTTAGCACATTGCCATGTATAATGCTACTTAGTTTAATTCTTATAGGACTACTCATGTTTACAACAGTACATGTACTTCCAATGAATTCCACATAACCCTGAATCAAAATTAACTCCCATAATCTTCTAATAAAAAAACTTCGTACACAAACAATTCAAATACCCAATAAAATAAAGTAATTTTTTAGATGCAATCTCAAACAATTAAAAAAAACCTATACAAAAGGTATTTTCTAAAATAGATTATGAACTTTTACAACTTAGAATAATATTGGCTATCGATTTAGGAAAACAAACATTTTGTTTCCATTTTTAGTCCCTATTTTTAAATTATTCGCTGACATGGCATGCTGTGATTGGTTGATGTATTATGGATATGGGTCCGCGCTAGCGACTTTATTAAAAAATAGGGACTAAAAATGGAAAAAAATGTTTGTTGTCCTATTTCCATAATACATATTACAATATGTCCTAAATTTACAAAGCCCTTTCTAAAATACCCAAAAGCTTATACACGTATCTGCATAATAAGCCCCTAGGGCTGCAATATGTGTCATGATAGAAAACAAACCGAGGGAACTCTATAATAAAAATGACTCTATAATGTCTCCCACAAATTAATGAACCATCAAATAGACACATACACATTGTTTTATGTAGAAAACATAGTTTTACACGCAAATAATGCCCCTAGTCGTAGCCAACTACAAAAAAAAAAATTGAAGGATAATAACCATCGAATGATGTGTTCTCTGTCCACTCGGTAAATTGAATTTGAATAAATAAATCATATAATATATAGCTTAAGAGTACAAAGCTTCTAGGGTTGGGGTTGTTTATGCAAGTAAATTAAAGCCTTCCCCATAAACACCAGCATCATTTACTTCTAGGACACAAACACTTGAAAATAAACGACATAACATATTTAAATGTGAAAAACTAACTTTAAACAACAACTGAATCATACAAAAAGACAAAGAATACTGTTGGTACAATATTTGTATGTCTCTCCTCCTCCATCAATCATTTTAGTATACTGATAAGACTAAATAAATGCAAGTTTGTTTATCTGCATACATGACACATTTTAGTATAAAGATAGAAAATATACCCGTAGAATAGTAACTTAAATACAACTAATAGTGAAATCTTTTTTTCTTCATTCACACTATCCATTACCATTAAATTAACAAATCCAAGTCAAAGAAAACATGAAACAATAATCACAATCCAACCCTTATAATCCAATAAAACAAATTAAGCGAAAAAACACTGATTTAGGAGTTATGTCAAACACATGAGAGCAAGGTTCTAAAAGTGGCGAGGCATGATCGAGGTGTAAAGGTCAAGCCTCAAGCCGCCTAAGCGTAAAAAGGCATTTTTATTTTTTTATTATTTTAATTTTTCTAAGGCTAGTAATATAATAAATTAATACATACCTTGAATTTTGAAAATATATCCGTATATTTGGTAGCCATCTTTCTCATATTAATGATCCATAATCAATATATAAAATATATTTCTCAACATTTAATGAGCAATATAAAAAATATATTTTTCATAATTCAATAATCATTCAATAATTAATAATCAATAATCAATACAAAATGATTCAATATAAGAAATGTATTTTTCAACGACTTTTGGTTGGATGTCGGTCGAAAATGTTAAGTCTTTTTTTGGATGAGAGGCACAAAGAGGCAGAGGGGTTTGGGATATTGTTTGTCTTCTGATTGTTTTTGACGAGATATTGGTCCGATTTGTAAAAAAAAGTCTTTAAAAGGTGATATCGCTTCACTAAGGCATCTTTGTTTAAAAAAAAGTGCGTCTTAAGCCTTTTACTAAGAATAAGGGGTAATAAGGTGTAGGCGAGACGTTCATTTCAAGCCTCAAGACTAGGCGTGCCTTTTAGAACACAACCTGAGAGTTATAACATGTTTATGCATTAGATAAATGATCAACTATGGAGAAGATACTGACTTCATAAAGGCATGAATACTTCAACAATCTGTTATATGAATAAAATATCTTCTTCACAGCTGAAATGGAAAACAAAATCCTAGTAGAACTAAATCATTTACCCAAAAGAAAATACTAAGCAGGAAGATTTTGTACATATAATTACAAAATGAAGGTGTCAACTACAAACCCTACAAAAACTAAATAAAAAAGAAAAGGAGTATGCCTGTTTGGGATGTTCATGTATAATCAGTTCACCAGCAAAAGAAAAAATAAATAACAAATCACAAAAACTCATTAAATCCCAAAACATTACCATACATGTAAACAGATCTAAACCAAAATGATTCAAATCTAAAACAAAATTACCATACATATAACTCGAAATATACAATAAACTCGAACCCAAAGCCCTAAATCACCCCAGATCGACAAAAGAAATAACCAAAAAAATTAGGAGAATGTGAAAATAAGTGTGTAAGAGGGTGAGTGTGAGTGTGTAAGAGGGTGAGTGTGTAAGAGGGTGAGTGTGAGTGTGTAAAAGAGAAAGAGTACCTGAAGACGGCGGCCACGTTGGCGGCGACGGAGGGTGGCAGCGGGTAGATTTTTGGGTTTGTGTTGAAAGGGAAGACAGGTTGTTTTTGGTGAGTTGAGGGGGTATTGTCCTATTTTCCATGTCATAATCCTCAAGTCATGACACGACACAATCTCAGACCATTAGATTGTAGTTAATGGATTGATCTTAGCTGTTGATATTTTGAAACAATAAAACATTATCCTCTAATATTATAAAAATAATTACAATAGTCCAAACAGGTACTTACAATTCAATGATAATGATATTAGGTGCTTGATTCCATCTTTAAATGTTTTTATGCTTAAAAAATACCCACCTTAATAATTAGATGTGCAATGCGACTTACTTTTAAAATTGTCTACATTTTTTTCACAATAGCGCTCGCCCAACGCGCGTAGGTGCCATGGTACTAATGCTATACTATGGAAGCTTGAAATGAATTCCCCAAAGCAATCAGCTCAAAGAGTCATTCCATCCATCTTTCAATCCAAAATATCTCTCACCTTCCACCCAATATGCCAAACAACACGATTGCCTCGCCCAATATATATCACGCTAGCCTTTCCATGATATATGATTTTTTACCCTCTATGATATATGATATACTGTTTAAACGTTATATTAATTTTCTAGTTTCTTAAATTGTATTCATGAACTGAAAATATTTGTCTTATACCGCTAAATCACTGTGATTCGGTTGGGGTAAGAAAATTTCTGCATTATACTGCAAAAAAACTGTGATTCTGTTGGTATGCAAACCTGAAATGTGTTGATATATGAGTGTGTCTCTCATAAAATCTGCTTGTAAAAAAAGTTGAGCGCTTCTTTTTCAAGTTACCATATTTGTATTACAAAAGTTCAAAACCGTACCAGATTTGATCTCCTGTTTTTGGTGTAGTGTTATGGCATTGAAGAGCTACTCCGCCATAAGATTGATTTGACGGTGTTTACTTGCTAAATTTGAAGTCAATTATTAAAATTTTCAAGTTTGAATTACCTATACTGAGTGTTACATACCAGCAAATATAACGAAAGTTTTATATTTAGAAGGTTGTATGATAAAGAAGATAGATACACTCAAATGCTGCTGTCATAAATTGCCTGAAAGGATTAGATATATTATTGAAACAGTGACTTATATTTAATTTATCATAAGCCTCCCATCCAATATTGTTCATTCTCGCTGGTTCACATAATAGGACATTATTCTCTCTCTACAACAAATGCGTCAAAGATCTACGTAAACCTTGACATTCCAGAGGTGAAACATTTTTACCTCTAATAAAACTATTTAATTGAATATATACGGCATCTTTATTGACATCATCTAATTTATACAACCGTGAAGGATGTCGGGAAAATTTCAAGACATCTTCTACTTGTGCACACCAACAACTCCGATGAAGAAAATTGATCCGCTTCGGGAGGCTACACAAGGGATGGCAAGGAGATATCTGACATGAAACATTCTCAGGATTCGAAAAGACTTAAATCAACTATGTAGTTCGTCTTACCTCGACTGATTTATCCTATTATTTATTCCAAATTGCTTTTTTTGTTTTACATAATCATCTGCACTTGGATTTACTCCTCTAACATAGTTTATAGAAAGGAATATAATTTTGTGATAAAATACCACATACATAACAACTTTGATTTCTTAATATCATTCTAATGATGAAGTAACTTTTAAAAATGGATCCTTTTCACGAGTTTGAATAACGCATTAGCTTGGACTACAAAGACTAAATTTTACAGCTATTTATTAGAAATTGGAATTACATACTACTTTAGTAACTACAGTCTGTACTTATAGGGATTTCAATAAATACGGCTACAAGTACATAACATTACGATTCGACTTTACCTAATTTTTTTTTAAATTGAGGGAACATACAACTTCAATAGATTAGGCATAATCCAATATTTAACAGTAGGGGGCTCTGATTGACTTTATATAATGCTTCCATTTGTATACTAATGCATAAATACAGTTCTAAACGATTCCTTTAAAAACTACTTCTTACGTTACTTCTCTTTTCAGTCTCTGTTTATAATTCTATCATGACAGTAACATATGGTTCTTTATCTCAATGCATATGCAGATGACAGTTTGATCTTATATCACTTTTTGTTCACTTACGACATGTTATTTCACTTCTCATTGCTTATCGTTCTTTTTTTAATCGTACATTTGCTTGGATATTGGTGTTTCATAGTTAATAATTTGCTAGATACATATTATACTCAGTTCATTATGCCACTTTACACTCATATACGTGCATGATTGTCAAAATGACGCGTATGATCTGTTACTACACAAATTTTAATATATTTCTTATCAACAGACTGCATAACCTCGTTATTGCATAAAAGATGAAACAGGTCTGCTTTCGGCAACATACTTTTTTTAATTAGTCCTTTTGCTTTTTCAAGTTGAAGATCAGAATGTAGTTATGCTCTACGAATAAGCTAAATCAATACACCTATGGGATATACGATATGAAGCTGCTGGGATACAATGCTGAGAAGACAACGGAGGATGGCACTCTGCGGTTTTGATAGATTTCATTGTTGGTAAGTTCTTTTATTTCTGGCAAAGTTAGTTAAACTTTGATGGATAAACTAATATAAATGCACACTTGACGGCCAAAGAACTAAAAATTATACGCTTCCTTTTTCCTTTGTTGAACTAAGCTCCATCAATATTTCATCTTCACCAACAAGCGTAAATGATCAATAATTGCAATATAAGTTTGAAAATATTCTTATTGCATCTAGAATGCCAATATGCTGTCATTTTCTTACTTCTGTGACTACTTTATAATACATCAAAAAAAATATTTGCGTTCATTAATTTTTTATTCACCCACTCATAGTAATCAACAATATATACTCTCCCCAATCTCAACTTCTTATTTGCTGATGAAAAAGATGAATTCCATGTCGGTGGGGAACAACTCCTATTAAATCTGATAAGAATATCTTTCTAACAGGAATTTGGTGTCATAGTTAACAACTGGTTTCAAAGGTTTCACAATCTGAGTTTGTAACGTATTCGTCTTTTTTTCAAACATTCAATTCCGTGATTAAATTTTAGTTAACATCACATTTGAAATGCAGAGCAGCTGGGTGGAATACGATTAATGGTTGTGTCCAGTTGGATGTACGGACAAGACCTGCGCTGGAAGAGCTAAGTAATATGGTATAATTTCTGCTGATTCGGTCCTTAGATTGTTGATGTCAAACGTATCGGATAAATGTAAATAGTTGATGGTTTCATGTAGGGGGGCAGAGTGTGACAACCCGCTATCCGGAATAAAGGGTGGCCAGCCCTATACCCCGATAAAATAGGAAATCATTGATAAATATCATTCTCAGCATCACTACAATATGCAAAGTATAAGGAATAACCACATTATATTCCAGAAAACGGGTTATCAAAAACTTTAGTTTTGAAAAAAAAAAGAGAACATTTCCAATAACCCATTATAGAAATAGAGGGTGGAAACCCCCACAAGCATAAATAAGAAACCCAAAAGATACAAAAGGACCGAATGAAACATCGGTCGGTAACAACCATACAACATACAAATAGTACCAAGTGTTACATAATAGATTCATTACACAATTACAACGGTTTGGGCAACATGCCCGAATAAACTGATCATAACTAGAAAACATAAACGGAGGCGTCTACACAAAATCCCGTGAAACCCGCACGATGTCACGGCTCCTCAAAACATGTGGAAGGTAAGGTCATTACGGGCGACCATGCGGCGGAGCACCTGAACGAATTATATATATATACATACACAGCAAGAAAGGAAAACCGGTCAGGGCCGGACCTATGTGATCAAATAGATAAATGACAGGTATGACAATGATGCACAATTGAGCATGGATAATAGTCTAGCATGGTAACGTTATGAAAGGGACTAAAGCTGATAACCGACTATGTAGAATGAAATTCATATTAAAACAGAATTAAAAGTACTTATGAGCCTTTATCATCTTTCAACATAATTCGATTTCAATCTTCATTTCCATTCCTTATCAGGAATACAATTATTATCATGTGCTCTATATGGCACTAATCTCAATAGCATGCTCTTTGTGGCATAAATTTGCTCTTTATGGCATTCATGTTCCATCGAGTCCAACTCGATAATTAGAATAGTCATAAATATAAATATAACGATTCTAAGACCGCCCGTCCGGGTTTTCCCACTGTGCGCGTCCCTAAATAACCATCATCTTCCAGGGCCTAACATAAGACAACCTGGGATCCTATCGAAATCGTCGGGAAGCGGCCATATGCCTGCGGGGTAGTCAAGACCACACCCAGAATCTCCTACCCATCGCAGAAAAATAAAACAAGCGCTCATATGGCCTAGGACTATATCCACCCTGCATTCATTAGCCAGGGGGCTTCACCTCTCGCACGGACTTCCCTTAAGATGGTATTTAGAGAGGTGTGTAACATCCATTTTATTAATTTCCATTACATGATTTAGTAATTTCTCATTTACCTTATCAATTTCCCATTTTAACAAATGTATAGGCTTAAATCGGGACTATACGTATTACGTGCTGTCATAACATCCTCACTAAGAAATTCAGACTCCAAAGTTATTTCCAAAGCCTCCTTTAGGCTTTAACATAAACCCTCAAGTCAAATCTAACTCAAGTTAATTCCTAAGGTCTCCAAAGTGACCTAAAGATGTTCTAGACCCTTATAGAACTACAAGATAAAAGTAATGCCTAAACATCACTTTAAATTCCCCCTTAAAAGAACCCTAGATGAACCCTTTCGAGTCTAGGATGTCGACCCAACTCAACTAATACTCTAAACCCTATGTTTACTTCATTTAAGAAGGTCCCTAATTACTAATCCTAAAGAAAAAGGGTTAAAATTTAAAAGAAAAATTTTGGAAAAAGTGCAGGGCTACCGAATCGATTCGCCCCCTTGGCCGAATCGATTCGGCCAGAAAATTTGGGTTTCTGCATAACTGCCGAATCGATTCGAATAAATTCCGAATCGATTCGGTTCACAAGACCTGAGCACTGGACTTAACCGAATCGATTCGCCCAGAAGACCGAATCGATTCGGGCCTGCGATTTTGCCAAGATTTGGCTATGGAGTCTTGGACTCCATTTTCTACCCCAACTCAAATTTCTTCAAACCAAACTTATATACCAACATCAAGATAACATCAATGATACTATTGACCAACTTAAACCTCATAAATCATCCCAATCATCTTTGAGTGAATCAAAACCCATAAATACATAAGAAAACCCTAAGTTTACTAAACCAAAATCAATACATCATTACCACAACAAATCATCTATCTCAAGACACAAATAACAAGTAAAAACTTGCCTTGATTCAGCAACTTTGCAGAATTCTTGGTGTAGGATCAAGAATCTCTCAAAATCTCCAAAGCTTTCTCTCTACTCTTCTCTTTCTCTCTTTGGTTTAGGAAGGAAATTAGGGGAAATTGGAAGACTTAGAAGACTTAAGTCGTGACCTAAGACAAAATCCCACTTAATTAACTAGTAGTGCGATAAAATAATACGCAATAGCATAATTAAGGCACAACCAGTCAAAAATGCCCAAAACTACAAAATACAATATGGTACATTATTTGACTATTTCGCACATTCCGGAATCAACTGCAACCTCCAAATTATCATTTGGACATTTTAAAATTCAATTTAGGTTCCGGTCTCATAATTAAGCTAAACATCATTTTGAATTCGGATGGTATTAATAAGCATGACATAGCAATATTTACCCATAGACATGATATGCATGCAAACTCATAAGAAATATCAACTTTTCTACATTGAATTAACATTAAAATCATAACCCAACACTTGTCTCTAATTACTATACTAAGTAATTACTATAAAATACGGTCTCGTAAGCGAGGGTTATTACATACTCCCCCCCTTATGAGGGAATTTTGCCCCCAAAATTCAGGCGTACCTCATAAGAAAAGATGTGGATATTTCTCCCGCATCTCGTCCTCACGTTCCCAAGTTGATTCGTTAGCATGATGATGATTCCAATGAACTCTCACTAGGGGCACCACACGAGATCTTAACTTTCGCTCCCCAAACTCAAGGATAGCAACCGGTTGTTCTTCATAAGAAACATCGGGCTGCAACTCGATATCTTCGAAAGGAATGTGACAAAGGGCACCCTCACACCTTCTGTACTTCTTCAAAGAGGAGACGTGAAATACATCATGAATTTGCTGTAAAGGTTCCGGCAAGGCGAGTTGGTATGCAACGGGACCAACCCTTGCAATCACTGGGAAAGGTCCAACAAAGCGCGGTGCAAGCTTTCCTTTCTTCCCAAAACGTTTAATACCCTTCATCGGGGACACTCGCACTAACACTTGGTCTCCAACCTCCAATTCCATATGTCTCCTACCCGCATCGGCGTAGCTCTTTTGACGATCTTGGGCTATCCGTATGCGATTTCGAATAAGCTCAATCTTCGAAGAAGTGTCTTGGATCATTTCAGGTCCAAGGAACTTGTTATCACCCACTTCCAACCAACAAGCGGGCGACCTACAAGGCCTGCCATACAGAGCTTCATAGGGTGCCATTCCGATAGTAAATTGGTAAGAGTTATTATAAGCAAACTCAACCAATGGAAGGTATTGTTCCCAACTGCCCTTAAAATCGAGTATGCACATACGAAGCATATCCTCCAACATCTGGTTTACCCTTTCGGTCTGACCGTCTGTTTGAGGATGATAGGAAGAGCTTAACTTCAACTCGGTCCCCATAGCTCCCTGGAAACTCTGCCAAAAGTGGGACACAAATATTTTATCCCGGTCGGAGATAATATTCGAAGGTACCCCGTGGAGTCTGACGATCTCCTCAATGAATAACTGGGCATAACGAGCGGTATCATAATCGGTGCGCACGGGCAAGAAGTGTGCCGACTTGGTCAAACGGTCGACAATCACCCAAATTGAATCGTGACCCTTTTGTGATCTAGGCAAGCCCGTAACAAAGTCCATTGAAATGCTCTCCCATTTCCATACGGGAATCTCGAGCGGTTGTAGCAAACCTGTCGGTCGCTGGTGGTCAATCTTAATCAACTGACAAGTAGTGCATTGAGACACAAACTCGGAGATATCCCTCTTCATACCCGCCCACCAATACAAACGACGCATATCTTGGTACATCTTGTCCCCGCCTGGATGCACCGTGAACTTGGACCCGTGGGATTCCGCCATTACTGCACGTCTCAAATCTCCATCGTCGGGAACCACAAGTCTTCCATGGAAGCGTAGTCCACCCTCAAAACCAATTGAGTACGACTCTGCTCCCTCAGACAACAACTGGCGTGTATGGTCTTGACAAACTTTATCTCTTTTCTGAGCTTCCACAATCTTTGCTATAATCGTGGGAGTAACCGTCATCACAGAAAGGAATGCTCTCACCCCTGCATCCTCCCGGCTGAGTTCTTTCCACTTAGCTTTCCACACCTCAGCTAAGTCTCCATCAAGCTTTCTACTCAAGGCATCTGCTACCACATTCTCCTTTCCGGGGTGATAATGAATATCAAATTGGTAGTCTTTCACAAACTCCAACCAACGACGCTGGCGCATATTCAAATCCTTTTGGGAGAATAAGTATTGTAGTGATTTGTGGTCGGTGAAAAGACTAAACTTTTCCCCCAAGAGGTAATGCCTCCATATCTTCAAGGCAAATACAACGGCGGCGAATTCCAAGTCATGCACCGGATAGTTCCTCTCGTGAGGCTTCAACTTACGAGAAGCGTACGCAATGGGTTGTCTCTCTTGTTGAAGAACACCTCCTAACCCCAGAAGAGATGCATCGGTGAAGACGAGATATTCCAATCCCGGCTTTGGCAATGCCAGGACTGGAGCCGAAGTTAGTCTATCCTTGAGCTCATCAAAAGCCGCTTGACAGGAACTGTCCCATACAAATCTTACTCCTTTCCGGGTTAAATTTTTCAATGGGCTAGCAACCTTGGAAAAGCCCTTAATGAATCGACGGTAATAACCCGCCAAGCCCAGAAAACTACGAACTTCAGTGGGCGTCGTGGGCTGACCCCACTCTTTTACCGCGATCACCTTACCCGGATCCACCGACACGCCTTGGGATGACACCACATGCCCCAGAAATTGAACTTCCTTCAACCAGAAGCCACATTTCTCAAACTTTGCATACAATTGATGATCCCTCAATCTCTGCAGGACCAACCGCAAGTGAGCAGCGTGATCCGACTCTGTCTGAGAATAGACTAGGATGTCATCGATAAAGACAATGACAAACTGGTCAAGGAAATCCCGAAACACCCTGTTCATAAGGTCCATAAACACTGCAGGGGCATTGGTTAGCCCAAAAGGCATAACCAAGAATTCATAAAATCCATAACGGGTCAAAAAGGCCGTCTTGGATACATCTTGCTCTCGTATCCTCAATTGGTGATACCCCGTCCTCAAATCGATCTTGGAGAAGTAGGAAGTTCCCCTCAATTGATCAAACAAGTCGTCGATGCGAGGTAAAGGGTATTTATTCCGGATGGTGACTTTATTCAACTCCCTATAGTCCACGCATAACCGGAGAGAACCGTCTCTCTTCTTCACAAACAATACCGGAGTGCCCCACGGTGAGGTACTACGCCTAATAAAGCCCTGCTCCAGTAGCTTCTGAATCTGATCTCTCAGCTCCCTCATCTCCACAGGAGCCATTCGATAAGGAGCTTTGGTGATCGGTCGAGTTACCGGCATTAGATCAATTACAAACTCTATTTCCCGACTTGGAGGTAATCCCGGTATCTCTCGAAAAATATCTTCAAAATCTCTAACGATTGGAAAGGAATTTAGGGGAACCACGACATCTCTAGATGCATCTTCCGCAATACAATATAGATAAGCACTCGTGCTCCCTTCCATGCAAGGCATAACTACCAGGAACATCTCTTGTCCCGGAACCGCAAAAACTATACTCTTCCCGTAACAATTCACTATAGCACGGTACTTCACTAGCCAATCCATACCCAAAATTACATCATACCCGACCATATCAAGTACGAGTAAGTCAGCCTCAAAACACAAGTCACCAAGGTTAATTTCTACATTTTTACATACGAAGAAAATCAAAGAACCGTCGCCCATAGAGGATTCGACGCTAGTGAAGGTACTTTCAGCAGATTTTATCAAACCTGTAGTCTGGGCAAAACTTCTAGAAATAAAGGAGTGTGTAGCACCCGTATCAAATAGTATTCGACCCATGTGCCCATGAATGAGAAACTTACCCTCGATCGCTGGTGGTGCCGGAGGAGCTGGAGGAAGCAGAGCCTCCTGAATATGGTAAACCCGTCCGTACTGCAATTGCCCCTATTGAGGAGGGGCAACCGGATTAGGCGCTTGGGGCGGTAACTGTACATACGGCTGCTGTGGGGCCCTTGGAAGATGCCCTCCAACCAACTGAGGACACGCCCTTTTATAGTGGCCCAGCTCCCCACACTGGAAACATTTATTCACCGCATTATCCTGATTCCTACCTTGGTTATTTCGGAATTGCCCCGCACCTCGGCCCTGTTGGCCCCTACCTCCATTTCCACCTCTACCTCCTTGTGGTTGCTGACCACCTTGACCCTGCCTGTTATTATAGTTGTTGCCACCAGCATTAAACCCACCGAAATGTTGACGCTTGGACGAATCCCCCTACTGAGGATCCCTCTCCACCTGCTTGTTCCCCGAGGATTGGGATGAAGAGGATGTTCCCCCTCCATTCCCAGTTCCTCCCTGTCTCACTGCTTGCCCCGCAACCACAACCTTCTTCTTGTTTTGCACAAACAGTCTATGCTCTTGACAGTGAAGTAAAGCAGCATTCATTACATCCCCAAAGGTCACCAGAGATGGATTTCCAAGCAAATGTTGTTTTATTCGCCAGTGCAAACCTCCCACAAACTTGGAGATCCTCTTCGCTTCTGGAGTTACTTCATCCGGTATAAAGCTTGTTAACCGGGTAAACTCCTCCTCGTACTCGGCAACCGATCTCTCCCCTTGTACTAAATCTTGAAGCTTCCTCTGCATTTCCCTCTGAACTGCGGGAGGGAAATACTTTCCATCAAACAAAGCCCAAAAATTTGTAATGGATATAGTATCCCTTTGCTCGGGTGTCGTCATTGACTCCCACCAGTGTAAGGCCGGTCCGACCAGCTTGAAGGTAACGAGAATTTGCTTTTTCTCCTCACTACATTCCACCATTCTAAGATGGCGTTGCATATCTCTTTTCCACTGGTTTGCCTTTATAACATCCGAACCTCCCTCAAATTCTGGGGGATGTCCCTTAAGGAAAGACTCCCTCACCCGTTCCCACTGAGAAGGTCCCGTAGGAACTAGTGCTTCTTGTCCCCTCACTTGAGCTTGTGGAATTTGTTGGGCCACTGCAGTCATCGCGGTGTTGACAGCTTGGGCCACAATATTGGCCACTTCAGCGGCATTGATATTCCCCTGCTGCGGTGGAGGACCAAACTCATCCTCAGCAACCCTATTACGTCTAGCGGGACGTCCTCTCTTCGGCGGCATCTGAGATAAAGACGAGATAGAGTTAAAACATAATATAAGACGATCTATTTAGCAAAAGATCGCATACATAGGCAACAAAACAATCCTAACATTAAGTTCTATATCAAAGAACGCTACGGTAGAACGTGACAAGTCTGCATAGATCCTAAAGACTCTAGAACCCGATGCTCTGATACCATCTGTGACAACCCGCTATCCGGAATAAAGGGTGGCCAGCCCTATACCCCGATAAAATAGGAAATCATTGATAAATATCATTCTCAGCATCACTACAATATGCAAAGTATAAGGAATAACCACACTATATTCCAGAAAACGGGTTATCAAAAACTTTAGTTTTGAAAAAAAAAAAGAGAACATTTCCAATAACCCATTATAGAAATAGAGGGTGGAAACCCCCACAAGCATAAATAAGAAACCCAAAAGATACAAAAGGACCGAATGAAACATCGGTCGGTAACAACCATACAACATACAAATAGTACCAAGTGTTACATAATAGATTCATTACACAATTACAACGGTTTGGGCAACATGCCCGAATAAACTGATCATAACTAGAAAACATAAACGGAGGCGTCTACACAAAATTCCGTGAAACCCGCACGATGTCACGGCTCCTCAAAACATGTGGAAGGAAAGGTCATTACGGGCGACCGTGCGGCGGAGCACCTGAACGAATTATATATATATACATACACAGCAAGAAAGGAAAACCGGTCAGGGCCGGACCTATGTGATCAAATAGATAAATGACAGGTATGACAATGATGCACAATTGAGCATGGATAATAGTCTAGCATGGTAACGTTATGAAAGGGACTAAAGCTGATAACCGACTATGTAGAATGAAATTCATATTAAAATAGAATTAAAAGTACTTATGAGCCTTTATCATCTTTCAACATAATTCGATTTCAATCTTCTTTTCCATTCCTTATCAGGAATACAATTATTATCATGTGCTCTATATGGCACTAATCTCAATAGCATGCTCTTTGTGGCATAAATTTGCTCTTTATGGCATTCATGTTCCATCGAGTCCAACTCGATAATTAGAATAGTCATAAATATAGATATAACGATTCTAAGACCGCCCGTCCGGGTTTCCCCACTGTGCGCGTCCCTAAATAACCATCATCTTCCAGGGCCTAACATAAGACAACCTGCACTACACCAAATCTGCCCATTTGTCAAGGTCATTGACCTTGACAAATTCACCTTGTCAAGGTCAATGACCGTGACATTTTGAGGCGAGACAACTTTTTTTGTCACGGTCGTGTCACGGTCATTGACCTTGACAAAAAACTCGCGTTTTGTGTTACGGTCGTGTCACGGTCATTGACCTTGACACGTTTGTCACGGTTATAAACCGTGACAAAGCCGTGACCCTTTTAAAAAAAATTGTCATGGTAATTGACCGTGACACGCCCGTGTCAATTTTGTCATGGACGTGTCACGGTCAATGACCGTGACAATTCTGGGCAGAATTAAAAAAAAACTGTTGGGCAGTATGGCCACTGCCACTGCCCAGCAGTATATTTGTACGTGTTATAGCAACGTTGTACCTGTTCCAAACATCATATATCCGAACAAACTAAAGATAATGTAAATATATATTCAAATAAGAAACTATTTAAAAAGAAACAACATCACCATCATTTTATCTCAAATCTACAAACTATTTGCATGGAAAAGAGATTTTGTACCGCGACGCTCGGGAACACCTCCTTATCCTTCCCTTCTCGTCCGAATAGCGACATAAGTATAGAGCATATGTGGCCTACCCTTAGGGCCACTCCCTGTCCCCTGAATTGAAATAAAGTAAAATTAGTATCCGCCCCTCAAATATAGATAAATATAAATCGTAATTGAAATCGAAATCGAAATTGACATATAAATATAAATACATTACCTGTATTGTCACTCAAACAGCTAACTTGAGCTTATATGGCACCTCCTTCCAACTAATGTACCCCGGGCAATCGTGTCAATTATAATTCTCTTCATATCTAAACACTAAGAAATACCATAATCCTATGGAGGTATGCGTTGCAAATTCCTTCCAACCGTTGTGTAGACAAAAATCAGCAGTTGAAGTTGTCAACTCCACCTTTGAATGGGGTATGGAAAGTGGAATTGACAACTTCAATCGGTGATGTTTGGCTACATAACGGTTGGGAGGAATTTGCAGAGCATCGCTCCATAGGATTATGGCATTTCTTAGTGTTCGGATAGACGAAGAGATTCAGTCTCCTCTCCACAAATAGGACACCCCAAATAACTATGTACTAATCACCTATTAAAGGTAAGAAGCGTATATTCATGGATTAGTATAAACAAAACTTAGATGTAGTTGGAATATTTATGTATTAATCTCCTCTCCACACACGCACACTACACAAGAGTGAAAATGATAAAGTGCAGATCAAGTAAAAGCATTAAAAATGGATGTTTCGGTACAAATTGAAATAATTATTACAAATTGAAAAATGGTTTCAAATTCGGGTTATCATAAAAAATGGATTGATATTCGGTAGGAGCAGCCAAGTCATCCACACTACTATTTAGACGCCTTGGCGCGTGTTGGACAATTGACCACGGCTCGTTGTTGATATACTCCGAGTAAAACACTTGCTTAACCTTTTGAAATGCACAAACAAACGGCTCATCGCTCACGTGGTCGTTGCTCTTCAACTTGGACAAGTCAACCATGATCAAATTGGTGACAGGATCAACTTTAGAAGAATTTTTATCCTCAACTCTTACCCATTCACAGTAAAATACAACCTCTTTGAAGCTTATATAATCCAATTCAAATATATTTTGGATTACACCATAGTAAGTCATTTCAGCTTCAACGAGGTTTTTATCTTTTGCGCTCGCTCGAAAGAAAGTAAGAGCCTTGTATGAAATTCCTGAGTTCTGTACATTTGTACTTTCCTCGTACACTTTAGCGCCGAAAATGTAACCGTTCAATCGATATTTTTTGTACTCTTGTGCCACGAACAAGGGTCCAGTGGCTAGACGAGCAAGCCTTGATGTCGCATCACCCATCTTTAGGAGCTGAGAATATAGATAAATTAATTATATTAGTGGTAAAATTTGAGTGTAATGTAACGTTATATAACGACTGTTTTCATTGTAATTACCTCTTGTGTCAACCATAGCCTAAATTCGCTGTCTGATTGTACCACTGTTTTTCGTCTTTTATTGTTCTCACAGGCATCATATTTACTGCATATTAAAAAATTAATCATGTATAAAATAATCTAAAATAATGTTAAACATTATAATATTCGAAACTTACTTTTTCCATTCTTCGACATCTTCATGTGTGTCAAATAGATAACGAGCTACTTGTTCATGTTGCAAACTCGTTAATTTCACTCGTTTTCCCATCACATTACCACCATCATCGAGGAATTCATCAGTGTCATCAACGCTGGTAGAGTCAGTCATATATTCTCGAGTATATATTGATGACTCCACGGTGATGTATTCCTCTGCAATTGATCCTGCAATATATCGCGTATTCTTGACGTAATCTTTAAAAACTTTCATCAATCTTTCAAACGGATACATCCACCGATATCTAACTGGACCACAAAGAAGTGCCTCGTCGCATAGGTGTACCAACAAGTGAACACTTATGTCAAAGAATGCTGGGGGAAAGTACTTCTCCAATACACAAATCACTTCGTTCACAGCCAATTTTGCGGCCACTATGTGTTCTCGATTCAATACCTTCTCACACAAGAGGGAGAAGGTAATACTAATTTGCATAATAGCCCTACGCAAATCCTTGTGCTTAGAGAAACAGTGCTTAAACAATAGAGGAACCAATTGCATGATCACATGCCAATCGTGGGACTTAGACTTATGTAAATCATGAGTAGCATAATTCACAATCCTTTGCAAGTTGGACGAAAAAGTAGATGGGCCCTTCAAATTATATATTGTGTCTAGAAGCACCTTCCTTTCCTCACTCGTCAAAGTAAACGCACCAGGGGGAATTATTGTCCTTCCCCTACTATCTTCTTTCAACCATAGTTGTGGTTTAAGTTTTAACGTTTTAAGGTCTTTTCGTGCATTTTCTCTATCCTTAGAATGACTCCCCCCAAGGCAAGTACCCACAATATGTTCAGCGAAGTTCTTCTCTGCATGCATCACATCCAATACATGGCGCACCGGGTTTTTCTTCCAATAAGGCAAGTCAAATAAAATTGACCTCCAAGACCATGCCTTTCTTATCTCAGTTTCATTCCCAGTCGGGGTCTTCTTATGCTTGACATATTTAAATTTGGGATTCTTACCTGGCATATTTGGGCCACATTCAGAAGATTTATTTTCAATTTCTGAACCCGAAAGTTGTCTCGGCGGTAGCCTATGTTCAACTCCGCCCAATAAAAAATTGGAAGCTTTCTCAAATCTGAAACTATGAGCTGGGGGTAAAAACCTCCTGTGGAAATGGTATACATTTTTTAAGCTGGAGGATAGACGAAGAGATTCAGTCTCCTCTCCACAAATAGGACACCCCAAATAACCATGTACTACACATCCGGATAATGTCCCATAAGCTGGAAAATCATGAATTGCCCACATCAACATAGCTTTCAGCGTAAACTCTTCTTTTCTAAAAGAGTCAAATGATTGCACACCCTCTTCCCACAACTCTAATTCTTCTACCAAAGGAGCCAGGTAGATATCAATGTCTTCACTTGGTGCCTTTGGCCCAGGTATCAATAAAGCCATCATCGAAAATTCAGGTCTCATACACTGTTAAGGAGGGAGGTTGAGTGGGGCTAGGATCACTGGCCATACACTCTGATTGGTGCTTAGATTTCCAAATGGATTGAAACCATCTGTTGATATAGCCAAACGAATGTTGCGTTGTTCTCGAGCAAAATCGGGATACTCATAATTCATCCTCCGCCAGGCAGTAGAATCAATAGGATGACGCATGATATTACCCCCTACTTCTGCCCTAGCATGCCAAGTCATTGCCTCTGCAATCCATGGTACTGTGAAAAATCGCTTTAATCTAGGCCCAACGGGAAAATATTTCAATACTTTTTGAGGCACTTTTGAGCTTGTGCCTTCCTTACTAGTAGATTGGACATATCTAGGTTCATCGCATACCGGACAACGATCGAGATTTTAATACTCCTTTCGGTATAGTATGCAGTCATACACACAAGCATGAATCGATTTATACTTCATTCCCAAACCTTTCAAACTGTTCTTCATAACAGGATAGCTATTTGGAAGTGTATTCACCTTGGGTAATAAGCCCTTCACCCATTTCAGAATTCCCGTCACGCTATTGCCAGACAAACCGTACTGTGTCTTCAAACTGTGCAAACCAACCATGGCATGTAAAGTTGTTTGATCTTTCTCACAGCCAGAGTATAACGGTTGGGTCGCCTTAAATTTTAAACTTTGGTAGTCATCGTCAAGTTTTATCGTGTTATCTTCACGAGCACTTGAATCTTCTACATCATCAGTAACCTCATTCTCCTCGGCTTCATAAACTCCGTACGCATCATCAACTAAATCCTCTAACATATTATGATCTACGTCGTCCCCTTCTTCATCTATTCTACTTGTTGAAGGATGTTGTGAAGGTTGGTCAGGGACAAAAGGAACTTTCAATTCACCGTGAAAACTCCAAAATCGATAACTATCTTGCATACCCGATCTTAACAAATGTAGTTCAACTGTTTTCCACTCAAACACCTTACCATTCTTACACCTAGCACACGGACACGGAAACTCTTCATCATTACGACATCTCTTTGTATATTTCACAAATTCGTTAGCACCTCTGCGAAACACATCCCCCATTCTATTAGTCTCACCCATCCACTCTTTGTATTTCGGATATCCCATCACAGCTACCACAACTAAACACCTATTAAAGGTAAACAAAACTTAGATTTATAGTATGTTTTTTTTAATTATCCCATCATTTAATTATCCTATTAAAGGGTATG
Source organism: Sambucus nigra (assembly GCA_949130495.1). NCBI lineage: Eukaryota > Viridiplantae > Streptophyta > Magnoliopsida > Dipsacales > Adoxaceae > Sambucus > Sambucus nigra. Next base: position 684,657,678 of record OX422211.1, read on the forward strand.
TGGTCCTATCCCATTCAAGAATGCATTTTTCTGTAATATACTTAACAGCTCATGCACATTGTTACGATTTGAAAAAAATTCGACAGCATATCCCCTTAGTTCTCCAAGTACACGACGTAGATTGGCAGGTGTGAGTGTTGTTTCAATTGGTCAATTAAAATAACAGTCACACTTGTCAATCTAGTATGTACCCAGAGAACATTAAGATACGACTGCAGAACTTCCTCCAAAATTAACAACTTTAAGCCAATAAGAATATTATACAAAAATTATACAGTCTCAAACTGTCCAAACGGGACAATTCGAGAGATCTCATTACAGGGGTAATGACTCTCGAACGGGTCTAAGGGTTATTGAATGCGTACGCATAAGAACTAGAATGCTAGTATCTATGCGCACTATATTTAATTTCAAGTATGTTTCATATAATGGGTTAATTCAAATACAAAAATAAATTCATGGGATAATTCAAATACAAAAATAAATTCATGTATTGACCACATACACACACACACACACACACACACACTATCTAAGCTGTTCTATAGGTATAAAAACAATTATTATCCAATTATTATCCAACTATTATCAATTATTTATTTTGAATGTAAATAATATTCAAAACCCCACCCACCCCCACCCCCACCCCCTCAGATTAATTCAAGACATAAGACCCTAAAGGGAATCCTATCTGCAACAAGATTCTAGTTAGTAAAGAAGACATAACAGAATATGGTGGAATCCACTACACTACAAAACCATTTAATAATATTTAAAAAATTCAAAACCATTTAATAATATTTAAGCACTAAAATTAATTTAATTTAATTTAACCTAGGAATTAATCAGATATTTTTATCCTATGTTTACTAATGCTAAAATTATGAAAAATGACACCACCCCCTCCCCCACCCCGCCCCACCCCCTGCCCCCCTCCACCACCCCCTCCCCCCCTCCCCCAAAACACACCACCACACACACACACACACACCGCACCCCACCCCACCCCCTGCCCCCTCCATCGCCCCCTCCCCCACCCTGCCCCACCCCGCCCCACCCCCTGCCACCCCTTCACCACCCCCTCCCCCACCCTGCCCCACCCCACCCCACCCCTGCCCCCTCCCCCACCCCCTCCCCCACCCTGCCCCACCCCGCCCCACCCCCTGCCCCCCTCCACCACCCCCTCCTCCACCCTGCCCCACCCCACCCCGCCCCACCCTGCCCCACCCCCCCCCCCCCCACCCTCCCCCACACGCTCACACATACACACAGATATATATACACACACACACATAACTATACAGACAAATATATATATATAAATGGAAGAGAGAGAGAGAGAGAAATTGGACCTGAGAGAGAGAGAGAGAGAGCAGCGTCGAGAGAGAGAGAGAGAGAGAGAGAGAGAGAGGGGGAGGGAACGGTGGGAGGGAAAAAAGAAGGGGGAAAGGGTTTTTGCTGGAAAAGTTGTCACGGTCGTGTCAAGGTCATTGACCGTGACACTAATTGTCACGGTCAATGACCGTGACAAGCCCGTGACAATTCAATTTGTCACGGGCTTGTCACGGTCATTGACCGTGACAATTAGTTGTCACGGTCGTGTCAAGGTTAATGACCGTGACATAAAACGCGTATTTTTTTGTCACGGTCAATGACCTTGACAAGGCTGGCCGGCTGAAAGGTGACAATTTGCCCATTTTGGTGTAGTGCTGGGATCCTATCGAAATCGTCGGGAAGTGGCCATATGCCTGCGGGGTAGTCAAGACCACACCCAGAATCTCCCACCCATCGCGGAAAAATAAAACAAGCGCTCATATGGCCTAGGACTATATCCACCCTGCATTCATTAGCCATGGGGCTTCACCTCTCGCACGGACTTCCCTTAAGATGGTATTTAGAGAGGTGTGTAACATCCATTTTATTAATTTCCATTACATGATTTAGTAATTTCTCATTTACCTTATCAATTTCCCATTTTAACAAATGTATAGGCTTAAATCGGGACTATACGTATTACGTGCTGTCATAACATCCTCGCTAAGAAATTCAGACTCCAAAGTTATTTCCAAAGCCTCCTTTAGGCTTTAACATAAACCCTCAAGTCAAATCTAACTCAAGTTAATTCCTAAGGTCTCCAAAGTGACCTAAAGATGTTCTAGACCCTTATAGAACTACAAGATAAAAGTAATGCCTAAACATCACTTTAAATTCCCCCTTAAAAGAACCCTAGATGAACCCTTTCGAGTCTAGGATGTCGACCCAACTCAACTAATACTCTAAACCCTATGTTTACTTCATTTAAGAAGGTCCCTAATTACTAATCCTAAAGAAAAAGGGTTAAAATTTAAAAGAAAAATTTTGGAAAAAGTGCAGGGCTACCGAATCGATTCGCCCCCTTGGCCTAATCGATTCGGCCAGAAAATTTGGGTTTCTGCATAACTGCCGAATCGATTCGAATAAATTCTGAATCGATTCGGTTCACAAGACCTGAGCACTGGACTTAACCGAATCGATTCGCCCAGGAGGCCGAATCGATTCGGGCATGCGATTTTGCCAAGATTTGGCTATGGAGTCTTGGACTCCATTTTCTACCCCAACTCAAATTTCTTCAAACCAAACTTATATACCAACATCAAGATAACATCAATGATACTATTGACCAACTTAAACCTCATAAATCATCCCAATCATCTTTGAGTGAATCAAAACCCATAAATACATAAGAAAACCCTAAGTTTGCTAAACCAAAATCAATACATCATTACCACAACAAATCATCTATCTCAAGACACAAATAGCAAGTAAAAACTTGCCTTGATTCAACAACTTTGCAGAATTCTTGGTGTAGGAGCAAGAATCTCTCAAAATCTCCAAAGCTTTCTCTCTACTCTTCTCTTTCTCTCTTTGGTTTAGGAAGGAAATTAGGGGAAATTGGAAGACTTAGAAGACTTAAGTCGTGACCTAAGACAAAATCCCACTTAATTAACTAGTAGTGCGATAAAATAATACGCAATAGCATAATTAAGGCACAACCAGTCAAAAATGCCCAAAACTACAAAGTACAATATGGTACATTATTTGACTATTTCGCACATTCCGGAATCAACTGCAACCTCCAAATTATCATTTGGACATTTTAAAATTCAATTTAGGTTCCGGTCTCATAATTAAGCCAAACATCATTTTGAATTCGGATGATATTAATAAGCATGACATAGCAATATTTACCCATAGACATGATATGCATGCAAACTCATAAGAAATATCAACTTTTCTACATTGAATTAACATTCAAATCATAACCCAACACTTGTCTCTAATTACTATACTAAGTAATTACTATAAAATACGGTCTCATAAGCGAGGGTTATTACATAGAGTTTAATTTTACGTCTGTCTTTACATTTTTTTCATCTAATCATTGTCAAGGGCGGAACCAGGACTCATTCAAGGGGTGGGCTGATATTCTTGAGTTGTACTTTCCAACCACACACGTCCCCCATGCCACCTTATATTAGTTGCCCGTTGAGAGCGCATCGAAAAATACATCAAATTGACATCCACACCATTACAAATTCTTTATATATACTAGAAATAGAAACACACTTGATACTTGCTTAATAATAATTAATGATATTCTAATTAAAAAAAATAATATAATTGCTAAAAATTAATTAAAAAAATTGGGTGCAAACACAGTTTTTTTTAATAAAAAAGTTATTAAATATGTTAAGGTTTTTTCATGACATTATATATATATATATATATATATATATATATATTTGGTCGGTAACAATAAAATTTTGCTAGTACCAATCAATTGAGGCTATTATAGTCTTTTTAAAGTGCACCTCAAATATACAACTTATATTATATGGACTTAATATATAATTATAAGTTTCCACTTTATAAAACACTACATTATAACTTTCGTGATTGTTTAAGAAATCATACAAATCAATAGAGATTTATAATGCATACCATGCTAATTTGAAAATAGGCGTCCCATAATCACATTGCTTGAGAAGAAATTCTTCTTTTAGTTTTTGTTAGTATCCTACAAGAGAATGACACCTTTTGAGTGCCATTGTTGTTTACTGAAAAGCTGTCTTATGAAAAAGGAACACGATTTAAGGCTTGATTTCATGCCTTGCTTTGTGTAAAACTCTATTGGTACTGCAATTGGGTGGGTTATATCATTGGGATGGAGTAAATGACTCATATACCGTGAGTTGCATTTTCAGTTTGCCCTGGGCTACAGCCCTGGTGTGCCCAGGGTTGGATCCGCCCTTGATCATTGTGCATAATACAAAAAATAATATAATCTCCTGTTTATAAAGGAATTGTTTATATCATATTATAATTTCAATTCTCAACACATGTACTTACAATCCAATGATTATGATATTTGGTGCTTCATTCTATTTTCTAATGTTTTCATTCTACATAAATATCAGAATTAATAATTAAACGTGCATTGCGTCTCACTTTAAAAATTATCTACATTTTTGCAGCGAAGACGCACGTTCAACGCGCGGGTGCCATACTATTATATATTGTACGATGATTGTTTACTAAAAATAAGCGTTTTTGATATTTTACATATTAGTTGTTAGTATTTAAAATGTTTGACTTAAAAAAAATAATGACAGTTTTATGAGCTGGTTGATTGTTTAAGATAGAAAAAAAACTAGGTCTTAAATTATCGTGAACGGGTTACAAGTGTCAATACAACCACGACATGGTTAGTAAATATGTCAAGTTAGTGTTAGGTCATTTGACACTATTAATTACACAAATTGTGATTGGAACTCGAAATTGACTAATATTTGACACAAATCTAATATGACGCGATCATAACGACAACCACAAATCGCCACTTTTTTATATTTTGACAAAATTATATTTTTTTTTTTTTTATTTTGCGGAAATATTTATGACCAAATTAGACAAAAGAGTAGAAAATGCTTGGGTTGAAAAAAAAAACACTCGGTACTTAAATTTTTGTGATTTGTATTTCGGGATATTTTGTTTATTTTTACTTTTATGGATTGTTTTGACTTAATCCCATGTCATAATGTCATTTAAACATAACTTCTTCATTGTTATTAGACACTAGTATACAACCCGTGAGATGAACGTACGATGTACCATAAACAAATATAAAGATAATTAAAAGATTAGTATATATCATAAATTGAATATATTATCTTAAAGCCATTATATTGATACTATATTTTTTCACCTGTTGCATGCTTAAAATAAACTAAAAAAATGTCATATTTTCAGCAACTTTATATGCAACTAAAATAATACGATACAAACTTTGTTCAATATTTTAAAGTTAAGTAATCAAATATTATTGTACCAAATGTAGAAAATTCATTCCAAATATAATATTTTTTGTAAAGAAATAAGACTCAAAGATGAAGCAAGAAAAATAACAAATATCTCAAAAACAAATTTTTTTAAACAATTAACAAAACATATACTTTTATATTTTTCTAAAAAAATATATATATATTTTAATATATATGTAAAAATTTATCCTCCACTGGATCTAGTTTTGAAATATTTCTACTATCAACCAAAAAATGGGGAAAGAATGTAAAAAAAAACTATATGTAAAAACTATATTTATACTATTAGAGAAATATTTCGTAAATATAAAAATTTATCTTACAACTTGTCTTTGTAAATTTTATACCCACCCAAGAACTCTATCAATTTGTCTTTGTAAATGCTCTATTTTTCTATTATTTGTATATTTTATACCTCCCAATTTCATATATTGAATGAAACAAGGGCGGAGCCAGATTACTCGAAGGGGTGGGCGAACAACAAGTCAAGGTCCATAAAAAATTAAATAAAAAAATTATGACAAAACTAAGTTCAATAAAAAATTTCATTCACCATTAAATAAAGAAGTTTTAATGAAATTTTTCCCCCTAATCTTTAAATATTCACATTCATTGATTACAAAAAAAACTTATTGAAATTTTACCCAACAAATCTTTAACGATTTAAATTCATTGATCACGGAGTCTAAATTAATACTCAAAGTGAGGTCCCGTTCAAGTAAAAGATACAAGAAATCGGAATGTATAAGAGAAAATATCACAATTATCACCCTAAAAAATTCAACAAATAATTGAAATAAGAAGTGTTAATTAACTTAGTTATTAGTAGATTGATATTAACAAATAGATCCTACAAATAAAATCATAATCATAAATGGTAATCAATATAAAAAGTTTAAACTTTAAATACTAATATTTTTGAAAAAATATTTACCTATATCAAATAATTAATCAATTAATTTAACATATAATCTAATGCTTAAAAAATCTAGTAATTTAATCTTGAAAGAAAAATAACAGTTAAGGAAAGGCAAAAAAAATGAAGAAAGAAAGAAAGGGAAAAAAGGTGTAGGTAAGAAACAAAAAAATAGAGAAGTTGGTTCAACAAATTATGTGGATGAAAATATTTGCCATTTGGTAAACTTTTAAAATTTGGCCCCACAATCTCATCCTTAAAGTTGAGTTGAACTGAAACCCCAAGCCTACATCTTTTTCCTTCTATTTAACCATGGATGGACATGAATGTGTACTGGGGTGGGCTAGTGCTAGGCTGCACATGTCATCTTGGCTAACAGCAGTTAACGAAAGGAAAACAAATTTGGACTGGCTGCAGCTCTAGTGGGCCCAGTCCTAGATCCGCCCTTGGATTGAAAGTTCTTATTTGAGACTTGGCTATCGGTTTCTCGGAATATCTGAAATTTCAACAATGTCATCTTTTTCGATTCCTGCCATGGTTAATGCAAGTTTCTATGTGAAAAGTTTTTATCCTATAAAAATTAAAATGAGGGTACGGATGATGTGACTTTTTTTAGTGTTGCTCTCTTCTCATCTGAGTAGACATGTTGGCATATATATATGGATGGATGGATGGAAAATGCATCCTATGGCTCTTCTATTTCCAACAGAAGAGAAATAAAGCCAGGAAAATTAGAGGTGATGAAACGATAATAACAAATGATGCTTCAAGTATACCATTAAGAAAGTTTATCTAACTATTTGTAATGAAGCAAGAAATTACCTCTCTGGCTTAACTTTGCTCCTTAGGTGATAACTGAGAAAATATTATTACATCTAGTTTTAATGAAGAGATCGTATTAGTTGAGATCTTACTAGGGGGTTTATTTAAGGGGTGGTAAAAATTAATTCTATCGGGAGAGAGATCTTTTTAGTTTTCAAGAGACTTTTTATTTATCCAATTTTTTGGTTTCAAAGGACACAATGTTCAAGATGAGAGAGAGAATGATAGCAAGTAATAAGGCCTCATTAACTCCTCTAATACTATCCTATTAGAGGTGTAACTAGCATGCAACCCGAGTGATGCGCGGGCGTTAGATAGAATAAAAAAGTGAAAATGGTAAGAAAGATATTTTGTGAAATATAAGATCTATAATATTTTACACAATGGTGTGCAAAAAAATCTCAATCATTTGATAAAAATATAAGTAATGCTTTAACTATGTAAATTTACTATTCTTTAAATATGATTATGCTACTTGAGTTATGAGAAGAATCTGAAAGATTCATTAAATAATATAACGATAATAACTAGTGTAAACATAAACAAAAATACTATAAAATACCCCCAATATACACCATTTATGACTTGCGTGAGGCAACTGCAATCTTCCATGCCAATCTAACGTCATTAACACACGCACATTATTAGATGAGTAAAAATAAAATTCGATTCTTGTGCCCTTTATAATTTATTTTATTTGCGAACCTATATAACATTATAGTGGAAAATACACGTGAAAATAATTCATGGAATAAAAATACTTTTGTGAAAAATAATTTTGTGGTAATATATTGGGTTCAAGATTGAACACTTAAAACGTAAAGCAAACACAAATTTTTGACAAAAAAAATATATAGGAGCAAATATAAAGATTATACTACTAACAATATGATCAAATATAAATTATAAAAGATTCTTACTCAAAATAATATCAATAACCTATTTAGATTTACTGGTGTCAGAAGGTTACCATTTATGCATGATAATTCTAGCTCCCATTTTGTAACAAAAAAAACTTTGATAATTAATGAATTTCATAATAGGTTTCAAGTTAAAAAAAAGTTTTCACAATTTTAAAATTGTTTTTAATATAAATAAAATAAGTTCTTGGTTATAACTAGGAGTGACAATTTTAAAAACGACACGAAAAAACGACACGGAACGACACGAAATTGACCCGAAATTGACACGATGTTTCATGTTCGTGTCGTGTTTTTTTACACGAAGTCGTGTCGTATCGTGTTCGTGCCTTAATTACGAGTCGTGTTGTGTTATCGTATTTTTTAAGCCTGAAATTTAAGAAATTATGGTTGTCGTGTCGTGTTATTTTTTATTCGGGTCGTGTTCGTATCAGCTAAAAAAAATACGAATTCGTGTCGTGTCGTGTTCGTGTCCGAAAAAACCTTGTCGTGTCGTGTCGGGCCAAAACACGGCCCGTTGACCCGAATTGCCACCCCTAGTTATAACAACATTTTTAATATTTTATTTATACAAATTTTTAAAAAAAAATTATCTATAAATCACATAAAAAAAAATTAAACTAAAAAGAAATAAAATACAAGCCAAATAAACTGGCCACAAAAACATAACAACAACCCAGGAAAGAATCCGACGAAACCAACCCCACCAACCTACTCTACTCAGCCCAACCCATTACAACCAAAAACCCGAATCACCTAAAACCTTGTGCACAAAACCATTTATAAACCCATGATACCACTAAACTCTGCCATTCCACGCATCTTGCCAAGTTCTCTTGCATAAAACACGTGTTAACGTCGCTTCAAAAATTAACACAATGAACTAAAAACACTCTACCACCATTCAATTCAACATTCTACTTCCCACCTACATCACCTCACAATGAAAAAACTATACTTTTATTCATGACCATAGCCAAACTCAACATCCCACAAATCAACAACCCAATCAATAACCAAAACTACAACTTATAAAACAGAACATATCATCACACCCTACCCTTTCATCTTCTCAATGATCAAAGACCCATCTCTGATCCAACAACCTCTGAACATTACATGCAAATAAGCCAATAGCCAAGTCAGCCATCAAACCCTGAACAACACATGCAAGGAATCCCATCTTCTCTACGATTAAAGACCCCACTAAGATCCTTCAACCTCGGAGCATAACATGCAAAAGAATTCAAGAGCCAAGACACCCATCTAACCCCTGAACAAAACATGCAAGTAGACATTCAAGCCATATCACGGACTTGAACATCACATGCAAGCAGTGTTGGGTATATTGGTATATATATTTATTTGAATGAACTAAATAAGTTGGGGTAAGTGGTCTAGTAGTAAGTTTATGGGGTTTGGTGCATGAGGTTAGGGATTTAATCCCTAGTAAGGACACAAAACATTAATAGTCTTTGATTGGGCCTTGGGGTCTTTGGAGCTTTGGACTTCTCTTGAGTGCCCAAAATTTTTACCCTTTTATTAATTCGTTTTTAATTTTTGACTTAGTCTCCTATTCTAAGCAAACTACCCGTTAGTGGAGATATTAGTGTGTTAGTTGGCTAAAACCTCTACCCACGTTTTTTACCAAATTCTGTATATAACAATTCAGCTTTGAGAAAATAACACACAAAAAAAATCAATCTCTCTCACTTTCTATCTGCAAAAATAATTTTGCTACTTTCTACTTTTCATTATTTTTTTGGGAGTGCTGGAGTATCCTGAGAGTTCAAAGATTTAACACAAAGCTGGTGTGTAAATCTGATCGTTAAATCCTGTGAGGTGTATGTTCACGAGGCTGACAGCTACAAATATCAGCGATAAATTTCACCTTTAGGACTTTGTGTCAAACACAAACCTCGATCGATAAGTCCTTCTAATTTTATCCATTTCGAATTTGGGTTTTTTCGTTTATTTTACATATATTATTTCCAACAATCTAAAGGTGAAATTTTGGTTGTTATTCTACAATCTGCTATGGAAAATCCTAATGCAAAATACTCTGAAAAACCTGAATTGTTTGATGGAAAGAATTTTAAGAGATGGCAAATGAAATTGAAATTTTACCTAACAACTCTTAAGGTCGTTGACGTTATTGCATCTGATAGACCTTCTGTACCTGAAGAACTAGTTATTTGGAAACAAAGAGATTATATGTGTAGGAATTATATTCGGAATTGTCTCTGCCGTGAACTGTATGATGTTTATTGGTCATATCCTACTGCTATAGAATTATGAAACTTACTGGATAAAAAATATGCAACAGAAGATGCTGGGTCTAAAAAATTTGTGGTTGGAAAATTTTTGGATTTTAAAATGAAAGATAATAAATCTGTTATGTCGCAACTGGAAGAACTACAAATTATTATTCATGAAATTCTGGCCGAGGGTTATAATATATGTGAGGGATTTTAGGTGTCTGCTATAATTGAAAAACTACCACCTTCTTGGAAAGATTACAAAAATGGTCTGAAACATGAGAAAAAGAAGATGTCACTAGAAGATTTGATAGTTCGTTTGAGAATTGAGGAAGATAATAGGAATGCAGAACTTGGGGAGAAAAATTCTGAATTTCGTTCTAAGGCTAATTTGGTAGAGGGAAAATCAAATGGAAACCAAAAACAAAACCAGTCTAAGCCTAACCATTTAAACCATAAAATGGGCACCATAAATCGAACCAGAATTCGAGGTCCAACCATAAATTCAAACCTAACGATCAGAATAAAAATCCTAAACCTCAGTTTAAATCTAAACCTGCAGGTCAATGCTATGTATGTGGAAAACCAGGTCATTACGCTAAAGATTGTAAGTTTAGGAAGAGTCAGGATGTGAAGCCTCAAAAAAATGTAACCGAGGAGGGTAACTTTTCTACTGTTGTGACCGAGGCAAACATTGTAAGTAACATGACATACTGGTGGATTGATTCTGGCGCCACTAAACATATTTGCGCCTTCACTGCTGTGGGTGAGGATGAACGTCTGTACATGGGAAACTCCTCTTCGTCTAAGATTGAGGGCAAGGGAAACGTAGTTTTAAAGTTCACTTTGCAAAATGTTCTCACATTGAAAGATGTTTTGTATGTCCCTGAGGTTAGGAAGAATCTGGTGTCCGATTTTGTCTTAGCTAATAAGGGTTTTAAAATTGATCTAGAGAGTGATAAGGTAGTTGTGACTAAGGTAGGTACTTTTATGGGGAAAGGTTATGCTCATGAGGTTCTTTTCAAACTAAATGTAACCGTGGATAATAATAATAAAACATCTACTTCTTTTGTTTATTTGTTTGACTCTTGTGATATGTGGCATTTTAGACTTGGTCATGTAAATAAGGCATCTATTAAAAAATTAATGTTTTTGGGAAACATACCAAAATCTGATATTTCTACCAACTCTAAATGTGAAATATGTGTTGAATCAAAATATGCTAAAAAACTTTTTTCAAGTGTCGAAAGAAGTTCAACGGTTTTAAGTTTAATACATTCTGATCTTTGTGATTTAAAAGGTTATGTGACACGTGGTGGAAATAAGTATTTTGTTACTTTTATTGATGATTACTCTGGTTATTGTTATATTTATCTCCTTACGAGTAAAGATGAGAATTTCTCAAAATTTATTTCTTATAAATTAGAAGTTAAAAAATAATTGGAGAAATCCATTAAACAGTTAGATCCGATAGGGGAGGAGAATACACCGGTGATCTTGATAAATATTGTAAAGAAAATGGGATAATTCATCAAGTTACTCCTCCTTATTCACCCAAATCTAATGGTGTAGCTGAAAGAAAAAACAGAACTCTTAAGGATATGGTAAATTCTATGTTAAGGACTTCGGGATTACCTTATAATATGTGGGGTGAGTCACTTCTTACTGCTTGTTATATTCTTAGTAAAATACCATTTAAGAATAATGATAAAACCCCTTATGAAATGTGGAAAAATAGAAAACCTTCTTATAAACACCTTAAAGTGTGGGGGTGTCTTGCTAAGGTTTTAATACCACTACCTAAGATAACTAAACTTGGCCCAAAGACAGTTGATTGTGTTTTTATAGGTTATGCGAAAAACAACAATGCATATAGGTTTCTTGTAATTGATTCTAAAAATCAATATATGGATAAAAACACTATTTTTGAGTCAAGAGATGCTGAATTTTATGACGACAAATTTCCTTTTAAAGTGAGAAGTGAGGGAACTAGTAGTTCTGTTCCAGTGGGTCCTAGTGTTAGAAATGAATCTTCGAATTCAGAAGAAATTGAAATTAGAAAAAGTAAAAGACCTAGAATAGCTACTTCTTTTGGTCCTGAATTTTTAACATACTTAATGGAAAATGACCCCGTCACTTTTAGTGAGGCAATGTCCTCACCCGATTCTATTGTTTGGAAATAAGCTATTAATAATGAATATGATTATATTATTTCTAACAACACGTGGGAGTTATTTGACTTGCCTAAAGGATGTAAACTATTGGATGCAAATGGATTTTTAAAAGGAAATTAAAAGCTGATGGTTCCACTGATAAATTTAAGGCAAGATTGGTAGCTAAAGGCTATAGACAAAAGGAAGGAATTGATTTCTTTAACACTTACTCTCCTGTTACTAGATTTACATCTATTAGGCTATTAATTGTTATTTCTTCATTACATAATCTGATAATTCATCAAATGGATGTTAAAACGTGTTTTTTAAATGGAGATCTTAAAGAAGAAATTTATATGGATCAACCCGAGGGGTTTGTAGTCCAAGGCCTAGATAAAAAAGTGTGTAGACTTAAAAAATCATTATATGGACTGAAACAAGCTCCTAAACAATGGCATGAAAAATTTGATCAAATAATGATCTCTAATGATTTTAATTTAACATTAATGAAGCGGATAAATGTATTTATAGCAAATTCAAGGATAATTCTGGTGTGATTATTTGCTTATATGTGGATGATATGCTTATTTTTGGAACTGATATGGATGTAGTTAATAAAACTAAAAATTTCCTTAATAAGCAACTTGATATGAAAGATTTGGGTGTTGCTGATGTTATACTTGGAATTAAAATCATTAAAAATTCTGAAGGAATTATTTTAACCCAATCTCATTATGTAGAGGAAGTTCTTAGAAAATTTGAACAATTTAATTGTATTCCTACTAAAACACCTTATGACCCTAGTTGTCACTTAAGGAAACATTCGTGTCCTGGTGTATCATCATTAGAATATTCTAGAGTTATTAGTAGTCTAATGTATCTTATGAGCTGCACTAGACCTGATATTGCATATGCTGTGGGTAGGCTTAGCAGATACACTTGTAATCCTAATAATGAACATTAGGATGCTTTGATTAGAGTTTTAAGATATCTAAAATACACAATAAATTATGGTATTCATAATATTAGATATCCTGTTGTAATTGAAGGCTTTTGTGATGCTAATTGGATTTCTGATAATGATGAATGTAAGTTTACAAGTGGCTATGTTTTTGCCTTGGCAGGAGGCGCTATATCTTGGAAATCTACCAAGCAAACGTGCATAGCTAGATCCACTATGGAGTCAGAGTTCATAGCGTTGGATAAAGCAAGCGAAGAGGTTGAATGGTTAAGAAACTTAATATTAGATATTCATTTGTGGCCTAAACCAATTCCAGCCTTGTCCATTCACTGTGAGAGTACATAATAACTCCTACAACAGAAAGTCTAGACATATCAGAAGAAGACACAACACAGTGAGACAACTATTGAAAGATGGAGTTATAACAATCGACGATGTCAAGTCAAAGGAAAACCTGGCGGATCCATTGACTAAAGGGCTAGTTAGAGATCTAGTTTATCAAACATCGAGGGGAACGGGCCTAAATCCTATTAATATCTAAATCACCTATAATGGAAACCCAACCCATATGACTGGAGATCCCAAGATTTGGGTTCAATGGGATAACAAAGTTATACGAGTGATTTGTGGGGGTACAAATTTAAGTTTTACTTAAAATCCATTCCTATGATGTAGTACCTCTGTATCGATGGAGGATGAGATTTAATCTCTTAATGCTTTCTATAGCTGTTATTCAGTGGGGTGTGAGATACAGTACGCTCTTGATAGAAGCACCTATATGAGTGTGGTAGTGGGGCCGCTTCCTATGAGAATTAAGACTGATTCTCTAGAGCACTCAAGAAACCTGGGCATGCTCAAGGCTGAAACGAGCACAACTGTGGGAACTCGATGATGATTTTTGGGAGTCAGGTGTGTGTTCTATTGACTTAAGTTTACAACAACGGTGAAATAGTTAAAGACATTAGTTCACTATCAACCGGTAAACTCAATAGATCAACACAAAGCAAAGGTTCAAGTCGAATGACACCTTTGCCTTATACGTCACTTCTTATGATACTCCAGAGTGTTGTTTTATTTTATTTATTTATTTATTTATTTCATTCATGTGGGGTATTGTTGGGTATATTTGTATATATAATTATTTTGAATGAACTAAATAAGTTGGGGTAAGCGGCCTAGTGGTAAGTTTATGGGGTTTGGTGCTTGAGGTCATGGGTTCAATCCCTAGGAAGGACATTAAACATTAATAGTCTTTGATTGGGCCTTGGGGTCTTTGGAGCTTTGGACTTCTCTTGAGTGCCCAAAATTTTTACCCTTTTATTAATTCGTTTTTAATTTTTGACTTAGTCTCCTATTCTAAGCAAACTACCCGTTAGTGGAGATATTTGTGGGTTAGTTGGCTAAAACCTCTACCCACTTTTTTTACCAAATTCTGTATATAACAATTCAGCTTTGAGAAAATAACATAGAAAAAATCAATCTCTCTCACTTTCTCTGCAAATATAATTTTGCTACTTTCTACTTTTCGTTATTTTTTTGGGAGTGCTGGAGTATCCTGAGAGTTCAAAGATTTAACACAAAGCTGGTGTGTAAATGTGTTCATTGAATCCTGGGAGGTGTATGTTGACGAGGCTGACAGCTACAAATATCAGCGAGCAATTTCGCCTTTAGGACTTTGTGTCAAACACAAACCTCGATCGATAAGTTCTTCTAATTTTATCTATTTCGAATTTGTTTTTTTTGTTTATTCTGCATATATTATTTCCAACAAGTAGAAACATCCAAATCCTGATGGATCACACTGCACAACCAATAAAGTCTGCAAGGAGACTGCAAGGAGAAGCATGCAAACATCAGAAAGTATGAATAATACATGTTTAACAAAATACCCAAGAGAGTGATTTTTACCATGATGCTCTTCCAAAATAGAAATATTTATCTTTATTTTGACCTACCTTGAATACGTCAAGTCAAATGGCAGGTGGATGGTTAAAGGGACAACCCAGTATAGTATTTGGAGGTTTTATAGTACATGTTCTTTATTGAAGATGGCTAATTTAAAGCCAAATACTTTTCATAATAATTTAACCAAATGATAGATAAGGCTGTCCAATCTGAGATGGGGGTACCTGTTTTGACGTAGATGATGAGATACTGTTGTGTGAATTTTTGGTGTGAGATGATTCAATCTTCCATCTTACTAGAAAATGAGACTCTCTGTTTGAGTCTTTAAAAGAGGGGAGATAAGATTAGTTGCCTTGGGGATAGAGAGGGGTAAAAAGACAAAGGTGGAAACCTTTCAGTTTTACTACTTCCCAATAACACGTTTTCAAATCCTTTAGAGTAGACCAGTATTAACTTAAATGCAATAATTGTTATTAATACCTCTAATACTATTGTATTAGAGGTATAATATAGATAATTATAACTCCTTAAAATGTCACATCCTTATTGTAAGGGATTTTCATGTACAAGTCCCGGATGAACATTTTTTTATTATATAAGTCTCATTGACTTTTTAACTTTTAAATAAGTCTTATTCCTTATTTTCTAGGTTTTTATTTGACATAAATACCCTTTATAACCAACTCAATTAAAATTGGTGAGAGAAATAAAAAAACTTTCGTGTGGTTATAACTTTTTTTTTTCATTTTTGAGACTTTAAAATGTTATAACTTTTGATTGAGAAATCAATATTTCACAAAATTGATATATTTGAACCATGCGCAACGAGATTTATCGAACAAAATCCACGATGACTATAAACATTTGAAGAAGCAAATATTAAAATATTATATATTTACTTTCTTAACCGAAAAATGAAACTATTTTATATATGGAACGTATTTACAGACAATATACAGTTACTGTGCTAATATTACACAAATCGTAAATATTTACTATCTACATAAAAAACGATGTAAACACCTCATTTTTTTTAAATATTTTTATATTGAAAATGAATCTTATTTTACAGGCTCGATTAGTAACTTTCAAAAATACTAATTTCATAAATTTTGGATTTGTATATTGAAAGTTATAGCCCTTTAAAGCTTGAAAGAGAAAAAAATAACTACCACTTTAAATTTGGATGGGTTATAGGGCTAGAGGGGTATATTAGTAAGGAAAAAATTCGTAAATTCAAAAATAGGAATTAGAGAATAGTTGACTAGTCAATAGGGCTTAAATAAGAAAACCTTACTTAAATAGGACTCATATATAATCCTTTATTTTTGTATCCTCATCCTCTTCCCTCATATTACACTCTTCCCACAAAAAAACTAACCTTATTTCTTTTTCACAATAAACACTAAGCCCGTTTGGTTTTGTATTCAGAAAACTTGATTTAAACATTGTTTTTAAAGATAGTTTTAAAATTTAGTTTTGCGTTTGGTAAACTTGTTTTTAAATACAGTTTTTTGAAATTTGGACAAAATTATCAAACATGTATATATATATTATACATATGTGTGTGTGTGTGTGTGTGTATATAAATATATACATAAAAATTTTATACATACATGATACATGAATGTATACATACATACATACATACATACATACATACAATGATACATATATATATATAGACCCAGGCTCAGGTGCGGACTTCCCGTGCGGACTTTTCGTGTGGACTTTGTCCTTATCCCGAAAGTGGTCCCCCCGTGGTCCCAAAGACTTTTGTTATTTACTCTAGATGGTCCCCCTCTTGTTTTATACTAAAACTTTAGTTTAAGACTATATATTTAAAAGATTTATAATTTAGACCCAAAATTGGTATCAAGACCTCATAGATTTTAGAACCTCACCAAATTCCGACCAAACTCTAATTCTGGTATCAGAGCCATAAGACGTTCCTTTTAGACTAAAAGTAAAAAGACTTTAATGCCCTTGGGATTTATCCCTCGTATTTACCAAGATATTTTTGGATCCAACCCAGACTACCAACCTATATCCATAACTGATTTAGACTCAGAAGGTTGTTTAACCACACACATAGACGGTTGTTCACACATTGAACATATCCCAGCCAAACACGCAGACAGTAGACAAGTTACTGCTAGTGCTATTAATAGCATAATAGACCAAAATAAGTGTATACTGCTTATATTAAGACAATTAATAAAAGACACTCATACCTTAGAAACAGAGATAAAAAATATCTCTAAAAGATTATTAGACATAGATAATCAAATCCCAGTAGACTTAGTACACGTGTTACAAGAAATAAATATTAAGACTAATCATATAAAAGTCCTTAACAAAGACATTTTAGAAATTAAGACTTTAATTAAAAATCAAGACAGTGAGTTAATTAAACTTACTAAAGAACAAGCTAAGCTTATCCCTAGACTTGATAGTTATCTTCCTAATGGAGATAGTTAGATCAGACTAGAATGAGGTATCAAAAGACCTCTCCATCCAGACCTTATCAGAATTTTATCAAAGAATTCTATAAAAGATAAATGACGATAGATTTTATTACAAGATAAATGAAAATGAGATTGCCAACGCAGCTAAGGCAACTAGACTTATATTAGAAAGATTAAATTTAATTTCTACATCTATAGCAGTTACCCAAGACTATAATAGTAGCTTCATTAAAGACTTGCGTTTAGACTTAAAGGCTAAGACAGAAGGATTAACTACCTTCTACACAGACTTTGTTAAATTCCAACAGAATTTAGCAAATTACCTTAATAATATAGAAAGACATAATCTATCTAAAATGGATAGTATTATTAATGAACTTAGACTAGACATGGCCCAAGTAGAAAAATACGGTGAAATTATAAACGGAATTAAGGCCGTATATAATAAACCTTCCCAAGCATAAACAGGCTCTCCTTTTATTCTAACTAGGTTAGATAAAATTGAAAAGACTGTAGAAGCCATAGAAGTTAGATCTATACAACAACTAGAAAAAGATAATGAAGTAAAAGACTATATCACTAATGTTGGTAAAACCATCGTTAATTCTCTAGCTAGACATAGTGAAGAAACTGCTGAAAAGACAAAAAAAGAAAATAAGAATTTTAAAGAAGAAATCCTTAATCAGATAAAAAGACAAAAAGATTATTCAGACTTCTTAGAAAGAATTGAAAAAAGACTTGAACAAAAATAGGTAACCACCTGTAAGTTTAAAGAATCCCCTCCTATAGAAACTAGAGAAAGGAATACCATAGGTAGACGAGTCATAAATGACGGATTAGATAAGACCAGTAAGATAGTTAGCTCTATCCCAAATATTGGACAGAGTAATCATATGCTCCAAAGACTTAAGGACTCATCCTCCAATGTTAGGACATGGTGGAAAGAAAGAAATTTCACCAATCCTCTCCAATGGAAAGAGTGGGGTGAAGTGGACTGGAAGATCGTGGAAGATTCCATCCATAATGGACAACTTCCAGCCGTTAGATACATAGACTTGTTTAAAGAAGGTGCCACTCCTAAGACTCCCAATTATAACATGACCTACCATTGTAGAAATTATGTGTTAGACAAATCCTATACTGAGCTCCAAGTATTTGACTCAGAATGGCTTAGATATAGAGGAACTGATAGGAAGTTCCAATTCCTAACCTTTGGACTCTTTCAAGCAAGAATCCAAGGATTACATAGACCCCAGAATAATATCAACATATTATGTTGTTTAGTAGACAAAAGATGGAAAGACTTTGAGAAAAGTCTTAGTGGGATAGCCCAATTAGAAATGTCAGACAACATAGGATACTTTAATGTCATTCCGGCATTTACAGTAACCGTAGACACAGCCAAACATTTTAAGTTAATCTTATATGCTAG
Organism: Sambucus nigra; assembly: GCA_949130495.1. Lineage (NCBI taxonomy): Eukaryota > Viridiplantae > Streptophyta > Magnoliopsida > Dipsacales > Adoxaceae > Sambucus > Sambucus nigra. The sequence continues at coordinate 684,676,873 of OX422211.1, forward strand.
TGGCAATGAAGACTATATTATCCCAGGCGCTAATATAAACATAGAATTTCAAAGCTGTGTGAAGTTCTCCCAATTTCCTTATGAAGGAATGCAATCGGGAATTCCTAGCGGTAGGCTTAATGAAGAAATCTTAGTTAGAACCAATGTATCAGACTATAATCATACTTACAGTATTAGGAATAGTGAAACTATGAAAGAGAAAGCTAAGACTCTCTGGCAATTACCAAAATTTCAAGAAACTAAGACTATACAAAATAAACCATTGTTTATTAATCAAGACGACATCACTGGAAATGTTACCATCCAGTTTGGTCCCCCTAAGATTGTCAATAAGAACATCCAGACCGAAGAAATTAGATTTAGGAATATGGGAGAAGCCATAATCAATGATCCTTCAGAAGGAGAATGTAGTAGCAAGACTAGTGCTAGTTTACTTAGACAAGCTCCGACAATTATACCTAGAAGATCATTTGAACAAAAATACTTAGTTAAAGAAAAATCTAGGATCCAAAACTTTGGACATGAACCCTCAGAATCGGATATGAAGACATTTAAAGATAACCTTAAGAAAAGTCATTCTGTTTGATTTCAAGAAAGAGAAAGATTTAATATGATAGCCCAAGACCGCATATTAAAATTAAAAGAATCTAAGAATACTAAAGAACTTCTTAGAAACTTAAGACTAATAGAAGAAGGATAACAAAGACTAATGCCAGCTACACAAGTAGAACCTAGTAAGCAAGAGATAGGAAGTAGTAGTAGGCTACAAGATGCTCCTAGACTTTTTAGTAAACCAATAGGAATAAATACTCCTATATACTCTAGCACCGTAGTAAAGACAAAACCCGATTATATAAAAGACTTCCCAACTAGTGACAAGAGTTTCACTCCTGTTAAGACTATGGCAAGCCAAGCCATAAATCCAGTAGGTATATACCTTAACCTAGACAATGTTCAAGATAGGAAGAAGGCCTTAGACGAATGGCGTAATCATATGAACATGTGTTTTTCATCTAATGAACAATGGGATGCAAGTTCATGTAAGCAGTACACTGAGCAATCCATTAGAGGTATTGCAAAAGACTACTTAGATAGTTTAAGAAAGGCTACAGATGAAGACTCCTTAGCTAAGATTGAGAAGATGAAGGAAAACCTAGAGGAAAGATCAATTGAAGAATATATTCAATTGTTCACTTCAAAATTCATTGGAGCTGGACATCTAGCTCAGATCAATGAACAAGACCTAGCAAAAACTAAGTTAGCCCTCCCTAGCATTTGCAAATTAGATAAGATAAATGAATATAGCAATAATTTCGAACAACTATATTACCAAATTAAAGAATTTGGAGAGACCTTAAAAGACGAATACTTTAGAAAGATACCAATCATAGGACAAATCCTAATTAATGAATATAGGAATTGGCCAGGTGTAGCAGGAGTTAAGAACAACTCCCTTGGTGAAAGAATCAATTTCGCCAAAGACTATATCATATCTAAGAGACGTGATATAACTCAAGGAAAGTTGATAGAAGAGACTTTCAAGCAGATCCCTCCTATCAAAGACGAAAGAGACATCGCTCCAATACAATGGAGATGTGGAAGTGAATCTAAAAAATTCAAGAAGAAAGTAGAATGGAAACATATGAAGTTTAAGACTAGACCTTTAGTATTACCAAAGAAGTATAAATTTAGACAATCTACTACCTTTAGAGAAAGGAATCCTAAGACTAAGAAAAATAGATTTAACCAAAGAAGATACTTTAAGAAGAATACTAGTAAGTATAAGAAAGTTCCTAATTATAGGAAAGAAAAAGACATAGCTCAATCTAAGACTGCCACCAAAGAATGTTGGACTTGCGACAAAGAAGGACACTTTGCTAAAGACTGCCCTAATAAGAAAGATAAAGAAAGTATTAAGATTATTAATACAATATTAGACTATGCAGATCAAGAGGAATTAGATATCCTATATGCTATAGAAATATCAGACATAGAAGATGATGATAACACTAGTATCTATAGTGTTTACACAGACAGTGATTCAGAAGACTATAGTGATAATGATGAGTATGAAGACTCTCAGGATACCCTAGATTTATATATGATGCAGACTGATCAAGGCAATCTAGATGATGAATATATAGACTTTGAAGACGCTTGGTATAAGTGTATATTAAGCCCCTTTTTAAAGAAAAGATGGACAGTTAGTAATCCTGAGTTACTAACCTATATACCTAGATGCTACTTTGACGAAAGACATTATTGCACATTTGAAATGAAATATAGCAAAAAAGACTTTAGATGTGTAGAATGCTTTGAGATTATACAAACAGAATTGTTTCTAGTTTGTATCATTTGTCAACTACACTACCATGAAGACTGTTGGAGAACTAGATTTAGAGCAATTTATACTAGCCAGTATGACGCTCAAATAGACTTAGATATTAAAACCTATTATCAAGACATTGATAGGAATATAGCCAAAAGATTGCAAGAAACTGAAGATGTCAAAGGAAAAAGAATTTCCTATGATTTAGAAGAATACCATTCTGATAGTAGTTCAGAAGAACAAATACCCTTAGATTTTATAGATAAATCTCAGAAGGGAATATCTATTTTAGAAAAGAATAATTTAGGAATTTCTACTAAACCGCATGCTTGTTTTGTAGAGTTGTTTGTTCAACATAAAGACTACCCTAAAAGACTTTCAGCCTTTATAGATACAGGGTGCTCTCAGAGTATTTGTAAGGCTAATGCCTTCCCTGAAGACTACTTTTTAGAAAGTACTCAAGAAATCTATGGTAAAGTGTCTAATGGAGATCCATTTACCTTATATTTCCAGACTATTCCTATTTACTTTAAATTAGGAATGTAAGGACATTTTTGTCCAACATACTTGTATATGTCATTAGCCGTAACACCGTTGCAAAGATTCAAAGTCCATTCATCATCAACGGAATCCGAAGATCAAAAGAAAGGAAGAATTCAGAAATCCAGTCAGCCGGACCAGTCCGCCTCTAATTAAAAAGAACCGATCCGCCTAGCCTCGGACCGATCCGCTGAAATAAAAAAGGAACCGATCCGACTGCGAACCGATCCGCTCAATAGCGGACCGGACCGCCTTGCACTATGAAGCCAGTGTGCCTCGAACCGAATGCGAACCGAATCAGCTTCAATTTAAAAGAACCGGTCCGCTATCGGACCGATCCGCCTAAGGCCCGGACCGATCCGCCCTGGATAGAATTTCCCAGATCGTGTATCAGATTTTCTCGGGCAAAGTGCTTCTATTTAATCCCACTACGGGGAAGTGGTTTAATAAGACTTACACACGATTTCCTGAGTTCCATAACTCCTAAGTCTTCATGGTATTTGAGTCCATCGATTCATACCCTTGATTCACACAAATTCCATATATTTGTGAGTCACTTTTGGTAACCCAAGAACACCATTGCTGTTGTTCAACCCTTGTGAAGTGGACTGTTTCTTCCTCTTCATTGTAGCCCTACTGGACAGGGATAGTTCCAGCCGCCAACCCTACTGGAAAGGGATATTCCAGCCGCGACTACAGAATCCGATACCCGAGGGTAATTCTTAGTCAACCTGTATTTCATTGTAATCCGATTGTAAACCGTCTTTTACAAATTATAGTGATATTCAAATGGTTTTGCCCCTGTGGGGGATTTTTCCTTAAACTTTGTGTGTTGAATATTTATTGCATGATTTCATATTGTTTCAATCACACCTAGTTGCATGCTTAGGGTTAATTTGGGTTAAAAATGGTATTTATTATATTATTTCTTAATTTAACGCAAGCGCCAACTCTTTCAAATTGGTATCAGAGCCAGTTACGCTAATCTATCGCGTATTCCTATTTTTCGCAAAATTTTTCTAAAGATATCAATTTTTTTGAAATAAATTGATTTTTGAAAAGAGCGTGTTCAAATGGAGAAATCATATTATAAAATGCCTATTTTTGACGGGACAAATTATGCTTATTGGAAAGCCCGTATGAGGTCGGCTTTAAAAGCCATTGATGAACGTGTCTGGATTTTAGTTGAACGAGGGTGGACTCCTCCCACTGTGACTGTTGATAATGTGACCAACTTGAAACCAGACATTTCTTGGACTGATGATGAATTTAAATGGTCATCTTTTAATTCTAAGGGTCTAAGTGCTATCTCTGGGTCTGTCACACCTGATGAGTTCAAACGCATAATGACGTGTACCACGTCAAAAGAAGCATGGGATGTTTTGCAACTTACCCATGAAGGAACAAATGCTGTTAAAGAGTCAAAATTGCAAAATTTAACAACTCAATTTGAAACCATCACCATGCATGAACATGAATGTTTTGATGAATTTTATGCTAGGTTGTCTGACATTGTTAATACTAGCTATAATCTTGGTGAACATATTCCAAATGCCAGAGTTGTTAAAAAGATTGTTCGTTCCCTTCCTAAGCGTTTTATACCTAAAGTCACTGTGCTAAATTCCTTGGGTAATTTAAATACACTAAAATTGGAAGAACTGGTAGGAGATTTACAAACTTATGAAATAGACATGTTTCCTAAATCTGCCAAGCCAAAAGATAAGGGAATTGCCCTTAAAGCCCAAGAGAGAAAAAGTGAGGGGTCGGCAAGAAAGAGAGTCGAGTCATCTAGAAAGATAGAAACTTCTGATTCTGAATGTGAGTTTGACATAGATGATTTGGCCTTATTTGCTAAAAACTTCAAGAAAATTCTGAAATTTAAGAAAAATGGGAATTTCAAAGATAAAAAGAATTTTCAGAAAAATAAGTTTGAAAAGAAAGATTTCAAGGAACCCCCTAAAGACAGTGAGAGGTGTTTTGAGTGCGACGGTAAGGGACACAGAGCGTTTGAGTGTGCCACTCGTCTGAATAGGGAAAAGGGTAAAGCTGTCCTAAATGCTACCCTTAGTGACGACAGTGAGGTCGAGTCGGTGGACTCGGGAGATGAGTCACCACATGAGCGTAACTTCACCGCGTTCATGGCTAGTCATGTGAGTACTCCTAGTGCATCTCACGACGATGAGGATACTACTTCACAGGGACACCTCGACAGCGAGAGCGAAGAGAGTGAGGGAGAGGAGGAAGGTAGTGAGGACGAGAGTAACCTTCAACGCGCCTACGCCGAGTTATATAATGAGTCTTTCAAAACTAAAAAACGTAACAAGGCGTTAGTTCTTAGAATCACTGCGTTAGAAGAAGAGTTAGAAGAGATGAGAGAGAGAGAGTCCTCCACCTGCACCGCCATAAGAGAGAGAGAGTCTGCCTGGGTTAGTAAATAGAATTTGCTTAGAGAGAGAGAGAGCAGTTTTGAGAAAGAGAAAGCAGACTTGACTAAACAAGTGGCTAGTCTTACTAGTGAGCTCCATTCCTCCATGGAGACTAGGAAGAAACTTGAAGCCCTTGTTGCTCAGCTTACTCATGACCTTGAGAGATCTAGGAAAGTCAAGGTACAAATCGAGGACAGATCTGGGAAGATGGGAAAGATGCTCCTCGGTCCCGCTTTAGGTTTTGGTGACAGGCAAGGAATAGGTTTTGATGGTGCCTCCACATCCCAAATTGCACCCGGACCAATTCCTGAGTTTACTATGACTCCTTATGGCCATCATAAAAAACCAAGAAGGAGAGTTCGACTAAGAAAAGCAAACCAAGGTCCTCCTAATACTGTGCTCTTTTGCTCCCATTGCAAAAGAAATGGACACCTTAGGGATGATTGCTATAAGTTGGGTCGGACACGACGTACGTTTGCTCCACCACATCATACTGATGAGTTTTCTAGTCTGAGAGAGCGAGTTGAGTTTCTAGGCGCCACGTCACAGAGTTTGATGGAGGAATTCTGACGGATGACCTTATCATCAATGAAGGCGCCCCGCATTCCGGCTAAAACCAACAACAACAAGGGAATACAAAAAGGTACCTACTCTTGGGTTCCTAAGAAAGAGAAAAAGGCCCTTGTTGTCCATGTTGCTCTCAAAGCACATAATACCTCTCAGTGGTATTTTGACAGTGGATGCTCCAGACACATGACAGGTGATGTCTCATATTTTACCCATCTTGAGGATTATAATGATGGGAGAGTCACCTTTGGAGATGGTAGCAAATCTAGCATAGTTGGACGAGGTACAGTAGAGTTACCAGGATTTCCAAAGCTAGAGAACGTGCTGTACGCCAAAGGTTTGAAAGCAAACCTTCTTAGCATCAGCCAGCTGTGCGACGATGACTTTGCAGTAAAGTTTGACCGGGAAGCTTGTAAGGTCTATAATCAAGCCGGTAAACTTTTAGTGCAAGGGGTGAGGACAGAGGATAACTGCTATGGGACTGAGCCCACATCCTCACTAGTTTGCAACAGCGCCACGATCACTCCTATGGATCTGTGGCACCAACGTCTAGGTCATATGAACGTTAGAGACTTATCTCGTTTAGTCAAAAAGGACCTAGTACGTGGCTTACCATCTCTTGGAAAGCCAACTTCCATGATTTGTGGACCTTGTCAGTTGGGAAAACAAATCCGTAGCCCTCATAGGAAGTTGAATTCCATTACCACCTCCCGTGCTCTTGAGTTGATTCACATGGATCTTATGGGTCCTACTCGCACGGAGAGTCTAGGTGGTAAGAGATACATTCTCGTGATGGTAGACGATTTCTCCAGGTACTCCATTGTAGGTTTTCTGAGAGAGAAATCCGATGCTGTAGAATTTTTAACGACCAAGTGCCGTGTCCTGCAAAATCAATACGGAGTCACTATTAACAGAATACGTAGTGATAACGGCACTGAATTTAAGGAAGCAAAGGTGGATTTGTACTGTGATAGCCTTGGGATCAAACATGAGTTTTCTGCTGTGAGAACTCCTCAGCAAAATGGGATTGTTGAGAGGAAGAATAGAACGATCCAAGAGATGGCTAGATCTATGCTTCTAGGTCGTAAAGTTTCTAGGAGATTTTGGGCAGAGGCAGTGTCTACTTCATGCCACACGGTGAATAGGGTTTATCTTCGTCCACACACACTTAAGACGCCTTATGAATTATGGACTGGCAAGAAACCCAACTTGGCATATTTCCGTGTCTTTGGGAGTAAATGCTACATCCTACGGGATAGAGAGCAATTAGGAAAGTTTGACTCCCGGAGCGATGAGGGAATATTTCTAGGCTATTCATCGAACAGTAGAGCGTACCGGGTTTTTAACCTGAAGAGCTCTAAGGTTATGGAATCAATAAACGTCACCGTGCAAGATGATGAACCCCCGACGATTATTGATCCCAACCTTCAGTGTGAGGATGAGGACTGTTCTGACAGTGATTTTCCTGTTCCTCTCCCACACTCTGTGGACCCTATTCCTGTGTTAGGGGACACACCTGCTTGGGTTCGCAAGAGTCATGATCCTTCAGCCATTGTTGGCGATCCCACTCTAGGGATCAAGACTCGTGCTCAACTAGAGAACGTTGTTAGTCATCATTACTACACGTCCAAAGTCGAGCCCAAGAACCATAAAGAAGCACTCAAGGATGAACACTGGATATCTGCTATGCAGGATGAGTTGCTTCAGTTCAAAAAGAATAATGTCTGGGAATTAGTCCCCCGACCTAGTGAGACTAATGTGATAGGTACCCGGTGGATTTTCAAGAACAAAATGGATGAATATGGTACCATAATCAGAAATAAGTCTAGGTTGGTCGCTCAAGGCTACACACAGATAGAGGGTGTAAACTTTGGGGAGACATTTTCTCCTGTTGCGAGGCTTGAGTCCGTCCGTCTTCTGCTAGCCATCGCATGTCATCTGCACTTCAAGGTATATCAGATGGATGTCAAGAGTGCCTTTCTGAATGGCATTCTACAAGAAGAAGTTTATGTGGAACAACCAAAAGGGTTTGAAGACCCTAAGCACCATGATCACGTCTACTATCTGAGGAAAGCCTTGTATGGTTTGAAGCAAGCACCCCGTGCTTGGTACGAGAGGCTTACTTCCTATCTCTTAGCCCATGGCTTCAAGAGAGGGGGAGTTGCTATGACGTTGTTCGTCAGGAGAGATGACGGTGCTATCTTGGTTGCCCAAGTCTATGTGGTCGACATAGTCTTTGGATCCACATGCTCCCAGCATGCTCACCACTTTGAGGAGGAGATGAAAAGTGAGTTTGAGATGAGCATGGTAGGTGAGCTTACTTTCTTCCTTGGTCTCCAGGTTCGTCAGCTAGAGGATGGGATGTTCATCTCCCAATCCAAGTATGCTAGAAACTTAGTGAAGAAATTTGGTTTAGACTCCACTAAGCATGCACGTACACCTATGAGTACTTCTACCAAGCTTAGTAAGGACACTTCAGGCAAGGACGTAGAGCAAACCTTGTATCGGAGTATGATAGGCAGTCTTCTCTACTTGACTGCTAGTCGTCCCGACATTGCCTTTAGTGTTGGAGTCTGTGCGCGATATCAGGCATCCCCAAAAGAGTCATATTTACTTGCTCTAAAACGTATTATTAAATACGTGGGTGGGACTCTCTCATACGGTATTTGGTATTCCTTTGATACCGATGACCGTTTGTTCGCCTATTCGTATGCCGATTGGGCTGGGGATGTAGATGGATGTAGGAGCACTTCTGGTGGGTGTTTCTATTTTGGTTCTGCTCTTATCTCCTGGTTGAGCAAGAAGCAAAATTCCATCTCTTTGTCCACTGCGGAGGCTGAGTACATAGCCTCCGGGAGTTGTTGCATACAACTCTTGTGGATGAAGCAAATGTTGGAAGATTATGGGATTTCACAGGACACCATGACCATTTCCTGTGATAACACGAGCGTGATACACATATCCCGCAATCCTGTCCAACATTCGTGCACAAAGCATATCAGGTTACGCGAGCACTTTATACGTCAGTTAGTTGAGGAGAAGGTCGTAACCCAGAGTTTTGTTCCTACCGACCGTCAGTTAGCCGATATTTTCACGAAACCTTTAGATGCCCTTAGATTTGAGAATCTTAGGAAGTCTTTGGGGATTTGCACAGTTGACTGAGGGGTTGGTCTATGTCTAGAATAGGATGCTTCTTCATGTTCATATCATATGCTTCCTATTGCTAGTCTGTTTATATGTACCATAGATTTGTTGTACAGCTTTTATGTATTTTTTATTATTCTTTGAAAAATACAAAAAGATTCTCTTTTTAGAAAAATTTTAGAAAAATACAAAAAGATTTTATTTTGATAAAATTTTTGAAAAATTCAAAAAGAGATTTGACTTTTATGGATGAGTATTTAAGATAGCCAAGTCACAACTTCATTCTATTTATCCATGTGACTGTTTTTTAGCGATTTGAGAGGCTACATCATTTCATCCATGTGCTTAACATTGATTGGAGTCCTTGAGATGTAATTAGTGATATCTTCCTACATGCTTGACTCCTATATCCTTTACTGCACACATGCATGGCTATATCTGATTATTGCACTTGTCAATCTCATGTTGGCTTGAGTGTTTCCATCTCAATCCTGTCTATACAATGTACAAAATGCGATAAAACTTGACAAGATTGGATTGCATGTAAAAACCGTTTTGGTGAGACTGTATGTATATTTTCATAACGGGGAGGGGCTGCGAAAGTTGATTCTTATCCTTTGCGCAAAAGCCACCGTTACAAAGGACCTAAAAAATGGAGGAATTTTAATATCCGAGGTCCTAAGAGGTTAAAAGAGCCCGAAAAAATTGATAAGGCAATAAAAAGAATTTCATGCCAAATATGGGCCATTTAGGTTTCATCCAATTCTCCAAAGTTTGAGAATTTAGTTTTCCTCTATTCAAAATATAAATCTGAGGGAGTTTGGTTGGAAATTGAAAAACGGGTTTGCATTTCCTTGAAAGTCCTGAAAAAGCATGAAAATCATTTTGGACATTATTGGTGTAGAAATCACTTTGAGCTTTGATTTGTAGATTTGATACAGTCAACATCTTATATTTCCAATCTTTTACACCAAAGGAAGCATTTGAGTTCATTCGTTAGGAATATCCAATATTCATCGTGCACATATGTCATGTTTGTATGCTTTGATTTTCCTATCGAATTTTGTTCACACCCATTCTTTTACGCTATCACCGACTTGGTTGTTTTTATGTTCATTCATGGTGTGATTTTATGCCTTGTGTCACCCCGGTACTTGATTGCTTGATTTATTTCTCTCATTTGTCTATTTGGAGACATCACAAAAAGGGGGAGAAAGAATTATCATATTATGGGGGAGTTTTGAAATTTTGAGTTTGCTCATAAATTGGAATCTAGATTTATCTCATTTCAAACTCGATATGTCACTTGGTATTTTGCTTTATCTCATGTGTGTAGGTACATCCTTGATAATCCCATGATACACACCCGGATGAGAAAAGCGATGAGATTTCTGAAGATTCAAAGATCAAACGATGCAGCCTTAGTCATTTGTACCACTTTCAGTTTTTGGGTTCATGGAAGGGTAGATTTGTATAGGCATTGTGATTATAGATAATTCGGATTTTTTATGTTTCTTCCGGCATAGACATAGGGGGAGATTTGTAAGGACATTTTTGTCCAACATACTTGTATATGTCATTAGCCGTAACACCGTTGCAAAGATTCAAAGTCCATTCATCATCAACGGAATCCGAAGATCAAAAGAAAGGAAGAATTCAGAAATCCAGTCAGCCGGACCGGTCCGCCTCTAATTAAAAAGAACCGATCCGCCTAGCCTCGGACCGATCCGCTGAAATAAAAAAGGAACCGATCCGACTGCGGACCGATCCGCTCAATAGCGGACCGGATCGCCTTGCACTTTGAAGCCAGTGTGCCCCGAACCGAATGCGAACCTAATCAGCTTCAATTTAAAAGAACCGGTCCGCTATCTGACCGATCCGCCTAAGGCCCGGACCGGTCCGCCCTGGATAGAATTTCCCAGATCGTGTATCAGATTTTCTCGGGCAAAGTGCTTCTATTTAATCCCACTACGGGGAAGTGGTTTAATAAGACTTACACACGATTTCCTGAGTTCCATAACTCCTAAGTCTTCATGGTATTTGAGTCCATCGATTCATACCCTTGATTCACACAAATTCCATATATTTGTGAGTCACTTTTGGTAACCCAAGAACACCATTGCTGTTGTTCAACCCTTGTGAAGTGGACCGTTTCTTCCTCTTCATTGTAGCCCTACTGGACAGGGATAGTTCCAGCCGCCAACCCTACTGGAAAGGGATATTCCAGCCGCGACTACAGAATCCGATACCCGAGGGTAATTCTTAGTCAACCTGTATTTCATTGTAATCCGATTGTAAACCGTCTTTTACAAATTATAGTGATATACAAATGGTTTTGCCCCTGTGGGGGATTTTTCCTTAAACTTTGTGTGTTGAATATTTATTGCATGATTTCATATTGTTTCAATCACACCTAGTTGCATGCTTAGGGTTAATTTGGGTTAAAAATGGTATTTATTATATTATTTCTTAATTGAACGCAAGCGCCAACTCTTTCAAGGAAATCAGACCAACAAAACCGTTAATCATCGGTTTTGGATAATGGATCCTCGTCCTAGTTTCACAGGAAACATTATTTTAGGACAAGACTTTATTAGTAAATATCATCCTTATACTCAGTATAATGATAAGATATTAATTAGTGATCAAGAGGAATTTAATATTAAAGCTCCTCTAATAGATCATAAGACTGCCTTTGAGCTTATGCAGGTCAAACCAAATTATAGACCCATAAAACATCAGAGTTCTTCAGCTGAGCATGGTGGACCTAGACCTACAACCCAACAAGAAGCCTTAGATATTACTAAACCCTTAAAAAAGAGTGTAAGTGTCCAGACCAAAAGTGTTATAAGCAAATAGCGCTTATACAACAAGACATTTTAGATCAAAACCAGCAAACCTTATTCCAGATTCAAGCCATATCCAAACAAAAGAAAATGGATATAGAAGTAGAAAAGGAAAAGATTAGGCAACTAGCAGAGCCTACTTTAGGAGAAAATCCCATCGCTAAGTGGGATAAAGACCAGAGTTATTGTGAAATCATCCCTATTAACCCAGACGCCACTATTAATGGTGGAACCTATAAGAAAGGATACTCACAAGAAGATAGGGAAGAATTCAAGAAAGACATAGACGAAATGCTTAAGTTAGGCATTATTAGAGAAAGTAAAAGTAGACATAATAGCCTAGCCTTCTATGTTCAAAATGAATCTGAACGTAAAAGAGGAAAAAGACGTATGGTTATAGATTATAGACAATTAAATAAGAATTGTGAATTTGATTCTTATAAGATACCAGACAAGAATAATTTGATTAATTTAATCGAAGATAGAATTATATTCAGTAAGTTTGATTGCAACTCAGGCTTCTGGAAAATTAGGATGCATCCAGATAGTATTACTTGGACAGCCTTTAGTGTGCCCCAAGGAAAATACGAATGGCTAGTCATGCCATTTGGATACTTGAATGCTCCTCAAGTTTTTCAAAGAAGAATGGATAATATATTTAGACCTTATTCAGAATTTTGTCTTGTTTACATAGATGATATTCTTGTAGCCAGTAAGACTGAGATTAAGCATGTAGACCATCTTAAAAAGAATATTTTAGAATTAGACAAGCATGGTATTGTTATTTTCGAAAGGAAAATGCAATTATTTTAGACTGAGATAGACTTTGTGGGAATGCATATTAACAAAGGAAAATTATCCTTAGCAGAACACATAACTAAAAAGATTCTTCAGTTCCCAGACCAACTCAAAGATAGAAAACAATTACAATCATTTTTAGGATTGCTTAATTGTGCTGCAGACTTTATTAAAGACCTTGCTTCAAAAAGACAAAGCTTAACATCCAAATTAAAAGGAATAGAAAAAACCAATCCCTTTTATTGGACTGAAGACGATTTTGAAGTAATAAGACAAATTAAAAATGCAGTCAAGAACATTCCTTTACTTGAACTGCCTAATGCAGAAGACCAGTTTATAGTAGAAACAGATGCCTCTGATAAACAATGAGGAGCAGTATACTTTGCCATTGATCATCAGACAAAAAAGAAGAAACTTTGTAGACATAGTTCTGGAACCTTCACAGACCCAGAAACAAGATACACTGCCCATGAAAAAGAAGTTTTTGCTATAGTAAGGGCAATAGAAAAATATATGTTGTTTCTTAGACCTAAACATTTTACTGTTTATACTGACTCTTCTTATGCAGTAAAATTTAGAGATTTAGACTTGTCCCAATCAAGGACTAATAGACTCATTAGATGGAAAAAATTGCTTAATGGTTATGACTTCTCTGTTATTCATATTAAGGGAAGTAAAAATACCATTCCAGACATTATATCAAGAGAGCCAATGTTTGCTAACACTAATATAATTTCATGTTTTATGTTGCAAACAGAAGACCTAGAAGACATGAGTTCCTCTGGAACAAATAGACTGAACAGGGAAGACGTTGCAGACTATCTTAGACGCGTAAGACCAAATGCTGGTATAACGCAAAGACAGATTCATATTCAAGACTCTCAAGAAAGACCAATCCTAGAGAACTTTGATGATATCTTAGTTCCTCCTGGAAAATCTAGACAAGAGATCATTTCTCAAAATAGACTCATTGGGAAGATGTATTTTCCCCAATATAGACCTGATCAAAGATACCCAGACTTGATCAAATTTAGACGAGAATTCTCAGAAGACGAAAATACCCTTATAGATGCCATGTGGTGGAACGTGAAGAATAGACTTTGGATCGAGTTCAAACAAAATTTGGTAGCTATTGCCAGATTTATGAGAACTCAAAGACTTGCAGTTACCCAACTCAGTGGTACTGCCATACCTAGACCTTAGACTCAAACCTATGCTCAGACTCTTGGAGAATCCTCCAAAGCTAGACCCACTGATAATTTTTGTTATCAGAAAAAGACTTTTAAGACTAAGATTGTTATACCATTTGGTCATAATAATCTTCCATCAACAGAAGACTATAAGAAAGAATCTAATAGCATTATTGAACATTTCAATATGTTATTATCTGAGACTAATGGAGATGCCTTAATAATAAAAGGTTTCTTCAAAGACGTTCCAAAGATTTATCTTGCTGGGAAAGCAGAAATTGCCCAGATAACCTTAGCAGACTATGGGTTCATCGGACTCATCCAAATTGAGACTATAGAAGACTCTGTTGCTCTTGGAAAAATAGTCCATGAGTACGTTAAAAGGTAGAAGATTTCCTTCCTTTATTTGCTAGAATTTATCAGATTGCTCTAAGTTCCTGCGGAGGAATGAGGGTGGAAGGATTTAGACTTGTTAGATTTTCTAATTATACATTTGAAGACGTTGATATCCTATCTGAAGACGAGACTAAAGATTTAATTGTTGATAAGTCCAAACTCCAGATCGCCCAGGCAATGGAAACAATTGAGATCATGGAATTATTAACAGGAGAAGATAGGTGGTACACTGCCTACCACAAAGAAGACTTGATAATCCAAGCTGATGAGCCATTCAATGGAAGGCTCAAGAAAGAATCCAAAGAAATGGTAGAGATAGCTTTGCCATCCAGCCTTAGAACAGTAGGCCTTATTGATGAATTTTTCAATAATACCCTCCCAAATCAGGACAAGGCAGAAGAAGACACAGACACAATAAAGAAGGGCCCCTCAGTAGTGGAAGAATTATTGAAGATAGAAGAATCATTTACCTAGACCATGCTTTCCATAAAGCATAAGATGCTTGCCCCACATGGGCCACCAGACTGATGAAAAAGATGAAGACTTTGTTTGATGCTCTTGCATTATTACAAAACGACAATACCATGATGAAGACTTGGCACGCCTTTCCTTTTATAAAGAAAGAGGTCCCCACATTATCAAAAGACGATAAAAGCTTGTAGACCCAGCTGTAAAGATTCCGAAGACAATATTACTTTAATAATTAGATGCTTTCAACCGGATTGCTTTTGGTAGCCGGTTACCAGTCATATTGTAGTGCCCTTGATCTATAAAAGGGAGCGTCCATTTGTGTTTGAGACATCAGTGGTGAGAGAGTGAGAGATTGTTAGACTTTTAGAGAAAGTATGCTTGTAGAGAGTAATATGGATATGAGTGAGTAAACCTCTCATAGTTAGGGGAGAGGGGAGAGTTGTATTTACTTATGCAATGCAATAAAAGTATTTTCCTTTCCAGAAATATCTTATGCTAAGTTGTTATTATTGTCCAAATTGTCTCCAACTTTCTGTTCATAGAGGACTATTGTGTGGAACCTCTGGTGTAGCACACAAGGTGTTATACTGGTGAACCGCCGTCAGGTGCCGATTAGCCGTGAGCCGTTAGCCAGGTTGGGCGTTAGGCGTGAAGGCGTACAGGCAGGAAACGGGTCAACCGCCAAAGTAGTGGATTGAGGTGCGACACATAAAGAGAGAGTTGTAGGAGGCCGAGACCGGAGAAGAATAGTGACAAAGCTGAAGAGACAAAGGGAAGAAGGTAAAGATATTGCAGACCAGAAGGAAGGTATAACTCGAACCAAACCCTTAACTATTTTACATATTATTATTTTAGAAAAAACTTATATGAGCTTACAAATCACTAAAGACTTTTTAGAATTTGTTAATCAAATAAGTTTAGACTTAACTAGAGAAATTCAAGACTGGACTCTTACAGACCCTAAAGATAAAGAACTTATAGAATCTGCTTTAGTATATGCAGGTGGTACTTTTAAATACATAGACCAGATCATTGAGTGGTTAGGAAGAGAAGTGCCTAGAATAGAAATAATTAGAACAAGGATCCGAGATCTCTTTAGACAAAAACTAAGAACAGAAAATTTTGCAGAAGAACTATCAAGACCTGAAAAATATCAAGAATACACTAGGATACTTGAAGACAGTATAGACGTTTTAAAATTTGTTAGACGTAAAAGGTTAGTTGAAACAAAGACTACTTTAATTAGAGCCGGAGGAATCCGTCATCTCCTTAAAAACGTAGAGACAGCTGCCCCTAGAACATACCGTAGATTTTTGTCATCTTATGGTGATAATAATTTAGACGAATTTATAGATAACGATATAATTGATATTGTTAATCAAATATATAAAGAAACTAGACAGATAAATCCACGATACCGTATAAGGTATTTAAGACTATAATATTTTCCATCAAAACCTCTTTCAGTTTCCAGACTCCCTGAAGAAACAATTTATATAGATAATCCTCGCTATTCAGAATTCCAGTACGATAGTGACGGAAGAAGCTTAAGAAGTAGCAGCAGCCCTGAAACTTCTACACTTAGACTTCCAAATTAATTAGGCTTTAAAATAAGCTTAAAAGACCTTAGAAATCATTGGGGTAAGAATTGATATTCCCCAAAACTTAGAAGAAGTTAAAAGACATTGCGGTCCCAAAAGGTGGTCCTAAAAAGACAAAACGGTCCCTAGATAATTCTTGGACGGTAGAGGTCCGTAAACTAGGTCCGTATACGATCCAGCCTATATATATATATATATATATATATATACGTACATTTAATATCATGTATTTTGATGTATATTTAATGAGGTGTGTTGGAGAGTTTAATTATCTATATAATAAGGAGGAGAAGTCTTTTACTATTCCATAAGAGATATCATAAGTCGAGGTGGAGATTTAGCTACATGTTCACAATTCAACGATTAAAATGTTGGGGCTTTATTGTGATTAAAATCTCAAGAGATGGGTAATGATTCATAATTTTATTTCCTCCTCAAACTGCACTTTAATTCAAGCTGCGTTTTAATTCAAACATCAACTACTCACACGTTTTCCAACACAACTCTCTAAATCATTTATTATTTTTTTCTTATACAACACTTAATCTCTCTCTAACATACACCTCCACCGTCCCTGTTCTTCTTCCTCCCATTTTCCTTCTTTAATCGCACACCTCTATCACTAATTAATATATCACTCTCTTATATGAAACCATCTACATTACCACAGGGGCTGATGGTAAGTGTTAACAAATCTTCTCTTCTACGTGGGTCTTAAGAGAGTGTTGCAGCCGTACCGGACTTAATCCCCCAAGGTATAATCTCTCTCCATCTCTACAGTTGGATTTTGATTCATAAGTTTTATTCTCCAAATTTTTGGAAATTTAGTTAGGACGGTACTCACCCTCCCTCATTTATGTAGTGTTGCATTTTTGGGTCAAACATATAGGCGTTTAAAACAGTTGAAATGGTGTTTAGTTATGGACTATGTATGCTTCTTCTGCCATATTTAAATTTTGTGTTTAATTAGGGGTTTCAAGTACTAATTTTGGTTTTGCAAAGTATCATTCTTTTATTCAGTATATCAGTTACACACCATCTCTAATTTGTGTTTCAGTTTTGGTGCCATAATGGTAAATTGGTCCGACCATCATTGTCTTCCCAAACATTGCAAAGAAATTTTTTATTGAGATATCGCCTACTAGAGATGGTGGGAGAATTCACTGGTCCAGAATCATTGTTGGGTATTAGATTAGAAGATAAATCCACCTACAGTGGACCCGATCTCAAATTTTTCCAATCAATGCAATCCCACGACCGATTGAAACATATAGCAGATCTATGACTGATCTTCATTGAAGTTTGGATTTCTATTGAGGTTGGTTAGCATATCTAATGGTCAATAAATATCTGATTGAAACAATGCTAAACTCTGATTCTTTTAGTATATCTGATTGGTTTAATGCTAAAATTTGTTTTGAAAATGATTAAAATTGGGAGATGTTGAACTCATAACCTCTTTATTAATAGTGTGAATGTGAATGGATCATTTTTGTGTTTTCTATCTCAGAAATTTTTTCCATTCTCTCTGTGTCTTTGTGTGCGGGTATGTGTGTAGATCTATGGACGATGTGCTGGGTTTTTTAATCTAACTCTGCATTTTTCCTTTTGTAATTTATTTTCTTAATTTTAAATTTTGACTTCATTTATCTGTATGCTCTTACTTTTTTAGATCTATTTTATTCATGGACTTCAACTATATCCGTATGCTCTTGAATTTTTTTATTTTTTTCACTAAGGGGAGACACTCAACATTTCGAGTTCTCTTGACTGTTAAATGGACTTTAACTTCTACAAATTGGACTTCAACTATACCACGGAGTTTATTCATGGACTTCAACTATACCACATAAAATTTTTCCACCTAAGGTATTTGCTCACTTTCCTGTTAAATGGACCCTAACTTCTAAAAATTCGACGGTTTATAAAATAGTTTATTTTAAAATTAAAAATAATCAAAACAATATCTAAAATTCCAAATGAATTATGCATCATTTACCACAAAAATATGATGACTAAATGTGGGGAGATGGCGTGTGAAACTTAATAGTCCACTAATTATTTTTTCTCAAAAATCAAATAGTGTGGGGGATATGTTTACACCATATTATTATCGCCCACTAGAATGCATTCACGTGGAAGTTCAAGCCAGTAATTACATCCAAGAGCATGATGAGCTAGTTTAATGAAAATGGCTACATAAGGGATTAACACTTGTCAAGGCTTTGAACGTGGGTTGAACACCTAAATAGCGATTATATGGGTATGGGTGCACCTAGGCAAAAATATTTAATTGGGAAACCACCCAGCAGTTGAATGACAAATGAATCAATAAATAAGCAACTAAAGGACAAAGGAAGGAAGGACTCGCTCAATAAAAAAAAACTACATTTACTCATTTTACCTCTTTTTTCTTTTATTTTCTTTTCATTTATTTACAGTTTTTCTCTTCTTCAAAGTAGTTTGTAAGGTAGATTTGTTGTAATCATCTTCAAATTTTATGAAAAGGACCTTTGCTTTTACATTTAAATTGTCCTTACATTTCCTAGTGTATCTTGCTTTCATTCCTTAATGTAACTGTTTTCTTTATCTTACTTTACTATTTTACTTAGTCCGGACCTTATTTTTATCTTAATATATGCACGTTACATATTTTTCTTTAGTGTCTAGTTAATTAAACTTATTTAGCATTTAATGTAAAGCCTTTCTGAAAGGACACACAAGTCTTCTTAATTAAAGCATCAAATGAGACACACTCTCCTGATTATCGCAAGGCTAAAATAATAAATTGGTTGGCAATACCTTAACCTTGCATGGCACGCTCGCACACAACCAAACTCACAAACCAACCAATCCAATGAAACAAAAATGATTCTTCATTGGATAAATAAACCTTTATAATGGATTCACGAGGTGTGTGACTTAAAACTCATTCCATTTGAGATATGTAGGGTGTGTCTACCACACAAATATGTAGGTCCAAACCCCGAATTGAAATTGGTTTAAATGAAATTTACTTATTTGTTCACATTATTCACCATTGATAGTAAACGTAGTGCGATAGCACCATAGATAATTCCTTGATAACTGATTTTTTTAAAAGAGTAATTCCAGATTCTTACTCATTTTGTGCGATTAAAATAATGTGTCGGGTGTGTATTTGTTCGTGTCTGGGTCCATTGATTATTATTTCATACACTAACCAATGCAGGCATGACACGTTCGTGAGTCGCACAATATGAGTCAAAATCTTGACTAGTTGTAGAATTACTCATTTTCTCTGCAAACTAAGTCATACAACACAATTATTAACTAGGATTGAATCACTCGATTACATTATGATTTGTTTTACAGACTATAATTTGGTTTATGGTGAATAAAAAATAAGATTAGAGTTTTTTTAGGAAGTATATAACGTGAAGGTAAAAGATGACGGTATTTTTATCCATAAAAATAAGTAAGTTAAGTCTAATATTCAATTAATTTTTTTAACTAAAAGATAATGGTGTCAGATTTTAGGGGGCTATGTCTAAGTATTTAACCTTGAAGAGGTGTGGAAGATCACTTTTCGCAATTATGACCCACGTGGGGGCCATCTTACTTGGAGCCAATGCCCAACACTTATAGTGCCAGTAAAGTGGTCACTAAGAAAATATTACATTAATTATTAGGGATAAATAAGATCAAGTCCGGTATTTTTATGTATATCTTATATTCCTTATCACAACTACTTGATAAGTGATTAGGGGATGTCCCTCCTCAAGGGGCAACCGAGTTTCACCCCTATAAATATTGTAATCGTCATCGGTAGCTTCACACTTGGTCTTACTAAGCTCAAGGAGGCGATCCTAGTTTATTTTAACCATTCATGAGAACAATGGAGCATGAAAAATCCTACTTAAGCACAAATAAAGAAGTGGATCTTTCAAACTTAGAGGAAATGCTCAAAGATGGACCTTTATAGGCATACAAGCATTGATGTTCCTAATTTACATCATTTTAAACATTAAATGAATTCATGTTCAACGTTGGAATATGAAACACATCGACCCAACATCTTTAGTGACGGAATGCTAAATACGAAAGACAAGTTCCACGCTCTGTCACCGAACATAGTGAGGATGCGTGCAATATAGGACTTTATTTGGTTTGACTTCTCACTAATATGGGACTGGGTATTATGTTACAATCTCAATTGCATGCCATCAAGTTACATATTTGGTTGTCTAGCACCGAGTAATGTATGTCAAATAATTTATATTTTCCCTCTTTAATCTTATGCATTCTAACACTTTTGTCTATGTTATTTCTTACTTTTATGCTCATATATTGGTTAACCTTGGTTTTGGATATATATATATATATATATATGCATTTCATGGTTTATGTAAGCTTTTGTAGGTACTTGAACGCTAAACGGAGCATTTGGTTGTATTTCGGGAAAGTTTTGTTGCAAGATGCAACTTCATGGTTATTTTCATAATATTAAAAGTCATATTTGTGCATTTGGAATAATGGTTTTGTGTCTCATTTAATTATCTTTGCATGGCCCCTAACCGTGCCTCATTTAGAGTTCGGATGAAGAAGTATGCCAATTCTCGTCGGATGCTCCCGAATATGAAGTTTATAAAGGGAACAGATTCTCACTTTTCGAGAATTGATTCTCACTCTGTTGCAACAACAAGTCTTGAAAAGAGTTTGTTAAGGGAATCAATTCTCACCTCAATCTTTTCACATATGTCTAGTTTTTAGAATTTTATAAAGGGAATCGATTTTCACTTTTTTAGAATCGATTCTTACCACCATAAATTAGATCTTTCGGGATTTTTGATTTGTTTTTATTTTTTCAATCCACTAACTATAAGTAGACAGTGGAGTTTATTTCAGATTTGATCTTGTTTTTGTATTAGGTTTAATTAGGAGGGATATTTTGGGGGTACCTTTCCTCTCCTAGGGCTTGATTCTTTGGGTTTGTAAGCGCACTATTCATTATCTTCGTCATTAATATAAGTTGTATTTCTTGTTTTCAAGTTTTGATAATTAGTCTCTTTCTTTGATAATTAGTTTTACTTTCTTATTTATTTCTTTCCTTCAATACATGTCATTTAATATGCTTTGTGTCTAATTTAGTTTAGGTTGAGATGATTGAAATCACCTTGGATTAAAGGGTTACTTTTCTTTGGTGATGGATTAGACTAGTTTAAATGGGTTAGGTTGTTCCTAATTTTACGCCTAGGCAATTTAACGGTGTATATCATGCATGGGCCGTATTTATGACCTTGCGTGTGTAATCTCGGGGATTTTTGTTGACGCCTAAATCAATTAAGCGTTTATGACAATTTAGGGGGTGGAAACTCTAGATTTTATTAATTGTGAAACTGAAATTTAATCTTGATAAGCTTGTCTTCTCATGCAAACATTTATACTAATTAACCCGAGGTTAGGGATATTATTCTCAATCTATATTTTTTACTCATTTTGTTAATCTTAGTTTTAATACATGCCTAGATTAATATTTTGTTAAAACTATCACCTTTTACACTTTTATTCAGAAGTAATAAATTAATTAACGTCTAGCAACATTCCTTGTGGATTCGATCCCCGGAATAGCCGCTATACTCCCATAAAGAGTGTAGTCATAGTTTAGGTTTTTTTATAGTGGTAGGAGCTAAAAACAACGATAATGTAGAAATATGGACGCTTGCACTACACCAAAAACTAGAAATGGGCATAGTCCAAACTCGTGACCAGGTAGTCATAGTCTAAAACCGTGACCCTAGGTATTTATCGTGATAAAATGTGTGACCAGGGTTTAGTGTCACCTCATTAAGGGGGAGTTCATGGTCAGGACTAATGACCAAAGGGGTCACGGTCCAACCCTTGACTCACCCATGACCCTTTATGGTGCCAAGTTTCTAGCTATTTTGGTCCGAAAGGTGGTCACGGTAGAAAATCGTGACCCACCCGTGACAATTATCGATGAATAGTGGTCACGGTTTGGACTTGTGACCCCCAAAACCATTTCAAAATGATCACATTTCATGGTCGCGATCCAGAACCGTGACCATTTCTCGAGCTTTCAATTGGTCACTAATGGAGTCACGGTCGAGAACCGCGACCATGTTTAAGTCATCAATGGGTCACAGAATGGGTCACGATTTTGGACCGTGACCTCATTTAGGTATAAAAAAAATCAGAACCCCACATTTAATTGCACCCTTACCCAAAAGTCATAACTCTCTCTCTCTCCGCGAATCTCTCCCCCTCTTTAATTTTCCTACGAAACTCTTTCTCCACACAAAGTATATTTTCAGCGAAACCCATTTGTTTCATTTGTGTGTTCAGCATGTGTGTGTGTGTGTGCGATTCAGTATGTGTGTGTGTGTGTGTATATATATGTGTGTGTGTGTGAAATTCAGTGTGTGTGTATATGTTTCATTACACGTTTGTGTTTCATTGAACGCACGCGTGTGTGTATATGTGTTGTTAATAATTTTTGTTGTTGTGTGTGGCTTTCATTGTTATTAATTTTTGTTGTTGTTGTTGTTGTTATGAAATTGAAGGTATGAAATTATATATATTGGTTGTTGTTCAATATATATAATCTTATCCCCATTAATCGAAGAACTTAAAGAGTTTTGGGATAAAGCCATGACAATGTTTGACTTTAATAAGGGTAAAGAGTTCATATTAAAGCAATGGCGATGTGGGCGATCCATGACCTTCCTGCTTATCGATTATTATGGATGTCCTATATCTGGGGAAGAAACTGAAGTCACTTGGCTAATCTATTGTGGTAAGATGAGTTATACGGGTCATTATATATTTCTATCGATTAGTCACCCTTTTAGGAACGACAAGTCTAACTTATTACCTATCGGTTACAAGCGTAGGATGAAACCTGCTCGTCTTTCTGGTCAAAAAATTAAGGAGAAGGCCAAGGCTGCAGATGTGGGAAATACGTATGTAGGAAAACACCCTAAGTTTATAAACCTAAAGCGTAAAGCTAGAGGGATCCAATAACCCTAGTAAAACAAAGTCATGGTCCAGACGATCAATATTTTTTGACTTACGGTATTGGAAAGATCATTGTGTAACGCATCTAATTAATGCAATGAACACGAAGAAGAATGTTGCGAAACATCTGATAGGAGCTATCTGGGTGGATCTCATTTAAAAGATGGAGAGCGGGAGCGCCGCAATTTATAGTATATGAAAATAAAGAAGAAATTGTGGTTAAGAAATGATCCTACAAGAGGAAGAATATTTATCCCCCAACTGCTTTCACTTTGTCAACTAGTGAGAAAAAGATCCTCTTAGACATATTGTTGAACTTGAAGACTCCAACTGGTTATTTTGATCATTTTCATATGGTAGTAAGATACTAAACATAATACCTGAAACAATAATACTCTCACGAGTAGCACATCGTCATTCAATTAATCCCTATGCTATTTAGGCATTGCTTCTCTGAACACAAAGATCTCTGTCGAAAAATTATGCAAATTAGTTTGTGCTTTACCATACTTTGTGAAAAAGTGGTAAATAAAAAGAATATTAGATTTGCGAAATCAAATTTAGCCTAGGAAGTTTTGTAGACACCACATTTTAGGACTCCCCTAATCCTCTCCTTAAGTACCTAGCACCTCCTCAATTCATTACAAACTTTAGGTCGTACTTCGAGTACCGATCTAGAGGCCATCGGGTGCTCCAGCACCCCCTTGACTCCGATCAACTCCATCACTAGAGTGAATGATCAATGAATCTAAGAAGGACTCTGAATACCCTTTCCAACGATCCAGCCCGTGCACGAATCAGCATAACAGTTTGAACGAACGAACCATTTTACTACCAAAAACTGATATGCCACCGGGCGCTCCCGGGCCTAGATTTGACCCCAATAAACTTCATCATCAGAGTGAAATCTCAATGAATCTTTGAAAGGCACCAAAACACCTTTTCAACGGTCCATCCCGTGCACAAAAGGAAATAACGATTTAGAAGAATGATCCATTTTCCCCCGAAAACTAATCCGGAGGCCACTGGGAGCTCCCGGGCTCTTGAACGAGACCCAATGAATATTAAAATGGCACTAAATAACCTTTACTATGGTCTACCTCGTGTGCAAATCAACCCTACTGTACAAACGGACGATCCAAGTTACTCCGAAAGTTCACTAGGAGCTTTTGTGCCCCGTCTGACCAAAGTTAACTCTTTGAATCGAGCTAAGATCTTTCTAACATTGAATTGCCTCGCATAACCTTTCCAACGGTCGCCCCATGCAGGACTCAGACTTACGATTTGGATGAAC
This sequence comes from Sambucus nigra, assembly GCA_949130495.1. Classification (NCBI taxonomy): domain Eukaryota; kingdom Viridiplantae; phylum Streptophyta; class Magnoliopsida; order Dipsacales; family Adoxaceae; genus Sambucus; species Sambucus nigra. The sequence goes on from OX422211.1 coordinate 684,701,492, forward strand.
AATCCATCACCGTCTGATGATCTCCTGTCCAAAGGATCGACTGGCATTTCTGAGCCCCGCTTGATCCAAAGTTAACTCCCAGACCTAGGAGAGACCCAAGTATTCTCAAAGGTCTCTGAATAACCTTTCCAACGGTATGATCTATTCGTGATTTGGACTTACGAATTGCGTTTTACGACCATTTTTCTAGAAAATCTGCATGAGACTTCCAATTGGCAGGTCCTTTTCCATGCCTATCGGCAGTGTGCTTAGGGTTACCTATCGACAGGTAGGGCAAGGACAATGCTAATTGGCAGTCCCCAAACCCTATATAAGGAGATCATGAGCTCACCTTCCAGGCCACCTCAGAAACATCAACTTTAGTGATCTCAGGAACATTCTTCTTAAGTCAGCGAGGTTTTCTTGTTTGAAACCTTTCTCCACCTTTCATTCCCATCATTTTCACACCCAATTTAGAAAAATCCTCCTACACTCTTCTTTCACTTACAAGAAAGCTCATCACCAATCAAGATCTATATCCAAGCCTCCAAAGAAGGTCCAAACATTATTTTCTCTCTTTAAATTTCTTTATTTTCACGTTAGTTATATAAATTCTTAATTTAACTTCCACTTTAGATCATACAAATATTAATCAATCCTTTATTAGTTATATTTCACGTAATATATTTTCTATAAAAAAATAAAATAAATAAAGGTTACACCTATAAATTCCAACGGGATTTTTCACCACATTTTCTCAAAACTAAAAGCACCATTTTCTTACACACACATATAATAAAATTCCCGTTGAATTTATAGGATTAACCCCACCCTCATGCCGCATGCAAACTACGTGGTCTTTGATGCCTTTACAGGCTACGTAGGCATCTCGGGTTAAAACCTGAGACTCGAGTCCTATTATCATATTTTCATATTTTCATCTTTTTCCTATTTTATCCATATATATCATACTTGTGATTCATATTTTTGTTTTATCTAATATATTATCGTTTCATTATAATGATCAATATCTCGATAAGCGCACACATCATATTTTTTATTATTATTTTGGGAACATTCCTATAGATGACCTCACTCCATCTTTTCCATGATACGAGTCGAGCGATTCCGAACTCCACTTATATATACATGCACACACACTTTATGGAGAAATTAAGGAAAATAGTAACATAAGCCCATGAGATACCGAAAGGGAAGGATGAGTTCCTAACACCTTCCCATTTCGTAACTTAGTCCCCGAGCCTCTGATCTAATTGGTTTCGCAAGCATCAGTTTGTATTTGATGTCGTTCTTTCGAGGTGGAAACATGTTCTTTTACCTGTTTTATGCAAAATTGGCTAGAGGCTTTATCTTTTTACATCACCCCATATCGACGACGACCAAAGTATTCCTAAAAAGGGTGCGAGACCTCTCTCTCTCTCTCTCTCTCTCTCTCTCTCTCTCTCTCTCTCCACTGCGCGCGTGAGCACCAATCCCCAAGTTGTAGAAGGAGATAAAGAGAACCCCCCAAAATTCGGGGAGGGATAGCCACAGTGGCGACTCTGCTGGGGACTAACTATAATAGGACTAGACTCTATTTGCGTGGGTGTTATCATTTTCTGCTTGTGTGCATATGCACCTACCTGTATGTTCCCTTTTCTCCTCTATTACTTCTTGTATATATCTACCTCATGTTTATGTCACCCCTCACTTACTTTTCACTTCACATACTTGTAAATACTCCCCATCTACACCTCACACTACCTACACTTGTATATATGTTCACTTATATCCACATGTTGCACACACCACTTAGAATATCCATGCTTAGTCATCACTAGCACACACCTACACTTATCACACTTATAAATGCTCACTTGTATTTATCACACACCACTTGAAGTTAATCCATGCTTAATTACACTAATACACACTCACTTATAGTTATTCACACATCACTAACTCACACGTACCCATGCTTAGTGTAATCTTCACGCTCCATGCTAAGATTTACTTTTCATGATATTTATATATTCTTCTTTATTAGTATAGTGCTCGTCATGCCAAATAAAATAGTCTCTCCATAATATACTAATTAAGAATCATGCATTTTTCACACTACATCACCAAGAGCATGGTTATTGACCAAAAATTTGTCTCGTACTTTGTGATGGGCGCTAGTTCGGTAGGTTGTAGTTAGCTTAATCAATATGACTCTCCCTTTCTATTGCCCAAGTACCTTCGACGTATATCGAACAGTTCCCCCCGCATCGTATCTCTTGACCAAACTCATGAGGGGAGGTATATAGTAAGGAGCTCGTTCACGTACATCGAGTATATCGAATTTTCTCTCACACGTAATGTCCCTACGAGGTATATAGTGAGGCAATTTAAGTACACTCAGGTCTATCAAATGGCTTGTCCACACATACCGATTGCCCTAAAAAACAAGACGTATATCGTGAAAGTCATGCCAAGGGGGTAACCTTTCCACTAACCCAATAAATATATACCCTCATATAGGCGTCAAACCTAGGGCAATAATATTTAGTTTGCCGGTTACTACACAAAAATCTATCGAAATTTCGGGTCGGCATGCCACCTAAATTTTTGCACGATTTCGTCTTTTTTTCAAAACGAGACCCTATCCATGAGCTTGACAACAAGTCAAATCATGTTTTACATATTTTTCAAACCCAATTTTTCCCAGGCTCGGGTCCCGTCCGACATTCCTTTTTACATTTAGGTAAACCTAATACAAGTGAAGACATAATAATAATAATAATCATGTTGAGACTCTTCTCTTGTTTTTCCTCCTTTCTTACCAAAAGTGTCAAAAACATTTTTCTTCCTCTTTTCTCAAAATACCCCAAAAAAAATAAATTCCCCCTCTTTTATCAAAATACCGAAAACATTTTCCCTCCTTTTATATAAAAAAATATACCAAAAACAATTTGTCCTCCCCTCTCCAAAAATAATTGTCAAAAACATTTTCCTCTTTTTCAATAAATAATTCTTCCTTTTCTCTTTTAAAAATAAATTCGAATCTCCCCCCCCCCCCCCTAAGTCGATCACATAACTGGCCCTTGGTCTAGCTCCCCATTGGCTTCGGTCTTCTGTTGAACTTCCCCGAGGATCCATCACTTCTCCTGCTACTTCCTCCGAGTCCAGAATCCACCTTCACTAACTCTCCATGGATAACGTAGCCCAAGTACAGAATGTGCAACCTGATTTGATGACAATCCTAGTTCAACATACCACCAAGATTGAAAACCTTCAAACCGAGGTTAATTAAATGCATCAAAATCGAATCTTAGTTCCCAAGGATCCCGAGGTCCTCTGCCTTCATGCTATGGGTCCACTCGCACCTGAGCCTATTTGGGTCCTGAAAGAATATCAGCACACTCCACGTGCCCCTCCTGCTAATGGGCCACTACTACCTCAGCTCCCTATGTCGAGTCTTACCCAGCCAATACTTATAAATTCGAAGGAAGAAGAGTTAAAAAAAGTCAAGGAAGACCTTAAGTTGTTAATCAAGAAGTTTGACCAGGTCCGAATCTCTGGGAACTACATGGATTACACCCATATGTCTCCCTACCCTAAAGCAAGGCTACCGAAAAAGTTTAAGATGCCTAACATTGAGAAGTTCAAGGGTAGTGGCCCCCTAATTGTTCATTTTCGAAGATACCACCGAACCATGACTCTCCTAGGTGCCTCTCAGGAAATAATGTCCCAGATGTTCCAACAGACTTTTAAATATAGTCCTCTTCATTGGTTTTTATCCCTCGAGGAATCCAGAATTCACAGTTGGGAGGATATTGCCCATGAATTCATGTCACAGTACAAATACAACGAGGAGTTGGAGGTTATAAGCTGTGATTTAGAACTTTACATGAAGAACACTGGAGAATTCGTCAGTAGTTTCATATAAAGGTGGAGGGAGAAAGTGGCCACTATGACCAACCGACCTTCCGAAGAGGAGAAAGTTAGTATTATAGAAAAAAACTTCTTACCCCATGTCCAAGCGATAATGGGAGGACAGTATTACCCACATTTCTCAGCCCTTCGGGAAACAGGAGTGGAAATTGAAGAAAGTATTGCCAAGACAGAAGATGACCTAAAAAAAGTAACTGGGCAGTTCACCCCCAAAAAATATGAGAAGCCTGCTATATTCTCTATCATTAACAACATCTCTCAGCCCACTACATCTTGGGCGCCAAAAAGTCGTGCCAATCTAGTCAGAAAAGAATACATTGAGGTTCATGCTCCCCTCTCTAAAGTTTACCAAGCCTTGTTGAGCTGAAACCTCATCAAACCTTTGGACCCCGTACACTACAAAACCCACTTCCTAAAAATTTCAAACCCATTATGATTTTCACCAAACTACAGGCCATACCACTTATCAGTGCTTTCATATCTAGAATATAATCCAAGGTTTAATTCATCGGGGTGTTATCACTCCACCGGCTAATCCTAAACCAAACACCACTCACAATCCACTTCCAAACCATATAAATTCCATCTTCTTAGAGAATGACCCAAAATTCGATCCATTTACCCAGATTGTACCATAAAAGCACCCATCATACCCATATTTTCACCCAAACCCCTTAAATTCTGCCCATATTTTCTCTTACGCCCTACCTGTTTTGCCGACCAAGCTCTGTCACTTCTCAAAAGAGTGTGTATTACCATTCGTACCCGATCCAGAGGGAAAATATATGGAATTTCCAAAAGTATTGAACTAACTTTCTAGAGTTTGGGCTGAAATTTCCCTTTGAAATGGCCATTGACCGTTAGAAGTTCAGCATCCTGTTCATAAAAGCCCGAAAGTGGGCTCGAGAGTCAAATAATTGGGTGGTACCCATTGACGAAGTCATCTTAGATGATGCAGTACAGATTATGGAAGGTTTATTCTGACATACCAATGAGATTTGCGGAATATTCGAGTTACTCGATGATTTAAAGCTACAAGGGTGGTTGGTCCCTTCACTTCTACATCTCCCTGTTGAGTGGGAGAATCTATATGAAGAAGCCGTTGAGGTTATGGAATACATTGGCTTCTCATGGAAAGACGACATTGTAGACACCACAATTTAGGACCCCCTAAAGTCTCTCCTTAGGTCCCTAGCACCTCCTCATTCACTACAAACCCTAGGTTATACTCTGAGTACCAATCTAGAGGCCATTAGGCGCTCTCGAGCCCCATTTGACTCTGGTCAAATTCATCGTCAGAGAAAAATCTCAATAAATCTTCAAACGGCTAAGAATCTCCTTTCCAAAGGTCCACGTTGTGCATGAATTGACATAATGATTCGAACGAACGAACCATTTTACTACTAAAAATCGATCAGGAGGCCACCGTGCACTCCCGGCCCTGATTTGACCCAAATCAACTTCATCATCAGAGAAAAATCTCAATGAATCTTGAAAGGGAATGAAAACCAATGTTCCATCCCATGCGCAAAATGGCATAACGGTTCGGACGAACGATATGTTTTCCCCCAAAAACTTATCTGTAGGCCACCGAGCGCTCCTGGACTCATTTGACCAAATTCAACTCTTAGTTCGAATGAGACTGAATGAATAGGCAAAGGTCATTGAATACCCTTTCTCACGGTCCACCCTATGCACGAATTGGCCTTACGGTATGGAAGAATGACCCGTTTTACTTTAAAAGGTCACTCGGCGCTTTCGGGCCTGGTTGATCAAATTTAACTCTTCGAACCGAGCAAAGATCTTTTGAACATCGAAGTTCCTAACATAACCTTTCCAACGGTCTGCCACTTTCTTGATTCAGACTTACGATTCGGACGAACGGTCCATTACAATCTGACGATCTCTTATCCAAAGGACTACCGAGCGCTTTCGAGCCCCATTTGACCCAAAGTCAACTCCTGAATCCTAGAGAGTCCCAAAGGACTCTTGAAGGTATCTGAATTACCTTTCTAATGGTAGGCCTCATGAATGATTTGGATTTACGAATTTCATTCTACGATCTTTTTTCCAAAAAAATCTGCACGAGACTGTCGATTGGTAGGTCGATTTCCCTGCCTATTGGTAGTGTGTCTCGGGTCACCTACCGATTAGCAGGGATAGGGATAAGCCGATCGGCAGTCCTCCTACCCTATATAAGGATGGCATGAGTTAACTTTGAGGACACACCCGACATCCATCAATATTAGTGATCTCAACATCATTCTTCTGTAATCAGCGAAGTTTTCTTGTGTGAAATTCCTTTCCACCTTTCATTCCCATCATTTTCATACCCAATTTAGCAAAAATCTCCTTCTCTCTCATCCAAAATTCATCCTAACTTGAAAGGAAGCTCATCAAGGGTCAAGATCAAGCCTCAACTCTCTAAAGAAGGTCCAAACAATCTTCTCTCTCTCTAAATTTCCTTATTTTCGCGTTAGTTATATAAATTCTCAATTTAGTTTTAACTTTAGATCGTATACATTAACATTTCATCCATTATTAGTTATATTGAACATACTTTATTTTCTATAAAAAACCCAAAACAAAGAAAAAGAGGGTTACACCTATAAATTCCGATGGGATTATTCACCATATTTTCTCAAAACTAAAAATACCTTTTCTACACACACACATATAATAAACTCCCGTTTGAATCTATGGGATAAACCCCACCCTTGTGCTGCATGCGAACTATGTGGACTTTGATTCCTTTATAGGCTACATAAGTGTCTCGGGTTAAAACTCGAGACTCGAGTCATACTTTCATATTTTCATCTTTTTCCTATTTTATCCGTACATTACTCATCTATATCATACTTGTGATTCATATTTGTGTTTTATCTGAAAAATATTATCGTTCCATTATAACTATCAATATCTTGATAAGCGTGCACATCATATTTTCTAATTAATATTTTGGGAACAATCCTTTTGATGACCTCACTCTATCTTTCCCATGATATGAGTTGAGTGATTCCGATCTCCAATTATATATACACATGCACACACTTCATGGAGAAATTAAGGAAAATATTAACACAAGACCATGAGAGACCGAAAGGGAGGGGTAAGTGCCTAACACCTTCCTATTCCATAACTTAGCCACCGAACTTCTGAACTATCGGTTTCGTAAGCATCAGTTTGTCTTGGATTCCAATCTCTTGAGGTGGCGACATGTTTTTTTGCCTGTTTTGTGAAATATAGGCTGGAAACTCCATCTCTTTACATCACCCCACATCAACGACGGCCAAAGTGCTCCTAGAAAAGGTTACGAGACCTTCTCTCCCTCTCCAATCGCGTGCGCATGAGCGTAGACCCCGAGATGGAAGAAAACCGAAGGGATGGCCACAGTGGTGACTTCTCTAGGAACAATACTTAAGAGGGATAGACTCTATTTGTATGGGTGTTATCATTTTCGACTTGTGTGCATATGCACTGACCTGTATGTTCCCTTTTTTCTCCTCTATTATTTCTTGTATATATCCACCTCGTGCTTATATCACTCACCACTCACGTACTTATAGATACTCTCCATGTACTTTTCACATTACTTACACGTAGGATCACTTATATCCACATATGTTGCACACCCAACTTGAATATTCATGCTTAGGTATCACTAACACACACCTCCACTTATCACACTTGTATATATCCATGCTCATTCACACTTATCATACATCACCTGTAGATGATCCATGTTTAGGTTCACTACCACACACTCACTTATAGATACTCACACATCACTCACTCTCACATATCCATGCTTAGTGTAATCTTCGTGTTCCATGCTAGATTTACTTTTCATGATACTTGTACATCCTTATCTATTAGTATAGTTCTCATTATGCCAAATAAAAATACTCTCCATAGTATACTAATCAAGAATCTTGCATTTTCACACTACATCACCACAGATCATGGCTATTGACCAAATTTTGTCCCATAACTGGGGGTCACTTTGTGATGGGAGTTGGTCCAGCAGGTCGCGGTTGGCCTAAGAAATATGACTCTCACCTTCCATTGGTCAAGTACCTTTGACGTATATTCAACGGTTCCCCTCTCATCGTACTGCTTGACCAAAGTCATGACGGGAGGTATATAATAGGGAAATCATTCACGTACATTGAGTTTATCAAATTTTCTCGCATAAGTATGGCCCCCACGAGGTATATAGTGAGGCAATTCACGTACACTCAGGTAAATCAAATTGCTTGTTCACACGTACCAATTGTCCTAAAAAATAAGGCGTATATTGTGGAAGTCATTCCAAAGGGGGGTAACCTTTCCTCTAACCCAACAACTTCATACCCTCTTATAGGAGTCAAACCTAGTGCACTCATATTTAGATTGCCGATTACTACTCGAAACTTTGTCGAAATGCCAGATCGGCATGCCACCCAAATTTTCATGCGATTTCAATTTTTCAAAATGATACCCTGTCCATGAACCTGACAACAAGTCAAACCGTGTTTTACATATTTTTCAAACCCATTTTTCCAGGCTCAGGTCTCGTCCGACATTTCTTTTGCATTTAGGTAAACCTAATACCAGTGAAAGCATAATAACAATTATAATAATCATGCTGAGACCCTTTTCTCGTTTTCCCTCCTTCCTTACAAAAGTGTCAAAAACATTTTTTCCCTCTTTTATCAAAATATAAAAAACACTTTCCTTCCTTTTATCATAAACATCAAAAGACATTTTTTGTCCCTTTGTCAAAAACATGCCAAAAATATTTCGTTCTTCCCTTTCAATAAAAAAAAAATTCAAAAAACATTTCCCCCTTTTTCAATACACTACACCAAAAAAAACAATTTGGCACACCCTGATAGTAAAAATTTGGTACTATTTTAAACTGTGCCAAATTCTATCACGGTTTAATGATAATTTGGCACACTTTAAAACAATGCCAAATTTTGGCACTGTTTTAAAGTGTGCCAAAATTAAGAACACTTGACTACAATATAAAATACCTTAAAATTTTGGATATGTTTAGTTTCCCTCTTCTCTCTCCTCCCTCATCTTCTCCCCCACTCCCCCTTCTCTCTTGACCAAAAACCCAAGCCCTACCCCTCTCATTCTCTCTGTCGCTGCCGCTGTCGTCGCCCCTATTCCTCTTCGCGTCACCTCCCCTCCTCTCCTACTTACTCCCCTCCTTTGTCGCAGCCTCTCCGCGGCTGCAAAGGCCCACTCAGGGTACACTCCCTCCAAGGTTGTTCCTGCTATACTGGTGGAGGTTGGCTCATCTTGGTTGACACAATATGATCAGTATATTATGGTCTTCATGTTATTATAGACACATTGTTGTCGGCCAAAAATCGAGCAGATTTCATTCAAAGTTCTCATGACTTATTAAGGACACGTCTCAAGTAACTGCAGAGTTATTTGGCTAATGATGGTGACTGGTCACACGCATCTAATACTCTGTACAGTTATTTCAGTTTTCTACAGATTTACTGACATTTTGTTTACAACGTCTATTCAGTCTTTTCATCAAAGGGTATAAATACACACCATTTCTTTCGTTTTCTTCACTTGGAAGATTTTTGCTGAGTTGAAGAGAGAGAAAGTCTTTGAGCGTCGTTTCCATTGTTTGGAAAGCTTGATGGTTTCCGATTCCAAATTCTTCAGCGCTTTCTCCTTCATTCTTTATAGCTTATTTTTCCATCGTCTATTTTTACTAGGTATGCCTTTCTTTGCTTTAGCTAGGGTTTGATCGTTTTAGCATTTTATTGATTGATTCTGGCTATTTACCATGGTGGTTGCTTTGCTTAGATGGACATAAGTTTTTCTGGCTCAGTTTATAAGGAAACGTATGAATTCCCCTCCCCCACATGTCCAGAGTTTATGAGTTTGTCAGAAGTTTGGAACCAGATCTCCCTAGGTTTCCCCATCCTATTCAAGTGATTAGACCAGAAGAGGATCCTGTTCATTCCTATTATACCCCGAACTCTCCTTCTAGTTATGGTTCCTCCATTGATCCAAGTGTGCCCTATATTTCTTCCCCAATTCTAGAAACCCCTTACTATTTCCCTTTTGTTAGTGAGGGTGGGCTTCCAAAAGCTGGATCCTGTAAATCCTGATTCCCTATTTGAGGATCCTGCTACTGACTGGGCTGAAGATAACGGGCCAAAAAGTGTGGGTCTCTATATTTCTGTAGCTATGTCTCATACTAAGGTTTCTGGGGATAACAAAGAGGAAGAAGATGATCCCACTAGTTCTTCCAGTAATTATAATCCTGCTGATACAGATGCCCGTTGGTATCAATGTACTGTGACGAAGGAGGAGCTAGAGGACATAAGAGAGAGATGTTCCCTCCCAATAACTATTCGAATTAGAATGCCAGACATTTCTAAGAGGTGTTACTATGTTTGTGACTCAGAAATTTACCTTCCCCTATGGGCTCTCCAGGTGGTTCTAAGGCTTACTCTTCGTCCTACCATTCGTTTCATTTTGAGAGGATATGGAGTGACCTTAACACAACTACCCCCAATGCATATAGGACTATTTTGGGGGCGATGATGTTTTAGAAATCGAGGACAGGGTTTGACTTGACGGGGGACCTTTTTAAGTATGTGTAAAGCTTTAAAGATAATTCTAAACCCCCGATTACTATTATTTTTCTTCACAAAAACCTCAATACAGAATGGTCACAGTGGTTCAATCTAGTAATCATAGTTGGAAGGGTTTATACATGTTTATCAAAGGTGATTGTGAATTTAGGGCCCATGAAAGGGGCAGGTCATGTAAGGTCCCCAGAGAATGGAGTGGGCCCAATGACATAGGTAATATTTTTTCTGCCTTCATCTTCATGCTTTTTTATCTTACCTTATTGCACTGAAGTTACTACCATGTTGTTCTTGGGTATTCAGTGAAATGAGCTCCCAAGATACCAAAGTCATTGGTTGATTTGATTGTGTCTTATTGTGAGAAAAAGCCCCCCACTTTTGAGAAATTTTTTTCTGTAGGGAAGTTTATTGTTGTCGGGTAGCACACTCCTCCAGGCGGTAGAATTCCTTTAGTGTTTGATGTTTCACAAGAGGGCTGGGTGGCCAGGGAAACTCATTTTGAGTTTGGTGATCAATTTGTTAGCAGAGTGGGTAGATTAGAAGTAGGTGGGTTGTAATATCAAATTGTTCACCCATTTTCTTCAGTTGCCTATTTGTACTGATATACTGGTTTACTTATCTTACCAGGCAAATAGGAACATTCTTTCGAAGAGACCCTAGGCATGACTCCTCATGTCATCAACCAAAAGGCTTTGGCTGAATCTCGTCAGAAGAAAGCTAGGGTCGTCCAAAAGCAAGTGGAGGCTGAGCATGCAACCATTTATAGGGCAATTGACCAGGCTACTCATCATCATGAGGCAGCTACAGCTGCTAAAGGTAAGGGAAAAGCCCCCATGGAACCATGGATCAGAGATAAGAGGTCAAGAGAGGAGGAGGAAGATAGGCAACCTCTTCCCAAGTGAGAGTGCGCCAACAATCGATGATTAACTTGTTTAATTAAATTCCAATTTTTAATCCCAAAAATCCTAACTCCTGTAAACAAATTGTGATAGACTAAATATATCAAACCAAGCATATAGAGTCAATCACAATATGAGGAAAAATCCCCCAAAGGGGAAAAATCATTTGTATTTCACTATAAATTGTAACAACTTACAATTATCGCAAAATACAGTGACACACGAATGCCCGCAGGCATCAGTTCGTTGTCGTCGGTGTTTTCAGCAAGAGATCCCATAAGAGCTCCAATTCAGCAATGGATAATAAGACTCACATAAGATTACTTCCATAAGATTACTCCATATGAGTAGAACAATTATATCTAGGGTTTATAAGACTCACATATATGTTTGGGAATGATTTATGAATCAAAATGGTTGTAAAACTATGAAAAATGAAGTCTGAAAATATGCAGCAGTTGTACAAAAACGTGAGTGCCAAAGACATAAAATTCGTAGAGAATGGCACTCCTTTAAATACAAAAATCGAGGCGGCGCGTCATTCGAACGAAGTACAGGTGTTGTTCAAACGGAATGCCACGTCGCTCGAACACTTTCTCACAAGATGGCTATGTCGCACGAACGACCAGCCAATCTCGCTCAAACGACGTCAGTGGAATTTTTTTCCTTCTCCTCTACACTTAGAAAAATTTCTTCTTCTTAAGTAAAAGGATCCAGACCCTTAAAAATATTTATACAAATTTCCTAAATATTTATGCAAATAATAAACATAGAAAATAAATTATTTTACCATAACCGTGAGTGGAGTAGAGGGAACGATTGAAGAGAACGTTGCATGTTGCATGATGCAAGTATGAAGATGATGGATGCAAGGATTTGGATCAATACCATCATGGATGATCGTGTTGACGTGCCGAATGTAGCGGTATCGGACATACTAACTGTGATCTAGGACACACATAAAATTTCTTAGATTTTAACTCAGACATTTATAAAATCATGTCCTTACAAATCTCCCCCTATGTCTATGCCGGTACATACACAAAAAATCTGAATTATGCTAACCAAATAAAACCAAATGACATACTATTTAATATCCCCATTAAACCCAAAAGCTGGAAATACTAAATAACATGTCTTAAAACAAACTTTAACATCTTCAAATCTCCAACTATTCAATATTTCTTTGTCATCATCAGGGTGTGTAAAAATAATCCTTAATGAAGTACCTACACACATGAAACAAGAAACAATACGCGTGATGCACAACAGTTTGAAATATAATGATAAGAAAAAGTAAGTATCAATTAATGCCTAGCAGATCACTATTAAATCAAACAAAAATTATCCCCCATAAATAGACAAATATGAAGAACATATAGCAAATGAAAATGGAGAATGTCACAAGGTAATCAAACTTTCCCTTTTTAAATTTTTCTCACAAAATATATAACAAAAAATCACACCATGAAAGAACACAAAAACAACCAAGTCGGTGATGGCAAAAAATGTAGGGATGTGAACAAATTCGACAGGAAAATCAATACATACAACCATAACATATGTTCATGATGAATGTCGTATATTCCTAATGAATGAACTCAACATCTTCCTTAGGTGCAGAAAAATTGTGTAATTAAAAAAAATGGACTCAATCAAATCAACAAATCAAAGCTCAAAGTGATTTTCACACCAATAACGTCCAAAACGTTGTAACACTTTTTCAAGACTTTCAAGGACGAGCAAATTCGTTTTTCATTTCTTTCCATCCAAACTCCTTCATAAATCATTATGCAATATATTTTTCTTTTCAGGTGAGGAAACTAAACCTATTGGCCCACTTGATTTGGCATATTTTTCTTTTTATACCTTTTTAATTTTTTTCAGGCTCTTTTCAAACGGTGGCTTTCACGACGAGTTAATTTTGAACTCTTGTAGACCTTTCTCGTGATTCACTCATCATATTTGATTGGAATTAAATCCTCACGGTAAACTATTTTTATATGCACTACTATCTTGTCAAGTTTTATTGTATTTTGGTCGTTGTATAGATAGAATTGAGATGGAAACACTCACGTGAATATGTGATAGACAAGTTCCATAATCAAATAATACCATGAATGTGTGCAATCACGAAGATAAGGAACCAAACATGTATAAGATATCACTAATCACATCTCAATGACTCCAAAACAATGTAATGCACATGGATGAAATGATGTATCATCTCAAATCACTATCAAATAGTCATGTGGAATATGGAATGAAGTCGTGACTATGGCTATCTTAAATGTTCATCCATAAAAGGTGTAAACAAAAATACAAAACTCTTTTTGTGTTTTTCAAAATTTTTATAAAAAGAAAATCTTTTTGACTTTTTCTAAAAAAAATTCAGAAATAAAATCTTTTTGGATTTTTCCATTTTTCAAAAAAATACAAACAAAATAAATAAATAATGATACAAATTATGCAATCTAGAGATAGGAATCTAATGATATGAACATGAAAAGATGCATCCAACTGTAGACATGGTGACCACCCCTCAATCAATTGTGCAAATTCCTAAAGACTTCCTAAGACTCTCGAATCTAAGGGCATCTAAAGGCTTCGTGAAAATATTGGCTAACTGAAGGTTGATATATACAAAACTCAAGGATACGACCTTTTCTTCCGCAAGCTCATGGATAAATTGCTCGCGTATCCTAATGTGCTTTGTGCACGAATGCTGGACTAGATTACGAGATATGTGTTTCGCGCTCGTGTTATCACAGGAAATAGTCATGGTGTCCTGTGATATTCCCTAATCCTCCAACATCTTCGTCATCCACAGAAGTTGCGTGCAACAACTCCTGACGGTTATGTACTCAACCTCTGCAGTGGACAAAGAGATGGAGTTTTTCTTCTTGCTCAACCAAGTGACAAGAGCAGAATAAGAAGAAACACCCACTAAAAGTTCTCCTACATCCATATGTACCCCTGAACCAATCGACATCCGAATAGGCGGATAAACGTTAATTGATATCAAATGAATACTAAATGCCAAATGGGAGAGTCCCACCCACATATTTGATAATACGTTTAAGAGAGAGTAAGTGTGACTCTTTCGGGGACTCCTGATATCGCGCACAGACTCCAACACCAAAGGCGATATTGGGATGACTAGTAGTCAAGTAGAGAAGACTACCTATTATACTCCGATACAAGGTTTGCTCTACGTCCTTTCTTGAAGTGTCCTTACTAAACTTTGTTGAGGTACTCATTGGTGTACATGCATGCTGAGCAGAGTCTAAACCATGTTTCTTCACAAGGTCTCTAGGATACTTGGATTGGGAGATGAACATCCCATCCTCTAGATGATGAGCCTGTAGATCAAGGAAGAAAGTAAGCTTACCTACCATGCTCATCTAAAACTCACTTTTCATCTCCTCCTCAAAGTGGTGAGCATGCTGGGAATATGTGGATCCAAAGACCATGTCATCCACATAGACCTGGGCAACCAAAATGTCACTGTCATCTCTCCTGATGAACAACGTCATATCAACTCCCCCTTTCTTGAAGCCGTGAGCTTAGAGAGAGGAAGTTAGTCTCTTGTACCAAGCACAGGGTGATTTTTTCAAACTATACAAGGATTTTCTCATATAGTAGACGTGATCAGGGTGCTTAAGGTCTTCAAACCCTTTTGGTTGTTCCATGAAACCTCCTCATATAAAATGCCATTCATAAAGGAACTCTTTACATCCATCTGATATAAATTGAAGCACAGATGAGATGCGATGGCGAGTAGTAAGAGGATGGACTGAAGCCTCGCAACAGGATAAAATGTCTCGTTAAAGTCTACACCCTTTATCTGTGTGTAGCCTTGAGCGACCAACCTAGCCTTATTTCATATAATAGTACCAGACTCATCCATATTATTCTTAAAGATCCACTTGGTACCTATCACATTTGTCTCACTAGGTCGGGGGACCAGTTCCCAGACATCATTCTTTCTAAACTGAAGAAACTCATCCTACATAGCGCATATCCAGTGTTCATCTTTGAGTGATTCCTTATAATTCTTAGGCTCGACTTTAGACGTGTAGCAAACATGACTAACAACGTTCTCTAGCTGAGCACGAGTCTTGACCCCTAGGGTGGGATCTCCTAGAATAGTAGTAGGATTATGCCTCTTGCGAACCTAAGAAGGAGTTTCCCCTAAATCAGGAATAGGGTCCACTCTAGGTGTAGGAGGCACAATGGGATCATCAGTAGAAAGTGCGTCATCCCCACACAAAAGTTTAGAATCAATAAATATCGGCGATTCATCATATTAAACGGTGACATTTATTGACTCCATAACCTTATAGCTACTCAAGTTAAAAACCCAATATGATCTACAAGTCGATGAATATCCTAATAGTATCCCCTCGTCGCTCCGAGAGTCAAACTTTACTAATTGCTCTCTATCCCATAGGATGTAGCATTTACTCCCAAATACACAAAAATATGAAAGGTTGGGCTTCTTTCCAGTCCACTATTCGTAGGGCGTCTTAAGTGTGTGTGGATGAAGATAAACCCTATTCAACGTGTGGCATGCGGTAGACACTGCCTCTACCCAAATTCTCCTAGCAACTCTACGACCTAAAAGCATATATTTAGACATCTCTTAAATCGTCTGATTCTTCCTCTCAGCAATCCCATTTTGCTGAGGAGTCTTCACGACCGAAAATTCATGTTTGAACCCGAGGCTATCACAGTTAAGATCTACTTTAGCTTCCTTAAACTTAGTGTCGATGTCACTACGTATTCTATTGATAGTGACCCCGTGTTGATTTTGCAGGACACGACACTTGGAAATTCCACAGCATCGAATTTATGTGTCAAAAAATATACAATCGAGTAACGAGAGAAATCGTCTGCCATTACGAGGATATACCCCTTACCACCCAAACTCTCAGTATGAGTAGGACTCATAAGATCCATGTGTATCAACTCAAGCACTCGTGAAGTGGTAATGGAATTCAACTTCATGTGGGGGCTACTGACTTGATTTACAAACTGACAGAGTCCATAAATTGTGAAAGTTGGCTTTCCAAGTGATGGCAAGCCACGTACTAGGTACTTTTTAGCTAATTTCTCCAAATCTCTAAAATTCACATGGCCTATATGTTGATGACACATATCCATAGGAGTGCTCGTGGAGCTATTGCAGATAAATGAGGGCTTGAGCATAATCCCACAGCAATTATCTTTAGTCCTCACCCCTTGCAATGGAAGTTTATCGGAGTAATCATAAACATTGCACTCATTTCGGTCAAACTTTACTGCAAAATCAACGTCGCATAACTAGCTAATGCTGAGAAGGTTTGCTTCCAAACCTTTGATGTACAAAACTTCATGTAGCTTAGGAAATTCTAGTATCTCTATTGTACCTCGTCCTACTATGCTATATTTTCACCCATCTCTAAAGGTGACTTTATCTTCCTTGCGATCCTTGAGGTAGGTAAAAAAATGAGACATCACTTGTCATGTGCCTGGAGCACCCACTATCGAAATACCACTGAGAAGTGTTATGTGCTTTGAGAGAAACACGAACAATAAGGGCTTTTACGTCGAGTTTAGGCACCCAAGATGAGGTAACCATCTGTTTGCCCTTGTCATCATTGGCTCTAGTCGAAATATTAAAAGTGTCCGCTAACGACATAGAAATCCATTAGAACTATTCCATTACGCTCTAAGAAGTGGTGAGTAGAAACTTAACCTACTCTCTAAGAATCGAAAAATTGCTAATGGCACGTGGGGGAGAAAATGTACGTCATTTCTGACCCAAACTATAGCAAAACTCCCTAAGGTGGCCGTTTCTTTTGCAGTAGGTACAAAAGTACACAGTCTTTGGCTGACCTTGGATTGCTTTTCCTGGACGAACTCTTCTTCGGGGTTTTTGGCGATGGCCATATGGATTCGTAGTAAATTTAGGAACCGGTTCTGGTGTCACATGGGATGTGGAGGCACCATCAAAACCAATTCCTTTCCTTTCACCAAAACCAAAAGTAGGGGTGAGGATCATCTTTCCCATCTTTCCAGATCTTTTCTCAATCTTTACCTTGACCTCCCAGGTTATCTCAAGGTCATGAGTAAGCTTGGCTACAAGGGCTTCAAGTTTCTTTCGAGTGTTCATGGAGGACTGGAGCTCACTCATAAGACTATCCACTTGCTTGGTCAAGTCCCCTTTCTCTTTCTCTAAACATCTCTCTCTCTCACTAAACTGACTCTCTCCCTCTCTCTACACAGTCTCTCTCTCACAACATAAGCAGTCTCTCTCTCTCAAGGCAGTTCTAATGGAGGACTCTCTCTCATCTCTCCTAAATCTTTCTCTAAGGAAATTATCCTAAGATCTAATACTTTGTTACGCTTTTAGTTTTAAAAGAATCAGCATACAAATCACTGTACGCGCATCGTAAATCACTATCGCTCTCGCTTGCAACATCCTCCCCCTCACTCACATCACTTCCACTATCGAGGTGTCCCTGTGAAGTAGCATCCTCATCATCGTGAGGCGCACTGTCAGTACTCGCATGACTAGCCATGAATGCGGTGAAGTTACATTCATGCAGTGACTCCTCTCCAGAATCTATCGACTCGACCTCACTATTGTCACTAAGGGAGGCATTAAGAGAAGCTTTGCATTTGCCTTAATGTCGCAACCTAGTAGGACACTCAAATATCGTATGACCTCTACCGTCACACTCATAACATATCTCCTCGTCTTTCTTAGGCGCATCCTTTTTATCCTTTTCATTTTTCTTTTCAAACTTATTTTTCTCAAAATTCCTTTTATCTTTGAAATTGCCATTTGTCTTTAATTTGAGGAATTTCTTGATTTTTTTTACAAATAAGGCCAAATCTTCTAAGTTAAAATCAAACTTAGAATCAGACAACTCTTTCTCTCTTTTCCTAGACGACTCTCCTCTATTTCTTGCTGACCCCTCACTCTTCCTAGCCTGGTCTTTAAGTGCTACCCCTTTATGTTTTAGTTTTATCATATTAGGAAACATGTCAATTTCATAAGTCTGGAGTTCTCCTACCAATTCTTCTAATTTCAAACTATTCAAATTTACTAATGAATTTAGCACAATGACTATAGGGATAAAAGGCTTAGGTAGTGATCTCAAAATATTTTTAACTACTCTAGCATTAGGAATGTGTTCACCCAAATTGAAACTAGTGTTAACAATATGAGATAAGCTTGTATAGAATTCATCAAAACACTCAGATTCAAGCATTGTGATTGTCTCAAATTGTGTAGTTAGATTTTGCAATTTTGATTCTTTAACTGCATTAGTGCCTTCATGGGTAATTTGACGAACATCACATGCTTCTTTAGATGTGGTACAGGCTATGATGCGTCGGAACTGGTCGGGGGTGATATTTTCGAAAATTGCACTAAGCCCACGTGAGTTATATGTGCTCTACTTTAATTCATCCTCAGTCCATTCAGTCACAGATTTTAAAGTAGTTATGTTATCTACAGTGACAGTGGGAGGCATCCACCCTCTTTCACATACAACCCAAACACATTCGTCAATGGCCTTTAAGTGAGATTTCATACGGCCTTTCCAATATGACTAATTTCACCCATAAAAAATTGTCACTCAATTATACAAGTTTTCCATTGAAAATGCGCTTTTTCAAAAATCAATTTTTAAACCAAAATTGATATCTAGAAAAAATTTTGCGAAAAAAGTTACATGGTATAATTGTGTAATAAGCTCTGATACCAATTTAAGAGTGCGCCAGCAATCAATGATTAACTTGTTTAATTAAATTCTAATTTTTAATCCCAAAAATCCTAACTCTTGCAAACAAATTATGACAAACTAAATAAATCAAACCAAGAATGTAGAGTCAATCACAATATGAGGAAAAATCCCCCAAAGGGGCAAAACTATTTTTCTTTCACTATAAATCATAACAAATTCCAATTACAGCAAAATACAGTGACACACAAATACCCGCAGGCATCGGTTCTTTATCGTCGATGTTTTCAACAAGCGATCCCGCAAGAGCTTCAATTCAGCAATGGAGAACAGCCTTCTTCTCCACAAGAGTACTCCAGATGAGTAGAATAATTACATATAGGCTTTATAAGAATCACATATATGTTTGGGAATGATTTGTGAATCAAAAGGGTTAGAAAACCATAAAAAAATGAAGTCTACAAATATGCAGCAGTTCTACAGAAATGTGAGTGCCAAAGTCTTAAAATTCGTAGAGAATGGGCACTACTATAAATACAAAAATCGAGGTGGCACGTCGCTCAAACGAAGTACAAGAGTCGCTCGAACGAAATACCGTGTCACTCAAACGACTTCGTTCTAGATAGCTATGTCGCACAAACGACCAACCAATCTCGTTCGAACGACGTCAGTGAGATTTTTTCCCTTCACCTCTACACTTAGAAAAATTTCTTCTTCTCAAGTAAAAACGTTCCAAACCCTTTAAAATATTTTATAAAAATTTCCCAAATATTTATGTAAATAATAAAAACTACAAATAAATTATTTTACCATAATCATGAGTGGAATAGAGGGAACGATTGAAGAGCACGTTGCATATTGCATGATGCACGTATAAAGACGATGGATGCAAGGATTCAGATCAAGTTCGTCATGGATGATCGTGTTGACGTGATGAATGTAGCGGTATAGACATACTAATTGTGATCTAGGACACACATAAAATTTCCTAGATTCTAATTTGGACATCTATAAAATCATGTCCTTACAGCAAGATGTTGAGGGGAATTGGTGGTGCACCCGAACCTAGGATTAAACAAGGTCCTGGCTATACATCTCGTTATGGGAAAGTACCGGAGTTCGATTTTGAGCCCGAGCACAAGTTTACATATGAGGACTTGAGATCCGACCCTGACTCCGTCTTTTATCATGAGAAAAATGCTTTTGACCGGCTTGGCTACTGGGGTCATATAAAGGATTTTGAATTTTCGCGTTGCTCCGATGCTGATTCCCTGTGGACCCTAGCCCAACACCTAGTACGTATCTCTTACTAATTTTTTATCACTGGTTTATAAGTGTTATATTTTCATACCCTGATCTTTCTTTATTACTCATGGTCTAGGCGTCCATGGCCTGTACCATCCTTCAAGAGAAATGCCTTGTCAATCATGCAACTTACAACAAGTTGGTCGAGGGTAATAAGATGATGAAGGCCAATTCTGATAAGGTTTTAGAGGAGCTGAAAGAGAAAGATGGGCAACTGGTGTCCTGGACCGAGGAGTTGAGAAAAATGAA
Organism: Sambucus nigra; assembly: GCA_949130495.1. Lineage (NCBI taxonomy): Eukaryota > Viridiplantae > Streptophyta > Magnoliopsida > Dipsacales > Adoxaceae > Sambucus > Sambucus nigra. The sequence goes on from OX422211.1 coordinate 684,722,210, forward strand.
GCAGGAGAACGTCTCCTTTAAGGAGAAGTCAAATACTGACGACGCCAAGATACAAAACCTGAAGGATGCTCTTGCAGTGAAAAAGGAGAAGTCTAAAAAAGAGCAGCAGGTTGATCGCGACGCTTTGGGCAATGCCGATACCGTTGTTGTAGAAGCTTTCAAGTCAACAACGGACTTTAACACGGAGTGTTTGGGCTATTTCTTGGATGAGTATGAGGATCTGAAGAAGAGGGGTGTTATCACTCATTTCCCAGATATTGCCAAGACTGTGAATGCCTGGCAAGGAAATGACGAGGATGCTTGAGAGTGCGCGTGCTTTCAAACAAAGAAATTATTTAATTAAACTCAGTTTTTCAATTAAATCTTAAAACATGCATCTAGGTGTGATTGAAGACAATATGATCATGAAAGAACATTTAATCACAAACAAAACACACTAGTGAGGAAAAATCCCCCAAAGGGGCAAAACCTTTTATTTTCACTAAATTTGTAAAGTAACGGTTTACACGGATTACAATGAAAACAATAATGACATACGAAATACCCTCAGGTGTCGGTTCGGATGTCGTCGGCTGGAATCTCTCACAAGAATTCCATATGGGCAGCAATGGAAAGGATACGATTTCTCCACAAGTTACTCCAGATAAGTTCAAATGATTCTCTTGAAGGTTTAAAGATTCACATACATATATAGGAGTGGTTATGTGAATAAAGAAGGTATAAAACCTTAAAACATGAAGTCTGTTTTCTGGGATGTGAAACGCAAAAACTTGTGCGAAAAAGACTTAGAAAATTATGTAGAATGTACCCAGATATTTATACGAAAATTGAGGCTGCGACGTCACTCGAACGACATAGGCATGTCGCTCGAACGAAGGACGCGTGTCGCTCGAACGAGATCGCACGACATGCTTATGTCGCTCGAATGAAAGAGTTATGTCATTTGAACGAGATCTCGCGAGCTCGACGACCAAGGCAAGTCCATTTTTACACTTAGAAAAATTTCTGCTTTTAATAAAAAACCAATCAGACTTCGAAAAAATATTTTCTAAAAAATTCCCAAATATTTATGCGAATATAAACAACTCCAATAAACCATTTTACCAATAATGCGAAGTGGAGTAGTGGGAACGGTTGAGCATCACGTCGAATGTAGCATGATGTCCGTGTGAAGATGATGGATGCATGGATTCGGATCAAGGCCGTCGTGGATGATCGTGTTGATGTGCCGAATATAGCGGTATCAGACATGCATACCGTGATTTAGGAAAAATAGAAAATTTCTAGACTCTACCTTGGACATTTATAAAATTATGTCCTTACAATGCTGCTAAACTCGCTGGGGAAGAGGGTGGCACCCCACCTGCTGGTGCCTAAAATGATAGACTTCTTGTGTTTGCTTTGTGACTCAATTTTTCTTAAAATTGGAAATTGTAACTTTGAACATCTATTGTTTATATAGCCTTTACTACATTCCTATCTTTTTACAATGTGACTTGGTTTGTTAACCATCTTATTGCTCAACTAAAATTGAAATATTTCTGCTCGAACAATCTACAAGGTTGTGCAGCAATTTTAGTTAGTGACACTGTTTATTAACATAATTATAACTGTTCGTGACTTATGAGGTCACACAGGTATCAGCCGACCACATTGTGTGTGACCCGTGGGTTCATACATCGGACGTAGTCAACTACCTTGTTCGTGACTACATGAGTCATACAAGGGTTTGGTAAAACCCAAGGGGTTGAGTTATTTAACTGTTCGTGACTTATGAGGTCGTACAGGTATCAACTGAACACATTGCATTGTGACTCGTGGGGTCATACATCAAACGTAGCCAACTACCTCATTCATGACTAAAGGAGTCATACAAGGGTTTGGTAAAACTCAATGGGTTGAGTGAATTAGTTATTCGCGACTCGTGAGGTCATACAACAAACCACATTTTTCGTGACCTGGGATATCGTACATGCGTTCGACCACCTCGGTCGTGTCCCATGGGGTCATATAATTTTTATCGATTGTGGCAACATAGTCGTTCTAACTAAAGTATTTGCAATTTATGCTTAACAATCTGGTATGATCACTTTATATAATTAACATATACATTAAAACTAATGGAACAAGAAAACAAACTTTGTTTAATTAATTGAAATGGTGATTGCTACATAAATTAAATAACTAACTGGCTACTGATAATACTTCCTAAGATGTTTCGAATTCTAAGGATTCTTGAACTGTTCACCCTCTATAGTTTGAATTCGGTAAGTTCCTGACCTGACGATGCTGGTTACTCTGTATGGTCTGTGCCAGTTTAGCTCCATCTTGTTGTTCTTTTTTATTATCTTCTTGAGAACGTAGTCTCCCTCTCTCAGGATGCTTGTTTTTTCCTGGAGATTGTAGTAGCATGTCAACCATTGCTGATAGGCAGCAACACGTAATGCTCCATTTTTTTTACTTCCTCCACCAGGTTGAGGTTCAACCTTCTTGCCAAATTGCTTAATAGGGAATCAAAATTGAGGACTATGTGACTAGGGAGTCCTATTTTAGTGGGGACGAAGGCTTCTGTACCAAAGTCTTGTATGTATGGTGTTTCCCCTGTGGCAGTTCGTGGAGTGGTTCGGTACGCCCAGAGTACGCAGTGAAGATCATTAATCCAGTTTCCCTTTGCCTCGTTGAGTCTTTTTTTATTTCGTCAAAGATCATCCTATTGGTGACTTCGGTTTGGCCGTTGCAGTGTGGGTGCTTGGGTGCTAAGTGTAGCTTTCAAATTTTGGATCTGGTGCAGTAGTCTTCAAAGTCTTGGTTGTCAAACTGTGTGCCATGAATAGTGATAAATGCAAAGGGCATGCCATAGCGGAATATAATCATCTTCCAGATAAACTAGAATACCCTCTCATACGATATATCTACTAGGGACTCGGATTCTACCCATTTAGTAAAGTAGTCTACTGCCACCATAAGGTATTATATCGTCCTTTTGTTCTTGGCAGAGGTCCGACCAGGTCTATACCCCACATAAAAAATGACTAAGGTGATACAATTGGAGTTAATAGAGCCCCTAAGGAATGGTGGATCTGTGTGAATCATTGATACTTATCACATCTTCTTGCATAGTCTACACAGTCTGCTTTCATGGTCGACTAGTAATACCCTTGGGTTAGTATTCGCTTAAACAATAATCTTCCAGCTGAATGTTCCCCATAGCATCCTACATGTACCTTCTTGATGATCTTGTTGAATTCTTATGGATTAACACATTCATAAGTGAGATGATGTACCCTCTACTATACAATACTCTTATTCTAAAACATACTAGGCTTCCTTATAACGCATCTTTCTATCTTCGTGTGAATCTATCAAAAGCTTTCCTTTTTAAATATATGCCTTTATGGGATCCATCCAAGAAGGTCACATGTTTATCTCTGCTAAGTGGAGTGGTGCCTCAGTGCTCTTCTATGCTAGCACTTCGATCGATATGTTCCTTCTCAATAATGTTCTAGTTTTTAAAGCTAATCTGGCCAGGCCGTTTGCTCGTACGCTTTCCAACTTGAGGATTCTCAACACTTTTGCTTATGTGAAACCCCTAACCTCTACCTAACTATTGCCAGGTACATTGCCATAAATTCCTCCCTAGCTTCATAAATCCCTCGTATCTGGTTGACAACCAGTTGGGAGTCATTGGTAGCTGCAATATGCTCGGTGCCCAAGGATGCTGCTAGGCCGAGCCCTGTGATTAAGGCCTCGTATTCTACCGCATTATTGGAGGCTTTAAATTAGAAGTGTAAGGCCTATTCCACGTCTATATCATCCAGTATTGCAAGTATGATGCCAGTTCCACTCCCTACCGAACAGGATGACCCATCAACATATAACTTCCATATTGAACAATCTGGAGTGAAGTAGCCCTTCTTCATTTTTTTGCACTTAAAGAGCCGGTGTGACTCGTCATGTAGTCCCTTTTCTCATTTGGTAGAGCTCTCTTCTTGCAGAATCTTCTATGGGTTTCCTGTGCTTGTGGTTTCTTCCAGGCAGGGTGGTTTGTTTCTAGGGGTAGAGCTCTCTCCCGAAAGAGTCTGCTCCACCAATTTCTGATCGTAAGTGAATTCCGAAATGAAGTCTGCCAGTAGCTGCTCCTTTATTGCGGTCCTCAACCTGTATCGGATATCATATGCGCCTAGTTACACTGCCTACGCCATGAGCCGACCAGACTTTTAGGATTTATGCAGGACTTTTCACAGTGGTAAGTCGGTGTAGATCACTATGGTATGAGCGTGGAAGTATGACTTCATTATTCGCAAGGCTTCCCTTAATGCCACGGTAAGCTTTTCCATTTGTGAATATCGAACTTCAACCCCTTGGTATGCTCTGCTGGTATAATAAACAGGTTTTTGAAACCCTTCCTCTTATCTTACTAACATCGAGCTGACGATAGACTCGGATAATGTGAGGTATAAGTAAAGCGTTTTTCATATGACAGGTAGCAAGATGAGGGGCAGTGAGACCATATATTTCTTCAGTTCAATGAATGATTTTTCCCACTCATTATTGCATTCAAAAGACTTCTGCAACACTTTGAAAAAATGCAAGCACTTGTCAATGGCTCTTGAGACAAACTTGTTGAGTGTTGTAACACACCCAGTTAGTCTTTGCACCTCCTTCGTCGTTATCGGGGAAGTTATGTTAAGAAGTGCCAGGATCTTATCGAGATTAGCTTCGATTACTCACTAGTTTATGATAAAACCAAAAAACATCCCTTCCTTTACTCTGAAGACGCACTTTACGGGATTCAACTTCATCTGATATTTCTCTAATTTGTCTCAAGTTTGGCCGAGGTCCTTAATGTGGTCGGCGGCCACTTTGCTCTTGGTGATCATATCGTCCACATAGACTTCCATGTTAACCCCTATTTGGTACTCAAATACTTTATTTACCAATCTCTGGTAGGTAGGGCCCACGTTCTTAAGACCGAACGAAACGATATTGTAATTATAGGTTCCTCGATGGGTTATAAAGAAAGTTTTTTCTCTGTCTTGAAGAGTGCGCGTGCATTCAAATTAAGAAATTATTTAATTAAATTCAGTTTTTCAATTAAATCCTAAAACATGGATCTAGGTGTGATTGAATTCAATATGATCATGGAAGAACATTCAAACACAAACAAAACACACAAGTGAGGAAAAATCCCCCAAAGGGGCAAAACCTTTTTATTTTCACCATAATTTGTAAAAATGGTTACATGGATTACAATGAAAATAAGAGTGACATGCGAAATACCCTCAGGTGTTGGTTTCGATGTCTCGGATGGAATCTCCCGCAAGAACTCCAAGTCGACAGCAGTGAAGAAGAGAACGGCTTATCCACAAATTACTCCAGATGAGTAAAAACGATCCTCATGAAGGTTTAACGATTGACATACATAGATGGGAGTGTTTATGTGAATAAACAAGGCATAAAACCTTAAAAGTTGAATTATGTTTTCTAGGCTGTTAATCGCAGAAATCGTGTGTGAAAAAGACTTGAAAAACGTGTAGAATGAACCCTGTTATTGATACAAAAATCGAGGTGATGGCGTCATTCGAACGAGATCATCATGTCACTCGAACAAAGGACAGTTGTCGCTCGAACGAGATCGCGCGACATGACTATCTCACGCGAACGACATTTCTATGTCGCTTGAATGAGCTCATCGAACGAGGCACTCCGTTCTACACTTAGAAAAAATTCTTCTTTTGATAAAAACATTTCAAACTTCAAAAAATATTTTTCTGAAAAATTCCCAAATATTTATGCAAATCTAAACAACTCCAATAAATCATTTTACCGATATTGCGTAGTAGAGTAATGGGAAACGGTTGAGCAGAACGTTGCATGTAGCATGATGCACGTGTGAAGATGATGAATGCATGGATTCGGATCAAGGTCGTCGTGGATGATCGTGATGACGTGCCGAATGTAGTGGTATAAGACATACAAACTGTGATCTAGGGAAAATAGAAAATTCATGGATTCTACCCCTGACATTTATAAAATTATGTCCTTACAAATCTCCCCCTATGTCTATGTCGGTACATACATAAAAATTCGAATTATGTTATCTCCATAAAACAAATGACATACAAGATAATATCCCCCATTAAACCCTCAAACTGAGAATACTAAATGACATGTGTGAAATCAAGCTTCAACATCTTCAAATCTTCAGCTCTTTAGAAACTCCCAAAGCTTTTCTCATCAAGGTGTGCAATCCAATAATTATCAACTTTGTACCTACACACATGAGATAAAGCAAATACCCGTGACAAGCAACAGTTTGAAATATAATGATATGAAAAAATCAAATATCAATTAAGCTTAAGCAAATCATTGATAAATCAACCAAACACCAAAATTCTCTCCCATAATTCATTCTCCCCCTTTTTAAGCTATTCCCAAATAGATAAATATGAGAAACATAAATATGGAAATTTCACAAGGTAATAAACTTCCTATTTTTGAATTTTTCAAAATTTTTCACACAAAATATACAACAAAGAATCACACCATGAATAAACACAAAAATAACCAAGCCGATGATAGCATAAATGTAGGGGTGTGATCAAATTCGATAGGAAAATCAATGCATACAAACATGACATATGTTCATGATGAATATTAGATACTCCTAACGAATAAACTCAACATCTTCCATAGGTGTAAAAAGATGGAAATATGAGATATTAACTCAATCAAATCAGCAAATCAAAGCTCAAAGTGATTTCCACACTTATAATGTCCAAAACGATTTAATGTTGTTTCAGGACTTTCAAGGAAGTGCAAATCTGTTTTAAATTCTCCAATCAAACTCCTTCAGATTTATATATTTAATAGAGGTGATCTAAATTCTCAAACTTTGGAGAATTTATGGTGAAACCTAAATGACCCACATATGACATGAATTTCTTTTTATTGCCTTTAAATTTTTTCGGGATCTTTTAACCTCTTTAGACCCCAGATAATAAAATTCCTCAATTTTTTAGGTCTTATTTAACGGAGGCTTAATCGCAAAGGATAGATATGAACCTTTCCTATCCCTTCACCGTAAAAAAATATCTCACAATCTCACCAACTGGGATTTACATGCACTCCAATCTTGTCAAGATTTATCGCTTAAGGTTCGTTGTATAGACATAATTGAGATGGAAACACTCAAGCCAATATGTGATAGACAAGTACAATAATCAAATAAAACCATGCATGTGTGAAATAAAGGAGATAAGGAGCCAAACATGTAGAAAGATATCACTAATCACATCTCAAAGACTCCAAACAATGTAAAGCACATGGATGCAATGATGTAGTGTCTCAAATCACTATCAAACAGTCACATGGATAAATGGAATAAATTTGTGACTTGGATATCTTAAATGCTCATCCATAAATGGTGCAAATAAAATACAAAAATCTTTTTGTGCTTTTCAAAAAAAATTTCAAAATAAAATCTTTTTGTATTTTTTAAATTTTTTCAAAAATATAAATCTATACAAATTAGATAAACTAGCAATAGGAATCATATGATATGAACATGACAATGCATCCTATTCTAGACATGGACCAACCCCTCAGTCAACCATGCAAATCCCCAAAGACTTCCTAAGACTCTCAAATCTAAGGGCATTTAAAGGCTTCATGAATATATCGACTAACTGAAGGTCGGTGGGAACGAAACTCAGGTATACGACTTTCTCCTCAACTAACTGCCGTATAAAGTGATTGTGTATCCTGATGTTCTTTGTGCGCGAATGCTAGACTAGATTGTGGGATATGTGTATCGCGCTCATGTTATCACATGAAATAGTCATGGTGTCCTGTGAAATCCCATAAACCTCCAGCATCTGCTTCATCCATATGAGTTGTGTGCAATAACTCCTATCAGCGATGTACTCAGCCTCCGCAATGGATAAAGAGATGGATTTTTGCTTCTTTCTCAGCCAGGAGACAAGAGCATAACCAAAATAGAAACACCCACCAGAAGTGCTCCTACAACCATCTACATCCCCGACACAATCGACATCCGAATAGGCAAACAAACGGTCATCGATATCAAAGGAATACCAAATACCGTATGAGAGAGTCCCACTCATGTATTTTATAATATGTTTTAGAGAGAGTAAGTGTGACTCTTTCAGGGATGCCTGCTATCGCGCACAGACTCCAACACTAAAGGTTATATCGGGATGACTGACGGTCAAGTAGAGAATACTACCTATCATACTCCGATACAAGGTTTGCTCTACGTCCTTGCCTGAAATGTCCTTACTAAACTTGATAGAAGTACTCATAGGTGTACGCGCATGCTTAGCGGAGTCTAAACCAAATTTATTCACTAGGTCTCTAGCATACTTGGATTGGGAGATAAACATCCCATCCTCTAGCTGATGAACCTGGAGACCAAGGAAAAAAGTAAGCTCACCTACTATGCTCATCTCAAATTCACTTTTCATCTCCTCCTCAAATTGGTGAGCATGCTAGGAGCACGTGGATCTAAAGACTATGTCGTCCACATAGGCCTGGGCAACCAAAATAGCACCATCATCTCTCCTGATGAATAACATCATATCAACCCCCTTCTCTTGAAGCCACGGGCTAATAGATAGGAAGTAAGCCTCTCGTACCAAGCAAAGGGTGCTTGCTTCAAACCATACAAGTCTTTCCTCAGATAGTAGACGTGCTCCGGGTGCTTAGGGTCTTCAAACCCTTTTGGTTGTTCCATGTAAACCTCTTCCTGTAGAATGCCATTTATAAAGGAACTCTTGACATCCATCTGATATAGATTGAAGTGCAGATGACATGCGATGGCGAGTAGTAAGTGGACGGACTCAAGCCTAGCAATAGGAGAAAATGTCTCCCCAAAGTCTACACCCTCTATCTGTGTGTAACCTTGAGTGACCAACCTAGCTTTGTTTCTGATTATGGTACCATTTTCATCCATTTTATTTTTAAAAATCCACCTGGTACCTATCACATTAGTCTCTCTAAGTCGGGGGACAAGTTCCTAGACATTTTTCTTTTTAAACTGAAGCAACTCATCCTGTATGGCAGATATCCAGTGTTTATCCTTGAGTGCTTCTTTATGATTCTTGGGCTCGACTGTGGACGTGTAGCAAAAATGACTAACATCCTTCTCTAGTTGAGCACGAGTCTTGACCCCTAAGGTGGGATCACTTACAATGGTGGCAGGGTCATGACTCTTGCGAACCCAAGCAGGTGTGTCCCCTAACACAAGAGTAGGGTCCACAGAGTGTGGGTGAGGAACAAATAGATCGCTGCTAGAGAAGTCCTCATCCTCACACTGAAGGCTAGGATCAATAAACGTCGGAGGTTCGTCATCTTGCACGATGACGTTTATTGACTCCATAACCTTAGAGCTCTTCAGGTTAAAAACCCGGTACGCTCTACTATTCGATGAATATCCTAGCAATATCCCCTCGTCGCTCCGGGAGTCAAACTTTTCTAATTGCTCTCTATCCCGTAGGATGTAGCATTTACTCCCAAAGACACGAAAATATGCAAGGTTAGGTTTCTTGCCAGTCCACAATTCATAAGGCGTCTTCAATGTGTGTGGACGCAGGTAAACCCTATTCACCGTGTAGCACGCGGTAGACACTGCCTCTGCCTAAAATCTCCTAGACTTTACCACCTAGAAGCATAGATCTAGCCATTTCCTGAATCGTCTGATTCTTCCTCTCAACAATCCCATTTTGTTGAGGAGTCCTTACGGCCAAAAACTCATGTTTAATCCCAAGGATATCATAATAAAAATATACCTTTGCTTCCTTAAATTTCTTTCCGTTGTCACTACGTATCCTATTAATAGTGATTCCGTGTTGATTTTGCAGGATACGGGACTTAGTCGTTAAAAATTCTACAACATTGGATTTCTCTCTGCGAAAATCTACAATCGAATATCTGGAGAAATCATCTACCATCACTGGGATGTACCTCTTACCACCCAGACTCTCAGTACGAGTAGGACCCATATGATCCATATGTGTCAACTCAAGTTCTCGTGAAGTGGTAATGGAATTCTTCCTATGGGAGCTAAGAATTTTCTTTCCCAACTAAAAGGGTCCACAAACCGTGGAAGTTAGCTTTCAAAGAGATGGTAAGCCACGTACTATGTCCTTTTTAGCTAAACGTGTCAAATCTCTAACGTTCACGTGACCTAAACGTTGGTGCCACAGATCCATAGGAGTGATCGTGGCGTTGTTGCAGACAAGTGAGGACGTGGGCACTGTCCCATAACAATTATCCTCTATCCTCACCCCTTACACTAAAAGTTTATTGACTTGATTATAGACATTACACATGTCCCAGTCAAACTTTATGACAAAGTCAACGTCGCACAGTTGGCTAATACTGAGAAGGTTCGCCTTCAAACCTTTAACGTACAAAACATTCTCTAGCTTAGGAAATCCTGGTAACTCTATTGTACCTCATCCTATGATGCTAGACTTGCTCCCATCTCCAAAGGTGACTCTACCTTCCTTATAATCCTCTAGGTAGGTAAAAAATTAGACATCACATGTCATATGTCTGGAGCACCCACTATCAAAATACCACTGTGAGGAGTTATGAGCTTTGAGAGCGACATGAACAACAAGGGACTTTTTATTTTTCTTAGGTACCCAAGAAGTGGTAACCTGTTGTTTACCCTTGTTGTTGTTGGTTTTAGACGGGATGCGAGAAGCATTCACTGACGGTAAAGACATCCGTCAGAATTCATCAATCAAACTTTGTGATGTGGCAGCTAAAAACTCAACACGCTCTCTCAGACTGACAAAATTATCAGTACGATGTGGTGGAGCAGTAGTGCGCCATGTTCGACCCAAAATATAGAAAAACTCCCTGAGGAGTCCTTTTCTTTTGTTGTATGTACAAAAGAACACAGTCTTAGGCGGACCTTGGTTTGCTTTTCTTGGTCGAACTCTCCTTCGTGATTTTTGACGATTGCCATATGGAGTCGTAGTAAACTCAAGAACTGGTCTAGGTGAAATTTGGGACGTGGAAGCACCATCAAAACCTATTCACTACCTATCACCAAAACCTAAAGTGGGGCCGAGGAGCATCTTTCCCATTTTTCCAGATTTATCCTCGATTTGAACCTTGACTTCTCGTGCTCTCTCAAGATCATGAGTAAGCTGGGCTACAAGGGCTTCAAGTTTCTTCTGAGTCTCCAAGGAGGAATGGAGCTCACTCGTAAGACTAGCCACTTGTTTAGTCAAGTCCCCTTTCTTTTTCTCAAAACAACTCTCTCTCTCTCTCTCTAAACAAACTTTCTTTCTCAACACATGCAGACTCTCTCACTCTCTCAAGGTAGTGCAGATGGAGGACTATCTCTCTCTCTTGCTTCTTCTAAACCTCCCTCTAACGCGGGGATCCTAAGAACTAACGATTTGTTATGCTTTTTGTTTTTAAATGACTCATTATATAACTCAGTGTAGGCGCGTTGAAGATTACTCTCTCTCTCACTTGCACCATCCTCCCCCTCACTCACATTGCTCTCACTTTCGATGTGTCCCTGTGAAGAAGTATCCTCATCGTCGTGAGGAGAACTAGAGGTACTCACATGACAAGCCATGAATGCGATAAAGTTACACTCATGCGGTGACTCATCTCCATAGTCCACCGACTCGACCTCACTATCGTCTCTATGGGTAGCATTAAGGGAAGTTTTGCCCTTTCCTCTTGCAAGTCTATTCAGCCTAGTAGCACACTCAAAAGATCTATGACCCATACCGTCGCACTCATAACATCTCTCACTTTCTTTAGTAGGAGGGTCTTTGAAATATTTTTCATTTTTCTTTTCAAATTTATTTTTCTCAAAACTCTTTTTATCTTTGAAATTTCCATTATTCTTGAAATTTTTTGCAAACAGAGCCAAATCATCTAAATCAATGTCACACTCAGAATCAGACGTTTCTATCTCCCTTTTTCTAGTTGACTCTACCCTCTTTCTTGTCGACCCCTCACTCTTTCTATCATGGTCATTAAGTGCAATTACCTTATCTTTAGACTTGACACATTTAGGAAACATATCAATTTCATACGTTTGTAAGTCTCCTATAAGTTCATCCAATTTAAGCGTATTTAAATTACACATAGAATTTAGCACAGTGAATTTAGGGATAAAACGCTTAGGCAGTGATGTTATAATCTTTTTAACAACTCTAGCATTAGGAATGTGTTCACCAAGATTAAAGCTAGTGTTTACAATATCAGACAACCTAGCATAAAATTCATCAAAACATTCAGTCTCAAGCATGGTGATGGTTTTAAATTGAGTTGTTAAATTTTGCAGTTTAGACTCTTTCACAGCATTGGTTCCTTCATGGGTAAGTTGTAAAACATCCCATGCCTCTTTTGGCGTTGTGCACGTCATTATCCGTCGAAACTCGTCAAGTGTGACAGATTCGAAAATTGCACTTAATCCCTTAGAATTAAAAGATGACCATTCAAATTCTTCTTCAGTCCATGCTGTGACAAACTTTAAATTAGTCACGTTATCAACAGTGATGGAGAGAGGTGTCCACCCTATTTCAACCAAAATCCAAACATGTTCATCAATGGCTTTTAAAGCAGATTTCATGCGGGCTTTCCAGTAAGCATAATTTATCCCGTCAAAAATTGGCATTTTATTATATAATTTTTCCAATTAACACGCCCCTTTTCAAAAATAAAATTTTCAGAAAATTGATATCTTAGAAAAAATTTACGGAAAATTACACTGTATAATTGTGTAATTGGATCTAATTTCAATTTGATGAGTGCGCGTGCGTTCAAATTAAGAAAATATTTAATTAAATTCAGTTTTTCAATTAAATCCTAAAACATGCATCTAGGTGTGATTGAATTCAATATGATCATGGAAGAACATTCAAACACAAACAAAACACACAAGTGAGGAAAAATCCCCCAAAGGGGCAAAAACTTTTTATTTTCACTATAATTTGTAAAAATGGTTACACGGATTACAATGAAAATAAGAGTGATATACGACATACCCTCAGGTGTCGGTTTCGATGCCTCAACTGGAATCTCCTGCAAGAACCTAGGTGGGCAGCAGTAAAGAAGAGAACGGCTTCTCCAAAAATTACTCCAGATGAGTAAAAATGATCCTCATGAAGGTTTAACGATTCACATACATAGATAGGAGTGTTTATGTGAATAAACAAGGCATAAGACCTTAAAAGTTGAAGTATGTTTTCTGGGCTGTTAATCGCAGAAATCGTGTATGAAAAATACTTAGAAAATGTGTAGAATGAACCCTGGTGTTTATACAAAAATCGAGGTGGTGGCGTCGTTCGAACGAGATCAGCATATCGCTCGAATGAAGGACAGCTGTCACTCAAGCGAGATCGCGCGGCATGCCTCTCTAGCGCAAAAACATTGATATGTCATTTGAACGAGCTCGTCGATCAAGGAACTTCGCTTCTACACTTAGAAAAAATTCTTCTTTTGATAAAAACATTTCAGACTTTAAAAAATATTTTTCTGAAAAATTCCCAAATATTTATGCAAATATAAACAACTCCAATCAATCATTTTACCGATATTACATGTTAGAGTAGTGGGAAACGATTGAGCAGAACGTTACATGTAGTATGAGGCACGTGTGAAGATGATGGATTCATGGATTCAGATCAAGGCCATCATGGATGATCGTGATGACGAGCCGAATGTAGTGGTATAAGACATACAAACTGTGATCTAGGAAAAATAATAAATTCATAGATTCTACCCCGGACATTTATAAAATTATGTCCTTACATGTTTGAGGGTTTCATTTGGATCTAGTTGTATCCTGAATATGTGTCCATAAAACTGAGCAACTGGTGGCCTGCCGTGGTGTCGACGAGCTGATAAATTATTGGCAGTGGGAAAAAGTCTTTCGCATAAGCTTTGTTCAAGTCGGTGAAATTGAGGCACATCCTCCACTTATCATTTTTCTTTTGAACCATGACGACGTTGGACAGCCACTCCGGATACATGACTTCGTCAAGGAAGTTAGATTTCTGCAGTTTGAGGGATTCGTCATGAACAACTCGATTTTTGCTAGCATAAAAAACTCTTCGTTTCTTCTTAACCGACTTGGCACCCGATATCACATTCAACTCATGACATAAGAAATCTAGGTCTATCCCCGACATGTCCTCATGGCTCTAGGCAAACACTATTTTGCATTGTCGAAGGAAAATGATGAGCTCCTTTCTCAAAAGGCAATCCATTGATGACCCAATCTGCACTGTTCTGTCCCGAGTGGCTATCACAGAGTAGGACTGTCTTCATCTCTTTACCAGGCTTCCCTTTGACCAGCTTCGCCTCATCTCGGGGGTCTATGGTCTCAATATGGGATGTGGTAGTCAGCTTCTTTCGTTATTCCTAGTCTACCGAAATTAAGTAACATTTATGCGCCACCTTTTGATTGCCTTTTATGACTCCTAACCCAAAGTGCATTGGAAACTTAAAAAATTAGTGCACCGTGGATGGGATAACCTCGAATTTCTTCAGGCCGACCCTTCTGAAGATAACATTATAGGATGAGAGCACATTCTTATCAAGGATGACGAACCTTTATGTTCGCCTGATCGGCCATACGCCGACCATAACTTCCAGTTTTACAGTCCCCAACGGGTACACCCTTTCACCTAAAAAGCTGATCAGGGGCTGATAATAGGGCGTGAGTTCCATGTTTTCCAATTTCAGCTTCTTTTAACACCTATATAACATTACATCAGCAGAACTCCCATTGTCCACCAGGACCCTTACTACCCATCTTTCTTGGATGACCATAGTCGCCACTAGAGGGTCGTCATGGGGATATAACACCCCTGAGAGATTATCCTTTGAGAAGACAATGATTAATTTGTCTATTTCACCTTTTGTGGCCTGTTACTGGAGCTTTACATTAGGTAGACATGTGGTTGTTCATAAGATTGGGCCTCGTTGAGGTAGGCCTTTCTTTTTCCTGGATCTTTTCCACCCCTGGATCCACCTTCGGTGAGAAAGTGACAGTCGAATGCTATCAGGCCAACGTCACAAATGGGTTCCTTGGATTTTTTAGGGAGGTCTAGATCGGCATCCCTCTTCCCTTTTCTTATCGATCCCCCTCCGATAGGGTGAATTCGAATGTCTCCTACCTTTACCTTCTTTTGGAATTGGCTGGCCACCATTGTCAACGTACTTCGAAAGCTTGACCCTCCTTATTAGCCCTTAAAATTCTTTCTTCAATGCTATGCAATGATCTAAATTGTGTTCATGGTCCTTATGAAATTCACAGTATTTTCTTCGATCTCTCTTGTTTGTCGATAACTTCAGCTTTCCCGACCACCTGAGATCTTTAATTTATCGTATTTCCTCCAGGATATGGTGGACTCCAACCATGAGGGGTGTGTACTCTTCCTACTTCCTCGGCTTGTCACCCTTCTTGTACTTTTTCTCCTGCATCCCATTATTTTTTCCACCAGTGGCCTTCGAATTGTCGGACTATTTAGCCGCCATCGCCTCTTCGGCATTCATAATATTTCCTTATTTCACTAATAGCTCGATCATGGCTAATGACCTTAACCCTCTCATAAGGTCTGTAGATATTTACACTTTTCTCCATTAGATATTTACATATTTGTATGCATTCAATCCCTTTTTTTGAACTTACCCACCAGCTTCTACAAGATATAGGTAATTAATATTTTTGGAATGTAAATATTAATTTGATCTACACTTGCCATGCCTTCCACTTAAAAGAGAGTTTTGGTTTATTTGAAATTAGTGTTGTTATTTGTAGCAGTAGTAGAAACGATGATCATTTTGAACAAATCAATTCAACATATATGGTAGTGATGCAATCCTCGGGTTAGTAACCTTGTGAAAACTCATATATAGCCAACACTCATTTCGTATACACATATGATTGTAGATGTTATTTTACATATTTATATTTCTGAACCTGCATTTAGGAAATGGGAAGAATTTTTTTCTAATATTTTTTAGAAAAGTACTCTTAAGTCCCTCATAAACAAATTTTAAACACTAAGGAATTTTGACAAATTTTAAAAACTTAGGTCCACTAATTTTCTTCTTGTAAAAGTCCACACTAGTGACACAAGTGGACTTAATAGTAAATTGTTCTTTCATATTTAAAAATTGTCAACAAGTGACCTAATTGTACATTGCCCATTTTTTTAGTGAACAGTGATGCCCTTCCCACATACAATAGCGGCCTATTTAATTATATAAGATTATGTAGTAAAATGAAGTGACGGTTTCCTTATGTTGTAATTTCAAAATAAAAGCCGTCTTCAATAAATAGTTCTGAAAAATAACAAATAAAAAGTCCCAAATAAAATCAGTTCTAAATAACAGGCCCAAACAACGTAATGCCCATGTAAAGTTTTTTCCTTCTCCAATTTAAGATATGCATGTCTAGTAATAAAATTCGTATTCGTAGATGTCACACTAACTATCTCTAGTAAGGGCTTGTCTTGTTTATTGGTCTTCTATGTACAATCCATTAAAATAATTTCTAGGAAACATTTCGCAAGGGAAGTGGAATACGGATATGCAAAAAATATATCTAATACTTCATCTATGTCTGGATCTCTCCTGTGAAATTCCATGTATTATTTAGTATCCAATATGTGCATCAACTGTTGCATTTTTGTTCTTCCTTGATTTTCAATAATTTGATTCTTTGCTTTGCAGTTGTATATTGTTTCGATGGTGGATGCATTATTTGGATCCCTTCTTTTCAACACATGAAGAATCTCTCTTGGTTTGACCCCGCATATGCTCATGTCAAGCACTATTTGCTCATCCTCTTTAGACAACCTCCCACTATATAAACGTCCTTCTAATGTGGTATCTTTATCAAGTGAGTGGTTGTGAGACCTGCGTAAAATGTTAACTTTCCATTGGTCATCATTTGGCAATTTATTTCCTTTAACCAAAAATAGACAACAACACTTTTTGGTTCCGGTCCTCCTAATTTGCTATCGCTTCTCATTATTTTTGCACTAAATCCACATTATTTATGTTTTTTGCTCTTTTTTTACTTTCCTTCCCTTTCACAACCGAACCATACTCAACCACGTCGACCATACTTTTGATTATCCAATTTTTTAATACACACAACCATCCCACAAGTTTTGCCAACCGACTTACACTTCGCGATAAATTCATCCATTGAGTCAAATACCTACAAATAACATATACAAACATTTCATATGTTGCTGAAAAATATTTAAAGGACTTATTTATTTAAAGACCAATACTACCTTGTTCGTGATAAATTGAGACTTACAGTCCCATTCCATGTAATACCCCGTAATTTTATTGATTTTATTTAAGGGGGTTAATTTAATTAAATTAAATTAATTATAAATTAATCCGAATTTAAATACTGGCGACACGTGAGTTGGTATTTGATTATGATGATAATGTTGATTATTACTGGATATATGTGGTAACATATGATTATTGAATTTATTAAAATTATCGCGAGTTATAAATACGATAATTCGGGAAATTAAGATAGGATGCGCGTGTTAGTCGCGTCAGGAATCAATTTAATGAGATTTAAAAGTAAATTATAATTTTATCACCCATATGGTTATTTTGAGTGTGCCAACGTGTCCGGAGGGGTCAAAATAGTTAGAAAACATTAGTCGGGGGTTTAGTTTGGGTCTCGGGGAATTTTTAGGCCAAACTGACAACCCGGGAGGGTATTTTAGTCATTTTCATTTTCAAGGGATTTGGACCCACGAATTTTAGGGTTTATTTAGCATCCAATATTAGGGACATTAGGGCCATTATCAGCCAAAAATCAAGAGTGGGCAACGTGAGATAGAGGAGAAGTTACAAAAAAGGGCTTTCAAAGCAATAACCACCATCCACCACCATAATTCACCGGATTTGTCACCGGAGAGAGAGGGAGAACCAACCATTAACATCACCAGCATATCAGAACACCAATTATAAGGTATGTGATTTGATTTCATTTAGTTTTAGCGAATATATCATTCATGCTAGTGTAGGATTAAATGATAACCTTGAATAATGATGAACACACATGAAATTTGGAGAAGAAACCTAAATCTTGGATAGGACTTGCATGTAGATTAGTTCTGGAAGTAAATCAGTAGAAAAATCGTAGCCCTAGATAAATTAAAAATGGAGTTAGAAGAGAAATATAATAGTTCATGAGGAAATAGAAGAAAATAGGGCTTCTATGTAAATATGAAGATTTTATCCAAGAAAGGCTAATTGTTGATGATTTAAACGTTTTAGAACGTTAGGAATCATGTAATTGGGTTGTATAATGATCCCATACACTTATATTAGGATTTCACATCATGTAATGACATTTTAGGACAAATCTGGGACTGAAAAATAAAGAAACCCGTAGCCTGCAACTGTTTGATCGATCAATCGACATTTATTAGTCGATCGATCGACCATCGATCGATCGATGATCAGGCACGATCGATGGATGCCCCCATAAATGGTGACCTTTTTCCCTTTTGTGGATTGTAGCATTAACGGCCACCGAACATTATAGTTGAGGATTTTGTGCATACCTTAGGACTTGAGGGAGACCAGTAGGGATATAATTGAAACCCGAAACATATTAGGATTGAGTTGGAATGTAGCATTGAATTTGCGAGTATCCAACGAGTAATTCCCTATTTTATGATGCGGTATCATGTCTCAAATTATTAGGAGTGATGAGTTAGAATTTTGGGACATAAATAAGGAGTTAAGAGTACTGAATTAATAGGTAGGAAAGTTAGGAGACTTAGTAACCTCTTTGGTTAAGTTTAAGTACTCGAAATTATACGGCGTGAGATGTATCAGTGAAATATAATATATATCATTCGGAATAATCATAGTGTATGAATTAGACTAATGGTATAAGGCTGAGAATATACTTTAAATAATATAACAAGTAATCTGAGTTGTGTGAATTCTTAGTATACGAATTATTATGTGTACAACATACCTACCATACTTGCTATCACGGGAGGTCGGCTTTCGAAACAGGGCCATAAAATCTTTGTGTGCCTACGAGGGTATTTAGATTGGTGCCTTAAGGACATAGGGCTGTGAATGGCTTATTTGTGAGTTAATAAGTCAGATGACCATGGGAGTGTAGGTATGTGCATGACCCATGGGTATGTGAACTATGTTCGCCTCCAATATGTGTGATTTTGCTTATTAAAACGGTTCCTAAGAGATTCAGAACATGTAGTCCTTACGTACGTGATGTACCGGGATTCGATCACAGAGTATGTGTGCACCGCAGCATAGCCTAGGGGTGCCCTATTTGTATATTTGTGCTGAGAATAATATACTTGTAATTTTAACGAACTCATTTGTTAAAGTGTGAATATAAATTATTGGGACATTTTGAATGAAATTTAATACGGAGAATTTCCTATCGTAGCTGTTATACACTAATTTGATTAATGAAAGGGTGAGATACACTCAGGTTATATTAGAAGGTTATAAATAAACCTCCATATTATAATGTGAGAATAAGAAGGGATACACACTAGTTAGTTAACGACATAACTAGGACGGGTTAAAGATATACGTTAGGTGTGCACATTAGTTGAGAGGTGAGGAACTCACGTGAGGGCACGTAATTTAAACTGTTTTCACCTCATGCTCTGACCCGTTTTCTTTCAAATCTATTTTTCTTGTAAAACCTTTTAGGTGCCCAGCCACAGGGACACCAAGCATAGGATTTCCATTCCATTGACGTGTTGTAGCTGCTGTGGAAGTTACAGGATCTCGATAGTAGATGCCTCCACATTCTACATTGATTCTATTTCGGAGTCATTTATTATTTCCATTACTATTCTGTTATGACTGTGATGTGATTGTGGTATCATTAGCTAATAATTTAATTGGTTGCATGTCCATTTAATTTAATAAAATTTGACAACTCACTTTTTTAAATATTAGGTGGATAGTAATTGTTTAAAAACAAATGTTTTTGACAATGATGTTATGAACTGAACCAACTTGATATTTTGTATTAAATTGAATAAAGGAGTAGCTACCCGGTATTTAATTAGTTGGGGTGTCACATTCCATTTCTTCCTTATCACCGCTACTATAACTTTTATATGATTGTATTAGAGATAATGAATTCATAATATTTGTTTCATGTGAAATTATGTCCTGAAATTAAAATTAATTTGAAATTAATAACATATTGATCCAATTGTAATTATTATTTAATATTTGCGATTACTCAACTATTAATTTTCTTGGATTTTTTCCATAATAGGTTGTTTTGAAGAATGTAATTTGGTTCAATATTGAGGGTCAAGATTTTTTGGTAATGTGAGGAGCAATTTTTTGTTGTATAAGATTTTGAGAAAAAGAGGATTGTTTTGATATATTATTTATTGTTGGGACTGTTTTTTATTATATTAACGAGTGTTTGTATTTTATTGGACTCTTTTTTTAGTTGCTAATCATTATTGATTTTACATGATTTTGGTTGCTTGATTTATCTGAGAAAGGATGGTAATTCTAGAAAGAAAGTTGTTGTACGCAGCAACTTCTGTTTTGGCGGTGGACTATAACAAAGGGTACAATGGTAAATTTTCGGTTTACACTTTTAAAAAACTCTCGGGTGTTGTTAATGAGAAGTGATGGTGCATTTAAAAACTCCCTTTAAGATCCTCATTTACATCATTTTAAACATTAAATGAACTCGTGTTCAACGTTGGATAATAAAAATATTGACTCAATATCTTTAGTGGCGGAATGCCAAAAACGAAAGCCAAGCCCCACAATCTATCACCGAATTTAGTGGGTACGTGTGCAACATGGGACTTTATCTAGTTTGACTTCTCACTAATATGGGATCGGGTATTTGTTACAATCTCGATTTCACGCCATCAAGTTACAGATTTGATTGTCTATCACCGACTAATGCATGTCAACCCGATAAAAAATTTTGTCAACTTGTGCTATTCTTAAGGGCTAGACCTGTCAATGGGTCGTGTCGAGTCATGTTCGTGTCATTTTTTATCGTGTTCGGGTCTTATTGGGTTCGTGTCTAAACGGGTGACTTTTTTATCATGTGAAAAAATCATATCCAAACCCGACTTGTTATGTTATCGTGTTGTGTTCACTCGTTAATACCCATTAAGAAAATGAATTATTTTGAATTATATACAAATTGACATATTATCTCATTTTTTAACCCCAAATAGACCCATTAATTTATTGACTTTACTAAATCTCGCATTTAGTAAAATTATTTATGATTAAATTAACATTACGCTACATAAATTATTTATAAATTCCAAAAGTATATCTTATTTACTTAAATTAATGGGTCATAACGGATTTTATCAGGTATTAACGGGTGAAGGGGGTCAACCTTAACCCAACTCGTTAACTATCGTGTCTTATCGGGTTGGCACTGATATGACCCGAACCCATTAAGGGTCCACCCATTAACTTATAACTTTGTGTTGGTTCGTATCGTGTTATCGTGTCGTGACTCATTTTGCCAGGTCTATTCAGGATGACCTCTTATTTTATGATGGAAAGTTATGGGAGGATATTGATGCATTACGTTCCGAAGGCCACAAGAATCAAAATATCTCCTTAACATCCTCATCTTATGACGAGAATCGAGAATCCAATGCAAACAATAAATCTAAATGGGATATTGACCTAAACAAAAGGGGCATTCATATTTAGATCCTATTAGACCTTTTTTGAGACATTCTAGCCCCACCATGTTTTCCCCTTATATGTAAGTCCTACTATTAATTTTTTGGAACTTTTTTTTTACAATTTTACCCTTTTAAAACCAACCATCCGTAACTTCCTTGAGGAAGTTACATAAGTGGTTGAACTTTTTTTTAATCCTCAAATGATCATAAATTTTAATTGACAAATCCGTTTTTCGCAAAATTACTATTTTTGAAATCTGCTCGACGAGATCTATCAAACAAGATCCATGAAGCCCATATAATTTCAAAGAAAAAAATTACACACACAGTAAAACTTTATTGTATGCACCAGAAAGAGAAATAGGTTTATATCTGTAACTTTTTCACAAACAGTAATATTTACTGTGCAAACACAGTATATATATATATATATATAGACACACACACACACACACAGAGTGGATCTAAACCCTTTTTTTTCGAAATTATCTTATTTTTAAAGGTCCACGCTATCCAACAACCTTCATTAGAGCTTCGATTTGGGGTGGGTAGGGTTAGCATTTGGTTAGTTTATATTTGTAACATTTTCACAAATAGTAACATTAACTGTGTTATAACACAGTATATATATATATACGGTGAATCCAAACCTCTTTTTCGGATATTATCTTATTTTTAAGCGGCATCCAATCTCCAACACCACCCACCCCCATTGTCGGAGCTACAACAACATTCATCAGAGCTCTCTGATTTGGGGTGACATAGAGTGCCGTTGGCGCGGACCTTAGGAAATAAGAGAATATTTCATAAATGGGGTCTGGATCAACTGAAGCTCCGGGTTGGGGTGGCTAGGGTTAGTATTGGGTTAGTTTACATTTGTAATATTTTTACAAACAGTGACATTTACTGTATTATAATACAGTATATATATATACGGTTGATCTAAACATCTTTTTTTTATATTGTCTTATTTTTAACGGTCCGCGCTAGCGGCATCCAATCCCCACTACCACTCACCCCCATTGTCGGATTTATTACAACCTTCATCAGAGCTCTGATTTTGAGTGACATGGGGTGCCGCTGGCGCGGACCTTAGGAAATAAGAGAATATTTGATAAATGGGGTTTGAATCCACCGGAGCTCCAGTTTGGGGTGAGTAGGGGTAGCATTGGGTTAGGTTTATATCTGTAATATTTTCACAAATAATAAATGTTACTGTTTTTGAAAATGTTACATCGGCATCCCATGCCACCTCAAATCAGAGCTCTGATGAAGGTTGTTGGAGCTCCGACAATGGGGGTGGGTGATGGTGGGGATTGGATGCCGCTATCGCGGACTGTTAAAAATAAGATAATATCAGAAAAAAGAGGTTTGGATCCACCGTGTATATATATATATATACATATATATGTATATATATATATGTATATATATATATGTATATATATATATATATATATATATATATATATATATATATATATATATATATATATATATATATACTGTGTCACAGTAAATGTTAATGTTTTTGAAAATGTTATCGATATAAACTTAACCTAATGCCACCCCTACTCACCCCAAACCGGAGCTCCGGTGGATCCAAACCCCATTTATCTAATATTCTCTTAAACTCAGAGGTCCGCATCAGCGGCACCATATGCCACTACTACCCATCCCAAACCATAGCTCTGATGAAAGTCGTTGAAACTCCGACAATGGGGGTGGGTAGTGGTGGGGATTGAATGTCGCTAGCGTAAACCTTTAAAAATATGATAATTTAAAAAAAAAAAAAAAGGTGTGGATCTACCGTGTGTATACATATATATATTGTGTAATATTAACTCAGTAAATGTTACTGTTTGTGAAAATGTTATATATATATATAAAACTATTTCATAAATATATTAACACAGTAAGTGTTATTGTTTGTGAAAATGTCACAGATATAAAACTATTTCATTTTCTGGTGTATACAATAAAGTTTAATATCTGTGACATTTTTATAAACAATAGCATTTACTGTATTATCACATTATATATATATATATATATGCTCCTATTTTTAAAGGTCTGCGCCACCGACACCTAATGACATCCCTACTCACCCCAAACCGGCGCTCCGGAGGATCCATATCTCATTTATCCAATCTTATTTTAAAGGGTCCGCGCCAGCGGCACCCCATGACACTCCGGTGGATCTAAAATCCATTTATTCAAAAGTCTCTTATTTTCAAAGGTCCGCCCCATCGGCACCACATGCCACCCTTACCCACCCCAAATTGGACCTATGATGAACGTCGTTGAAGCTTCAACAATGGGGTTAAGGATTGGATGCCGCTAGCGCGGACTTTTAAATAAAAGGTAATTTTAAAAAAATAGGGTTTAGATCCACCGAATATATATATATATATATATATATAGCCGACCCCAAATAATTGGAAAAAGGCTTTGTTGAGTTGAGTATATATATATACTGTGTAATATTACCATAGTAAATGTTATTGTCTGTTTGTGAAAATGTCACATAGATAAAACTATTTCATATTCTAGTGCATACAGTAAAGTTTACTGTTTGTGTAAATTTTTTTCTTTGAAATTTTATAGTCTCCATGGATCTTGTTTGATAGATCTCATCGAGCAAATTTCAAAAAAAGTAATTTTGTGAAAAATGGATTTGTGAATCAAAAGTTATGACCATTTTAAGATTATAAAAAAAAAGTCCAACCACTTATGTAACTTCCTAAAGGAAGTTACGGATGATTAGTTATAAAAGGGTAAAATTATGAAAAAATTCCCTAAAAAGTTGGAATATAACCTATATGATTGTTGAAAAGTCAATGGGACTTATATGTATGTTGACCTGGCAAATGGGACTTATATACAAATTGACATATTATCTCATTTTTTAACCCCAAATAGACCCATTAATTCATAGACTTTACTAAATCTCGCATTTAGTAAAATTCTTTATGTTTAAATTAGCATTACGCTACATAAATTATTTATAAATTCCAAAAGTATATCTTATTTACTTAAATTAATGGGTCATAACAGATTTTATCAGGTATTAACGGGTGAAGGGGGTCAACCTTAACCCGACTCGTTAACTATCGTGTCTTATCGGGTTGGCACTGATATAATCCGAACCCATTAAGAGGTCACCCATTAACTTATAACTTCGTGTCGATTCGTATCGAGTTATCGTGTCGTAACTCATTTTGTCAGGCCTATTCAGAACGCTCCCTTATTTTATGATGGAAAGTTATGGAAGGATATTGATGCATTACGTTCTCAGAGCAACAAGAATCAAAATATCTCCTTAACATCCTCATCTTATGACGAGAATCGAGAATACAATGCAAACAATAAATCTAAATGGGATATTTACCTAAACAAAAAGATTGTGGTACACATCACATGTTAATATAATGTTATTGAACTTTATTAAAGGAATGATACTAAAATAATATTAATTTATTAATGTGTAAATAGTTGAGGATCTTGTACCGGTTGTAATAAATCATACAATTGACTTTACAACTGAAGAAATAAAAAGATACTTACTGTCCTTCTCACTCTTTTCACCATCATTCACTTGCATCCTCTCTCTTCTAACTCTAATCCTATCTATTCTCACTATCTGATGCTCCCTTCTCACTATCCTTCTCTTTCTCATACACTCCCTTATCACTAATATTTTCACCGTAATTATCACTCTCATCCTCTCCATTATTATCACCATCCTCACTCTTATCCTCTACACTCTCATCAGTATCACTTTCACTTTTATCGTCATTAATATCCTCGCTTTCATGCTCAATCTGCTTCCCACTCTTAACATTCTCCTTATCACTCATCTCGATCGTATCACTATATGCATCCTTAGTATCTTAATAACTCACTACATATATATTTCCTTATTCTTTGTCATTTTATTTTTCTCCACACCCCATTTTTCCTCTATATCTTTCTTGCTCAACAAGTTCACTTGAAGTATTAGAATCCACATGATTTTCAATTGTTGCTAACTCCCGCCTCTTGCGCATTAAACTTATCGGAGGTTTATAATTAGGTTTCTCCATATTTTAATTTATAAGACAAACTTTATATATTACAAGTACATTACCAAGAAAAATAATACAACTACATTTGATTTATAAACTCTGAAAGTCGTTGACTTTAATACATTGAAATATTAATAAGAAATCGGCATTATAGTGTCGAAACACCCTATTCGGTATTCTTTTAATCAGTGTGCCTGGAATCTCTTGACCACGTATCACCGAAACTTAGTGATGATATCTTCGAAGAAAATTATATTTCAATTAGTTGTTTAATACTAAGTGTAGGCATCGTCTTCGATGATAGATCATCAAAGGTTTTGTGAGGAAGTTCATATTTTAAAGTCTTTAAAATTAGGTCCAGTTTTACAATTCTCTTACATGCATTTGGTGTTTTGTGATCCTATGTCATTTTTAATGAAAAATTCATTAAATATCATACGTTTTTATGTTTTAAGGTTAAATATAAGGTTTATTCAGTTCTTTACACAATGTAAGCTTTTTCAAGAAAATAACAAACAATATAAACATATTTCAACACACCTCTTATGTATATAATGGAGATTGTATTTAATTCATCCAAATGCTCTTCAAATTCAATATAGATTTTTAGGGTTATAAGTGTTTTAGGGCTTGCTTCTTCAGATTTTAGAGAGAGAAGGAAAAAGAAAAAGAATGGAAAACCTTACACCCACCATTTTAAACCAAATACAATTCAAATGAGTATATGGAAACCACAAAATGCTTGTCATTCTAATATTATCCACTTTTTATGGAATGAAAATCAACCTAATATTATCATTTATACATTTGATTTTAATTTGGTTCAAACTATTGGGCAATGTAGAACAAATTTAAAATAAATTATTTAATTAAAAAAATCACATACTACAGCTTATGTGATGTAACAACCCGTCCTTTTGGAGACGATTAAATTCCATAATTAAATATAATTGGGAGTTGGAGAATTTCCCAGAATAGTGATTTTTAGAATTTTTAAGGATTAGATGACTTTCGATGGATGAA
This sequence comes from Sambucus nigra, assembly GCA_949130495.1. Classification (NCBI taxonomy): domain Eukaryota; kingdom Viridiplantae; phylum Streptophyta; class Magnoliopsida; order Dipsacales; family Adoxaceae; genus Sambucus; species Sambucus nigra. The sequence continues at coordinate 684,749,043 of OX422211.1, forward strand.
TTACTTACTTTTGGGATAAAGTAAATGAATTGGAATATTTTAATCATATGTCGCTGCTGGGTAAAGTGACAGAAGATAATATTTTAATGAGAATACCGCATTTATTTAATTTGGGTTGAAATAGTGATTTGCGGTCAAGTACCTTGGATGAAAATTTCGACTGCACCGTGTGTCTCAGAATGTCCGAGATAGTCGGAAAAGAGTGTCCGATTGTCGAAATTGAGTTTCGGGTAATTTTAGGGGTAAAAGTAACTCGTAATTGGGTAAACGAGTCATTTTTGGGTTTTAAGGGTTAAAACCCTTTTTCTCCTTATAAAAGGAGGGAGAGTGGGAGAAAAAGAGAAAGAGAAGAGAGAAAAGAGAGAAGAGAGAGAGGAGGAGAGAAAAAGAGGAAAAAGGGGGAGGTTCCGACCAAACACGGCGGGAATCGGCTCGAGGACGTCGGATTTTATCCACGAGGCAAGTGTTTACTTGCTTTATTTACTTTTTGCATAAATATCTCATACCGTAGTTTGGTATAAACAAACCCTAAAGATTTTGGGTTGGGTTTCGTGGATAAAACGGGTTTTGGGGAGTTAAAACAAATAAACCCCTAAAAATTTCATATTTGGAGAAATTTAGAAATTAATCAAAATAAATTGGTGGTTTAGGATTCTAGGATGTTTAGAACCCTTAAAATATGTATATTTGTAGTTGGTTGAGGTAGTAGGACGTTGGTTAAGGCGACAAAAGCTTGGGAGAAGCTTTAATTGCCGAAATCTTCTCGAAGAAGATGATGAATAGTAACCCGTGGCTTGTAGGGCCATTTCGGCCAGGAAAGGGCTGATTTAGCATTCGGGAAAAACATGAAAGTTTTAGATATTTTCGATACGGTCGCGTGGGCGCTGACCGCGTATTTTTATGATTTTTTCTCGATTTGATATGATTTTTACAAAATGACAGTTCCGGATTGAAATTTCCAACTCGAAAATCAAATCGGGAATTGGAAAAATAAAGGCTAGATAAAATCGTGTAGATGTTCGGGATAATTTTCGGTGTAGTTTAGAAACTCCGTTAATGAATTTGGGTTGTTGGATCAAGGAATTGAGGAATTTAATTTTGGGAGACCTGGTGTGACCGGTCGACCGCTCCCTTGGGGCCGGTCGACCGCGTCAAGGAAAAAGGGCCTACCGCTTTGTTTCGTAGGCTTATTTGCAACCCGCGGTCGACCGGGGGTCCAGGACCGATCGACCGGTGCCCTGTTTTCAGCCCAAGATTTTGGAGATTATTATTACTTCTCCTCTTTGAGTTTAAAGTTTAAGGGCCTTCTAAATTAGAGTATTATAGAGGGTTATGTCCTAAAGGACTTGATGAATTGGGAATATATATATATATATATATATATATATATATTCACTTAGAGTGAATTTGTATAATTGGGAATATCCAATCAATCCTTAAATGATGATTAAGGTAATTATTATTTAGAAAAGTGAGGAAATACTTGGGTTTAGTATCATGCGTATATGTATGTATGATTATGATTCTTTGAGAGAATCTTTGGGATTAATGGTCATCGCTAGATGTAGTTGGCAATTATGGCCATGTGTATATATTCTAGGATAAATATAAGGTACATATATGTATATACTATGTGATTAAAGTATATATATATATGATATGATGTAAATGATTTTGAAAATGTAAGACTGAATATTTTCAAAATGGAAAAGAAATGATTTTCATAAATGTTAATTTATGGATACACACCTCTCTAAATCGCTATCATAAGGGAAGTTGCGCGCGTGAGGTGAATCCCCTTGGCTAATGAATGCAGGGTGGATATAGTCCTATACGCCATATGGGCGAATTTTTATGTTTACTGCGCTGGTTAGGTGATTCTGGGTGTGGTCATGACTATCCCGCACGCATATGGCCGCTTCCCGACGTTAGTAGGTTCCCAGGTTGCCTTGTTTGATAGGCTCTGGAAGATGATAGCCATTTAGGGGCGCGTTCAATGGGGAAACTCGAAGGGGCGGTCTTAGTTTTATTAAACCAATTTATGATAATAAATTGGCTTTAATTTACATTTCCTGGATATGAGAAGGGAAATGGGATAAAGGTTTTGGCTTCGGTAACACTCCCGGATGGCAGAAGGGACGTGGAAGCATATGTTATGATCAAAGCATTTTTATGATAATGAAAATGGCTTTGAATACATTTCCTGAGTATAAAAAGGGAAATGGGATGATATAAAATGAAAAATAATTTTTATGATAATAAAACTGGCTTTTAAAAGCATATGATTTGTTAAAGTAATTCATGATAATGAATTGGCTTTTAGATTTACATTTCCTAGATATAAGAAAGGAAATGGGAAGTTTTGAGAAAAATGAAAGTATTGATAAATACTTTATATATGAACCCTCAGTCCGGGAGATAGATCCGGATGTTTATGGTAATATGTATATATATGGATAAATCGAGTTCCGAGGGTCTAATGGATCCCGACGATCGCCTTGCCGCGTAGTAGTGTATCAAGGGTTCCTTGTTTGTATTTCTCTTTGCGAGACACCCCACGCACGAATATGGCAATGTGTTGAGACTAGGGAGAAGTTTAATCCTTAGTGCTCTAATATTATTAATTCTTATGGTATATATATTTATATATATCTTTCTGTACTGAGGGACTGGCGGATCTCAACGATCAACCGTGCCGCGTAGTAGTGTATCGGGGGGGTTCCTTATTTGGATTTCGCTTTACGAGACACCCCACGCACGAACATGGCATAGCGTTGAGACTGGAGTAATGTTTAGCCCTTAGTACTTGGACTATCTAGGGTTGATAGTGGTTGGGTGATAGACTAGTTTAGCAGGGTAACTTGGCTAGGATATTTAGAGGGATGCGCTAGGAGTTCACAGTTAGTGGAGAGCTGAGGGGTATCTCATGGGAGTGCGATACCAAACTTAAATATGAGATAAAACCTTTTTCTAAAAATAAGGCATTTATGCACTTGCTAAATATTTTCAAAACTCATGCTCTGACCCGTTTATCTACTTTTTCTTTCTTGCTATATATATATATATTATATAGGTGTCCAGACACAGGGGCGCCTGGATGGCACTTCTTTTGAGTTAGACGTCAGCTGCAGCAGCTGTGGATGCGTGCAGGTTCTCGATAGTCGCATCTACCTTTGTACTCTAGATAGGAGGTACTGTATAAATATTCGGGCCAATGGCCCAAATGCATTTAGTTATTCTTTTAGCATCATTCGATATGGTTGTATATTTTTGACCAAGTGTTCGGTTATTTTATTTCATTTCAGTTTCATTTCCGCAAAATTTATGTGGATGTTTTAATTGTAGTTATTAAAAAAAAGAGTAGTTAAGTAAAATTTTGACACCGGCCTAATAGGTTATTAGTAATTAAATGGATTTTCGACAGTGATGCTAAGAATGATCCATATGTGACTCCTGTTTTAATTTGATATAGGAGTGATCGCCCGGTATCCCATTGGGCGGGGTGTTACAGATGGTATGTCCTTAGGAATCTGTGCGGACGTACTACGCTTTCAGCGTTGCTCTCAATTTGTTATAGAGCCTCGGAATTAGGATTGTTGATTGCTCTTGTGAGGTTTCGTTCTCCTGCCATATTATAAGATTATAGTGATCTTTTACGCGCTCGTATGAGAATCGTGTGCGGAACTTGGATGGCAACAGGAGGTGGGGCTTAGCTGGAGCAGCTGGTAGAAGTTGGGGACGAGGACCTTAGTAGAGGTCACTCTCCTTGTGGAAATTGCTAAGAGTTTTGGTGACTACTGCTAAAGTATAGTAGTTATGAGTACCGTAGTACCCCCGTAGTAGAGTGTGGTACTAAAGTTGGATTTCTCAGTGAAGTAAGGATTCGAAGGGGATCTTACGGATAGTTTTAACCGTGAGTCCCCATGATTTCAGCATAAATAAAAAGAATGTTGTTTTGGATTATTCACATGAGGATCGGCTAGAGGCCGATAGTGAATAAAGAGTGATATGGAGAATGGGTATGTTCAAGGACCCCATTGGTGGTCATCCACCCGGGGAATTTGTGAAACAAAGTTGTTGTTATGAGTTTTACCTCGGATAATGAAGTTATGTTTGGTGTGACTAGATAAAGTCGCGGTATTAGTTAGCCCTAGACTCGTGTATGTAATTTGAGTTGTGGCGGTATCAATAACATTATATCATGTATGTCTATGTGTTTTCCGCGATAGCGGAATTTTATTTTCCTTCATTCGCCATAAAGGCGGGTGTTGATATATTGTATATATATATAAATATGGTTTGGGATGCTCGTTTTATATGTCTATACGAGTATGGTAATATGGTGAGCATATAATGTTATTGGTTGTTCGGAGCGATAGCACGCTAATGATGGCAAGACTATCGTGTCCGCAGTTCCAGGGTGGAACGGGTTGTTGTTGCGGTGTCTCACCTGGATACAGGCTGAGTTCGCCTTTATTATTATGGGTTAATGGAACTTCGATGAGCAGAGGTATCCTTATCGTGATTTGAATATATGGCGACCTTATATATATGATTTAAGGCCACAGGATTATTATTGAGCTGTAAAATTAAGCTCATTGTTGGTTTACGCGAGGACTGAATATTAGTACGAGCGCTTGGTGGTGTGACTCTTAGTTAGAGATAGGAGTTCAGACCACCTTTTGTTGAAAGGGGATAGGATTTTCCCGATTGCATGTTTGAACTAACGGACCTCCATGACCGACAAAGTTAAGTAGGAGTGTGTGGAGGGGTTCCTTATTTGGATTTCGCTTTGCGAGACGCTCCATACATGAATCTTAACGGTGTCGAGAGTGGATAGATGTTATAGGATGCAAGGATGTCGTTTTGGTGGAAAAGTCTTATAGTGTGAATGAACCACTATAGACTATGAGCCCTGTGAAGATGGTATACTTATGGAAATGTTGTGCTATGGAAAAGCACTATAGTGGTCCTATCATCACAAGTGAGTGGGTGAAGTAAGACTTAGAGAAATTGATTGAAGGTTACGGCTAGGCCTTAATGAAAAGGCAAATTTTGAGGAAATATGTTTTGGGTATGATGTTCGTAGTGCTTCACAAGATTGGGCGCTTCGATTGGCTAGGTTTCCTTCCGTATGGACGAAAGGATAAGATAGTAGAAATGCGTTCGTAGGTTAGCGTGGTAGAATCTAGGACGTCCCACTGGTGTGCCTTAGGTCTCTATATCTCGACGACCGACAACGCGAGGGAGTAGTGTAACGGGAGGGTTCCTTGTTTGGATTTCGCCTTGGCGAGACGTCCCATGCACGAAACCAAGAAAATTTCGGGAGTTGATAGAGGCCTTGGGCACTAGGGATATATTTATGATTAGACTTGTCTCGCGTAGGTAGGGTAATGCATAGACTGTAGCATTATTAGGATGTAGGTTCGATAGAATTAGTGGCGCCGAGGTTAGGAGAATTTCATTTCGCGGGTTGGGAGAACCCATATGTGAGTATTACACTGAGGAAAGGAGACCCTTATTGGGAGAGAGTGTTATGTGTCGGACGTTCGCAATATTTGTGCAGATGTGCACAAGTTAGAAGGGTGTATGGGAACTTTGGTGAGATGGTTTTATATACCGCCTAAAATAGGATGGGCGTAATATATAAAGTTGAAGCTTTGCAAGATGTAAAGAGGTAGTTATAGACTCGTTTCTCTTACTGGTAGTAAGAGAAGTCGTCGGAGTAACGCGTCATCGTTTTGCGTTAGGGGTAGAGATTTAGATGAGCTTGTGGTAAAGCTAGAACTTCGGAGTACACCTTGAGATAGGTGAAATTTGTAAAGGACTATCGGGTTAGCACCTTTTGGTTTTGGGGGTACTAAGACATAGTGGAATTGGTGATTGTAGTTTGGTGATGTAGGTTATATCTGAATTTCGAGGAAGAAATTATGTTGTAAGGGGGGGAGTATGTAACAACCCGTCCTTTTGGAGACGATTAAATTCCATAATTAAATATAATTGGGAGTTGGAGAATTTCCCGGAATAGTGATTTTTAGGATTTTCGAGGATTAGATGATTTTCGATGGATGAATTAATTACTTTTGGGATAAAGTAAATGAATTGGAATATTTTAATAATATGTCGCTGCTGGGTAAAGCAACAGAAGATAATATTTTAATGAGAATACCACATTTATTTAATTTGGGTTGAAATAGTGATTTGCGGTCAAGTACCTCGGATGAAAATTTCGACTGCACCGTGAGTCACGGAATGTCCGAGATAGTCGGAAAAGAGTGTCCGATTGTCGAAATTGAGTTTCGGGTAATTTTAGGGGTAAAAGTAACTCGTAATTGGGTGAACGAGTCATTTTTGGGTTTTAAGGGTTAAAACCCTTTTTCTCCTTATAAAAGGAGGGAGAGTGGGAGAAAAAGAGAAAGAGAAGAGAGAAAAGAGAGAAGAGAGAGAGGATGAGAGAAAAAGAGAAAAAGAGGAAAAAGGGGGAGGTTCCGGCCAAACACCGCGGGAATTGGCTCGAGGACGTCGGATTTTATCCACGAGGCAAGTGTTTACTTGCTTTATTTACTTTTTGCATAAATATATCATACCGTAGTTTGGTATAAACAAACCCTAAAGATTTTGGGTTGGGTTTTCGTGGATAATATGGGTTTTTGGGAGTTAAAACAAATAAACCCTTAAAAATTTCATATTTGGAGAAACTTAGAAATTAATCGAAATAAATTGGTGGTTTAGGGTTCTAGGATGTTTAGAACCCTTAAAATATGTATATTTGTAGTTGGTTGAGGTTGTAGGATGTTGGATAAGGCGACAAAAGCTTGGGAGAAGCTTTAATGGCCGAAATCTTCTCGAAGAAGATGATGAATAGTATCCCGTGGCTTGTAGGGCCATTTCGGCCGGGAAGAGAACTGATTTAGCTTTCAGCCAAAACATGAAAGCTGTATATCTTTTTGATACAGTCGTGTGCGTACTAACCGCGTATTTTTCTGATTTTTCCTCAATTTGATATGATTTTTACAAGATGGCAGTTCCGGGTTGAAATTTCCAACTCGAAAATCAAATCGGGAATTGGAAAAATAAAGGCTAGAATAAATCGTGTAGATGTTCGGGATAATTTTTGGTGTAGTTTAGAAACCCCGTTAATGAATTTGGGTTGTTGGATCAAGGAATTGAGGAATTTAATTTTGGGAGACCTGGTGTGACCGGTCGACCGCGCCCTTGGGGCCGGTCGACCGCGTCAAGGAAAAAGGGCCTACTGCTTTGTTTCGTAGGCTTATTTGCAACCCGCAGTCGACCGGGGGTCCAAGATCGATCGACCGGTGCCCTGTTTTCAGCCTAAGATTTTGGAGATTATTATTACTTCTCCTCTTTGAGTTTAAAGTTTAAGGGCCTTCTAAATTAGAGTATTATAGAGGGTTATGTCCTAAAGGACTTGATGAATTGGGAATATATATATATATATATATATGTATATATATATATATATATATATATATATATATATATATATATATATTCACTTAGAGTGAATTTGTATAATTGGGAATATCCAATCAATCCTTAAATGATGATTAAGGTAATTATTATTTAGAAAAGTGAGGAAATACTTGGGTTTAGTATCATGCGTATATGTATGTATGATGATGATTCTTTGAGAGAATCTTTAGGATTAATGGTCATCGCTAGATGTAGTTGGCAATTATGGCCATGTGTATATATTCTAGGATAAATATAAGGTACATATATGTATATACTATGTGATTAAAGTATATATATATATATGATATGATGTAAATGATTTTGAAAATGTAAGACTGAATATTTTCAAAATGGAAAAGAAATGATTTTCATAAATGATAATTTATGGATACACACCTCTCTAAATCGCTATCATAAGGGAAGTTGCGCGCGTGAGGTGAATCCCCCTGGCTAATGAATGCAGGGTGGATATAGTCCTATAGGCCATATGGGCGAATTTTTATGTTTACTGCGCTGGTTAGGTGATTTTGGGTGTGGTCATGACTATCCCGCAGGCATATGGCCGCTTCCCGACGTTGGTAGGTTCCCAGGTTGCCTTGTTTGATAGGCCCTGGAAGATGATAGCCATTTAGGGGCGCGTCCAGTGGGGAAACCCGGAGGGGTGGTCTTAGTTTTATTAAAGCAATTTATGATAGTAAAATTGCTTTAATTTACATTTCATGGATATGAGAAGGGAAATGGGATAAAGGTTTTGGCTTCGGTAACACTCCCGGATGGAAGAAGGGACGTGGAAGCATATGTTATGATCAAAGCATTTTTATGATAATGAAAATGGCTTTGAATACATTTCCTGAGTATAAAAAGGGAAATGGGATGATATAAAATGAAAAAGAATTTTTATGATAATAAAATTGGCTTTTAAAAGCATATGATTTGTTAAAGCAATTCATGATAATGAATTGGCTTTTAGATTTACATTTCCTAGATATAAGAAAAGAAATGGGAAGTTTTGAGAAAAATGAAAGTATTGATAAATACTTGATATATGAACCCTCAGTTCGGGAGATAGATCCGGATGTTTATGGTAATATGTATATATACGGATAAATCGAGTACCGAGGGTCTAATGGATCCCGACGATCGACCTTACCGCGTAGTAGTCTATCGGGGGGGTTCCTTGTTTGGATTTCGCTTTGCGAGACACCCCACGCACGAATATGACAATGTGTTGAGACTAGGGAGAAGTTTAATCCTTAGTGCTCTAATATTATTAATTCTTATGGTAAATATATTTATATATATCTTTCTGTACTGAGGGACTGGCGGATCTCGACGATCGACCGTGCCGCATTGTAGTGTATCGGGGGGTTCCTTGTTTGGATTTTGCTTTGCAAGACACCCCACGCACGAACATGGCATAGCGTTGAGACTGGAGTGAAGTTTAGCCCTTAGTACTTGGACTATCTAGGGTTGATAGTGGTTGGGTGATAGACTAGTTTAGCAGGGTAGCTTGACTAGGATGTTTAGAGGGATGCGCTAGGAGTGCACAGTTAGTGGAGAGCTGAGGGGTATCTCATGGGAGTGCGATACCAAACTTAAATATGAGATAAAACCTTTTTCTAAAAATAACGCATTTATGCACTTGCTAAATATTTTCAAAACTCGGGCTCTGACCCGTTTATCTACTTTTCCTTTCTTGCTATATATATATATTATATAGGTGTCCAGACATAGGGACGCCTGGATGGCACTTCTTTTGAGTTAGACGTCAGCTGCAGTAGCTGTGGATGCGTGCAGGTTCTCGATAGTCGCATATACCTTTGTACTCTAGATAGGAGGTACTGTATAAATATTCGGGCCAATGGCCCAAATTCATTTAGTTATTCTTTTAGCATCATTCGATATGGTTGTATATTTTCGACCGAGTGTTCGGTTATTTTATTTCATTTCAGTTTCATTTCTGCAAAATTTGTGTGGATGTTTTAATTGTAGTTGTTAAAAAAAAGAGTAGTTAAGTAAAATTTTGACACTGGCCTAATAGGTTATTAGTAATTAAATGGATTTTCAACAGTGATGCTAAGAATGATCCATATGTGACTCCTGTTTTAATTTGATATAGGAGTGATCGCCCGGTATCCCATTAGGCGGGGTGTTACATGTGAGTGCCTATATTTTATAGTGGGAATAACCGAAAACAACCCTTTCCTTCTTGATGGGATGACTCATAAAATTCAATAAGTTTCTGAGCATATGCATCCTTGAGACTGGGGTTGAAAAAATGAATTATATTTGTTTTGAAAAATTCATTGTGTCCTAAATTTTATATAAAGCTAGACCATTAAAAGTGTGGCCCGCATCAAAATATGTGCGCTGCGTGTAATACATAGTGAGACTATAATTTATGAGTCTTTCATTTCTTAAACACAATTCACACCACAAATGACTATCCGCTGTAAGTGTGACTGTTAATCATGTCCAGTATTTAGGATACTAATTCGAAAGAATAAAATTATGTCTCAATATCATATTTTATGAAAAACTTTAGGTTTTCATATTCTTTGAAAATATAAGGTACAAACTCCAACTATTTCCATATTGTTGGGGTTCCATATGACTGCACCAAAAATAAAAAATGGCCACGACATAATGGTCATGGTCCAAATCCATGACCATGCCCTCAAAGATGTAACCCTATATGTGAATCCACATAGGGGTAACTTAAACCATTAAATGATCACAGGCTACGATCCAAAACCGTGACCCTAATCGGGAGAAAATTAGCGCCAAAATAGTCACGTATTAAGTCACGATTGAGAATCGTGACCATTATCAAGAAACCGTAACAATTTTGGTGTGATATATGGTCACAATTGCGAACTGTGACCTGATATTGTGACAACTTTTGATTTCAAAATAGTCACGAAAAAGGGTTGAGGGTTAGAAATCATGACCAGCTTTAGGTGACCAAGAGGAATAAAATGTGACAAATAAAATTAAATCAAATTTGTTACGGACCGGATTATGGTCCCAAATCATGACTTAATTTTGATTGTAAATAGAACTCGATAGGGTTTTATTTTCATTCCAGTCAACCTTATTCTCTCTCTCTCTCTCTCTATCTATCTATCTATCTACCTATCTATCTATCTATCTATATCTCTCTCTCTCAAACCAATCGACTCACTCTCTCGAAAACCACCACTCTAATCAGGACTCTCTCTCACTCTCTCTCTCTCTTAAAAACCCACAAGATCAATCTCTCTCTAACTATATATATATATATATATATATATGTGTGTGTGTGTGTGTGTGTGTGTGTGTGTGTGTGTGTGTGTGTGTATTTTTTAATGTATGTTTGTGTAAGTGTATGTGTTAGGGAAAAAGTTTAAGGGTTTTTATTTGGGTTTTGTGTTGCTGAAACTTGTGTTGCAATTAGAGTTTTATATTGCTGGAATTTGTGTTGCAATTAGGGTTTTATATTGATGAATTTGTGTAAATTGTCTTTCGTATTTTGGACTGAATTTTTATTACTGAAATTTAAGGTTTAGAGGTGATATTTAGAGACACACCTTATAACATAAATATAATTATTTATATACACATTGACATTTTCAATATTATCTTTGTGCATGTACATTATCATGTGTAAAACTATTTTTTATATAAAAAAGTTTTAACTGTTTATCAGCATATATTTTTAGTAACATAAATCGAACCCTACTTGGCCCTAATTTTACATCGTGTGATTGAATAATATATGGGAAGTTTTAGTAGTAATTATCTTATTAAAATGAATTGTGATTTTAATCCATGTATGTTGTAAGGTTCAAGTTGAAAGTCTTAATTATTCCATTTGGTTATTGCCTTAATTATCACATTAGGCTAATAAATGAGGTAAGTAAATTGATTGTTAATTAGTAATGTGCTGTGACACACCGTATATTTTGGCATTGAAGGTGGCCAGCCCCTTCTACCAAACTAGGTCAGGCGTCAGAATTAAAATACCATCCTTAGCATGTGACAGAACAAAATCCATAACAATTGTCTCATAAACAAAACGACGGAATTAAAAAATATGAATTATTAAAGCAATAAAATAACTACAGTTGCACTCCATGGACCTGCAATTCAATCTACGCATCTACTCCTTAAACTATACCTAAAATGTTTGACAACTGAATGGGTCAAAACCTGGCGCGTGAATGTTAGCTACTCCTCTCAATTAGGATCTGCGAATCTAGACATAAGCATCATATGAGATACATATTACAATAAATCATTTCAAATTACGTGATATAAGTGCATGCGAGTAAAATAAATTAGTATTAACTACCCACATAACTAAGCCACCCATTATTCAAGTCTGATTATGTTATTTCAACATTCATTCATGTTAAAGCCATTAACTTAATTTAATGAAACTAGTCAATTATTATGAAAGTAACACCATTATAGTTAGTCAACCTTTCTATTGATACAGTGCAAATTCGGTCACCCCTAAAAATTATCAACACGTCACACCCATTCCCATCACTATAGCCAGACTGTTCAATTTTGTTATCCCTGCACATATTGATGATATTCCATGCACGACACATCACTATATCCAGACATCCCAATTATCGTAGTCCTACACATATTGGTGACCCCAACACACAACCGCGTCGATATAGCCATCCAACCCAATTATCGTTAGTTCTCAATATATTAGCGGTGTAATCAAACACCCACGTCACTTTTTCCAGTCAACCCAGTTATCGTTAGTCCTGCACATATTGGTGACACCAAATTCATTTTTAATACCCTCAATTATCCCCACCCATAACTCGGGTAGCAAAACATAAAACCATCCCTAGTCCCACACCTAGAGATCACTACACTATAAGTACTACCTATTCTATCACCTAGGAAGATGTGACAACCCGCTCCAAATAATAACGGGTGGCCAGCCCTATACTATAAAAATCAGGTACCTCAGATGGTTCAGTCTCAACATCAACAACTAAACACTATTATATAAGGCTAACTACCCGAAATCATTAAGTGCGAATTGCCAAAATTTAAAACTTTTATATTTAACAACAACAACAAAACCAATAATGCACATAACCAACAATATACATCTAACTATGATGAGTGAAATGTGCAAGTTCCAACAATATGAAAGAGTACAATACATTGTACAACAAAATCTCAACAATGAAATACCCGAATATGCTATCGGATAACAGACAATACAAAAATCTGATAAATGAAATATGAAAGTGTTAATCTACAACACTTGAATACTAACGCAATACAGCTGAATCCTAATCTAGATATACAAAGATAGGAATCGACTAAAGCAAAGTGCCGCAACAGTCCGCTACTGCCACAGCTCCACGAATCCTGGATGGATGAACATCAAAGGCGTCCTTGCGGAGGAACACCTGAAGTAATACAATACATACATGGAGGAGAAAAATATAAATGGGTCAGAGCCCGAGTTTTGAAAAACATTTTATAGCAAGTGTATTAAAATGCATAATAATTATAAATGCATTATTACATGATTTTGTTGGAATCGAGCTCTCCATAAAAACCATCTCACCTCTCAACTAAAGCGCGCACTAAGCGTATGCACGTGATCTCCAAATGGATGCCCGATTCTATTTATGTAAGAGGATTATAGCTTAAACCCAAAGGAAGTATTTAAGTGAAACCGTCTAACCTATGTCCCAATCTACATTTACCTCAATTATCTTTAATTTATATACATTAACTTTAATGTAATAGTTACAGTTATCTTTATAATGTTCATTTGTTGAACATATAAAGTTACATGATCCAATCATGTCCACATCATCACAATACATCAACAACCTCATTTACTAGAATTTTATATTCTAGTGATGCCCTTATAAGGCATGAAACCATATATAATTATTATATGAGTTATTATCATCAAGAGTTAAGGACTAAACTCCTCCCGATTCTCAACACGGCACTGCGTTTTGTGCGTGGGACGTCTCGCCGAGGCGAAATCCAAATAAGGAACCCCCCCGTTACACTACTCCTGACCGTATTGATCCACGGGGCTCATTATGCCCTCAATGCATGATGCATGTAACCCAAATTATTTATCCAAATTTTAATTAATTAATATTACCAATTCTTAACAGTACACGGCGTTTCATGCGTGGGACGTCTCGCCGAAGCGAAATCCAAACAAGGAACCCCCCCCCCCCCCCCCCGTTACACTACTCCTGGCACTGTCGATTGTCGGGATATGTGATGTATATATATGTAATTATGAGCATTAAGGACTAAACTTATCCCCAAGTTCCAACATTACACTGCGGTTCGTGCGTGGGACGTCTCGCCGAAGCGAAATCCAAACAAGGAACCCCCCCCCCCCCCCCCGATACACTAATCCTGGCAATGTAGATCGTTGAGGTCCATTATGCCCTTGATACCCAAATACAAGCACAAGTAACAATAACCATCCAACCGAGCATATAACTCGAAGGACGCAGGCTCACATGCTATCATCTTCCAGCATCCCATATACGTAGCAAACTGGGGCCACCTGGTGGGGTTCAACGACACCCACCTCGTGATCTACTCACGTACACAACATCCGGGAAGCGGCCATAGTTCCTAACCGGCAAGTGAGAGAGACACATACCCACGACCTCTCACCCCCAAAATAAATAAATGTATATCATATATGTCATTTGCTGACCACAAAGGATGACTATGACCTGGGGAATATCCACATCCTTCTTTTATAGTCAGAATGCTCACCCTCTACGCACGAAACTTCCCAGTGATAGCAAGGAGGGGTTATGCTTAACATGTATATACACCATCATATAAGGTTTACATACATCCCATATAGTAAAGGTATACCTGAAACATCATATTCATGTTTATAATACGCCCATTGGCGAAATTTGATTAACATCATTGTTTAGTATATTACTCTCAAGATATACTAACGCCGAACCTCTCACATTAACCCCACTTAGTATATGCTATACTAATTCTCGCTTGAAGCTCTCATGTCGCTTCTATGATGAATTGTCTTTCAATTCAATTTAAGTTAAGGATATTCTATATCCTAATGCACCTCATCTAGCATTTCTCATTGTGTGAGAAATCTCCAAAATCAATCATCAATAAGGATATTTCTATATCCGTATGCACATCAAATAGCATTTATGATTCTCCATCCATTATAGGGTTCAATTCAGTTTATGAACCTTTTTAAAGTTATCCCATTTGGGATTGGATTCTAAAATCCATTATCTCTAAATTATTCACATTCTTTCATATGAATTGAATTTATTATCTCCAAGTATAACCTCCTGATCAAGGTGGGCTTCCCCACTTAGAATAAACCATAATATCTAAACGGTATTCCTCAAATTTATTCAATATGACTCCAATCATTTCCTATAAGGGAAACTATCTAAAATTCTCCAAAACATACTCCAAATGTCTCATATAGAGGCCCCAAATTGATAACCTCGAACAAAACGGGATGAAATTCTCCTTTAGAAAACATCTCCAAAATTCCCCTGTTTTCGAATCGATTCGGCCCCTCCGAATCGATTCGGATCCCAAAAGCGAATCGATTCGGCCCATCCGAATCGATTCGGTCCAATGGACCTGGTAGTCTGCTACATGCCGAACCGATTCGCAAGGGGCGAATCGATTCGGCCCTAAAGGCCTGGGCATTCTGCAACAGACCGAATCGATTCGGCAGGGGCGAATCGATTCGACAAGTGCAGCAAGCTACGAAATGGGTTGTTTTCTTCTCAACCCAAAATACCCAAAAATCATTTTAATCACCTTCCAACTATTTTCATCCAATCCAATCACATATACAACATTAATATTCATTCTAGAATACATATAAACTAATTTCTAACCTTAAATCCATTTTATACACTACAAATCTAAGGTTTTTCCCAAAAGTTAGGTTTTAACAATTTAAACCTAAAACCCAAAATTCAATCCACAAATCATGCAATAATTAGTACACAACAATTATTTAGCAAGTTTAATCACTTGCCTCGGGTTCGTAGGGTCTGAATCCGCCTTGAGATCGCGTATTTTCCCGGAAATCCTCTTTTTCTTTCCTTTCTCCTTCCTTTTCTTTTTCTTCTTTCTCTCTTCTTTCTTTCTTTCTATTTCTCTTTCTCTCTTTGGAGAATTAAGTCTCCCATAGGCTTAATAAGCCTAAATCCCAAGATACACATCTTTAAATGATAATACACACTTTAAATGACCCGGTAACTTTAATTCGAGCCAAACGCACTTAAATTATTTCAGAACCCAAATAGACCCCAAGTACAGTCATTTCGACTTTCTCGACCCTTCCGGAAACGATGGTACCCTCGGAATTGCCATTCGACACACTTTTTAATGACTCCTATCTTGACCTCAAGTGCCAATTTAATTATTCTCCAATTAAATATTATTTATTTCTCCCAAAATAAATTTATTACTATTCCGAAAGTCTTGGGTTGTTACAATCTTCCCCACTTACAAAAATTTCATCCTCGAAGTTTAGCTAAGGCTAATTCTCCCAAAGCTCAACTATTTCTAATCTACCCATCATCACTAATCCTATCTCCAAACTTCTAACTTCCCACGACGAATTAATTTAATTTATTTTATTTTAAGTAAATTATGAGTTAAATAGAACCAATTTCCACAACTAGGGCGCCCATACACCCTTTATGTTTTTGCTTTATGCTCACAGTAATCATAATGAGGCTTTATTTGCCTCCAAAGTTCCACATTAAAATCAATATAATACTAACATTTTAATAGTTAGAAAAAATTTTGAATGGTCCAAAGAAATAACTCCTCTCAATTCCTGATAATCGCCACTTTCGTGCGGGGGACGTCTCGCAAAAGCGAAATCCAAACAAGGAACCCTCCCAATACACTACTATGTGGCCACGTCGGGGATTGAGAGTTTGTTAAATTCGGGCTAGAGTTTGAAAATATTTTAGTGAAAAGATTAGTTTGAAAGGGCCCGAAGGTCGATAAAAGTTTTACTTTGAAAATAGTTTATTTTGAAAACGGTTTATATAATCTAATATAATATAAAATGCCTTATGTCCAACACAAGGTCTTTTTAAATCACCATCTATATAACATATAGCTCACAAACATTATCATACTTATGAGCTAAAATTTTACCTCCGTCCCATCAATCCACAATCTCAACTTCAAACATAAACAACATCTTACATCATTTCAATATATTGCCATTTATAAGGCACATCCATATCTGGAATACAACAATTATAATAGTCTATCATGACTATATAAAATAAGTAGCTTTATCACTACTACTTATCACCATTTCCATTCTTACATTTACCACAAGGTTTAAAGCTCTTTTTGAGCACCTTGCAAAATCATCTATCCTTTTACAAAATAATAGAATAAGAGCCTATCTTGCTCAAAATTCCCCTTAGGGTCATTACATTCCATCTATAAACGAAAAGGGCTATAGCACTACCCATTCACAATATCTCCCATACGATATACCCAAAACTTCATATAGTAATAATCCTATTAATAAAGGAAAATTAACTTACATCATTCATCTCTAGTCCGATTGCCCTTCCTCATCAATGGGCTCCCAAACAAAGTCCCCCAGTCTAAAACGACCTCGAATCTGCTGTAGGGGTTGCACTTCCAAAATTTCATCAAATTGCGGTCCTTTACCTCTTTTAGTTGTTCATTGCTGAGATTGTTAGATTACATGGGGTGCCCCTGGATATTGTGTCAGATAGAGACAAGATTTTTGTGTCGTGTTTCTGGGAGAGCTTTCAGGAGGCCATGGGTACAGAGTTGAGGATGAGTTCAGCTTATCACCTACAGACAGATGGACAAACAGAGCGTACCAATAATATGTTGGAGGATATTCTACGCATGTGTGTCCTTGATTTTGGGGGAGGTTGGGAGCCACATCTTCCACTATTGGAGTTTACTTATAATAACTCTTATCAGTTCACGATCGGCATGGATCCATTTGAGGCATTGTACGGCAGGCCTTGTCTTTCCCCAACTTGTTGGCTAGAGGTGGGGTATAACAACTTGCTCGGACCAGAGGTGATTCAGGAAACCTCCACTAGGATTGAAATTATCAGGAGTCGCATTCGGGTAGCCCAGGACAGGCAGAAAAGTTACACCGATGCAAAATGGTTCTTTCGAGAATTTAATGTGGGTGACCAAGTATTATTACATGTATCTCCTATGAAAGGAGTGATGAGGTTCGGGAAGAAAGGGAAATTGACCCCGAGGTACTTGGGACCATTTCCCATTATCGAGAGGATTGGGCCGGTAGCATACAAATTGGGACTGTCAGAGTACTTACACCGCATTCACGATGTATTCCACATCTCGTCGTTGAGACGATACCTTCGGGATGACATGGTCCACACCCACATCGCTATTGAGGAGATTGACTTACAGCCTGATAGCTCTTAAGAGGAGAGGCCAGTGGTTATTCTAGACTATAGCGAAAGGAGATTGAGGTCGAAAGTAGTCCCACTTGTACGGGTCCAGTGGGAGCATCATAATGTGGAGGAATCCACTTGGGAGCGTGAGGTAGACATGCGTGAGAAGTACCCAGAGTTATTCTTACCAGGTACACCTTATTTTTCGAATTTCGGGACGAAATTCCGTTATTAGGGGGAGTATGTAATACCCCGTATTTTTATGACTTTTAATTTTGGGGATTTATTAAATTTAATTAGAGATATTGATTTAATATTAATCCAAAAAATCATTTAAATACTTACTAGCGTGATGAGAGTTAGTAATTATTGGAATTGTGTTGTAAATTACTTTATGGGTAAAGTAAGAGATGTAATTATAATTAGTAAATTATCACGGGAATCTAATTTGATAATTTTAAAAATTTATCGGGACGCTTGTGTCATGTCGGGATTAAATTCGAACTTCTATAAGTGAATAAATTATAAGTCACCCGTATGGTCATTTTGAGTGCATTAATGTGTCCGGAAGGGTCGATATAGTCAAAATAATGTACCCGGGGGTTTAGTTTGGGTCTCGGGGTGTTTTTAGGCCTAATTAACATCTCGGAAGGGCGTTTTGAACATTTTACATTTTTGGGCATGGAAACCCACGATTTTTCTAAGGTTATATCAGATTGTAGGAGTCATCTTCTAGGGTTAAAAGAACCACAAACCATAGACGGACATTGGAGAGGAAGAGGAAGAGCTTTCCAAAGAGTTCTAGGCCAAGAACTCCACCGTTTGCACCGCCGTCGTCGCCAAACGTTAGATCGCGCAATGAGGGTCACAACCACGCCAATCTTTTACACAAATCAGAATCAAGAAATCCCAGGCAAGTGTTTATCTTGATCTAATTCAGTTAATGCTTCAATGATGTTAGTCTAGGGTTAATTAGGACTAGTTTTCATGAAAGAAAGCATGTTTGGGAGACTTTGATTTGCATGTTGTAGAGATAAAAGATGTATGCTGGAAATATAAATCATATGTAGAGGTTGAACCACGAAATTTATTAAGTTAGGAGTATAAAATATGGAAAAAGAATTAGAAGATCTAAGTTAAAGGAATTATTAGGGTTCTTGAAATTTTCTGGATTTTAACCCGTTTAATCCGTTATAATTTATGGAAACTCGCATGCCTTACGTAGAATATTCATTATTTCGAAGTATATCACTTGTGGTATAATTGGTTGGAAGTTTGGAAATCAAAAATGTTGATTTGAATGATTTTTGTGTATCATTCCCGTAACTGGAAATTTTGCAGATTCGCCATACCTGCTTGATCGATCGATCGAACCAGGAGTATCGATCGATCGACACATCGATCGATCGAGCACCTACCATCGATCGATCGACCCCTCCTGGAAAACTAAAATTTCCCTTTTCAAATAGGTGGTTCCAACTTAAATGAATAGAAATTCTTGGACATTATTGTTAGAATATTTTGGGAGATAAAGAAGACCAGTAGGAATTTATAAAAAAATGGAAACCTTAATCTAAGACGAGATTTAGTACTTAACAGAGGTATTTTACACTTAAGAAACAATGGGAACATGTGTTTAAAGGGTGAGACTCGTAAGTAAGTTACATTGAAAAATGAATGAGTACCTACTAAAATTACACTTGGGAAGATAGGGATTTACGAATACTACTTAGTAAGTTGGAATAATCCTAAATAAGAATAAACGAGATAAACCGTTATACGAGTTAATCTAGCAATGTGAAATGAGAATAAATATCATAAGTATGGGTCGTGGGTGTACCTAAATTTGAAATGGGAATAGTAGTATACATATATGACTGTGTTTGTGTATATACTATGTACGTGTAAAAATTATGCCCGCGCTACTTGATATCCCTGAGGTTACCGCGCTGGGACAGTCTTATCTCGATGGAAACTTTATGGGGGATATTGAGTCGTACCCTATAACATAGGAATCCTTGGTACAGGCTATCGGATAGATAGTCAGACGGTCCTAAGATACGTGAGGGTATGTGCTGACCTCTTAGTGACTTGGAACTATGCTTCGCCTCAATTTGTATATGTTTTGTGTTAATACAGTTCGAGAGTGATTCCGAACTAGTATTTCCCTTAGTAAGAGTGATACGGGGACTGGATAGCTGAGTATGCCAGCACCATAAATGCTATGTGGAGTGCCGTTGTTACATATATTATATGAGTAGTTAATATATATTTAAACTTGGAATTTGGAAACTACCTACTATGACTATGGTAAGTAAGAAATGAATAACTATTTCAACTTGGGAATAAGTGTTTGAAAAGTATGATGCGTTACTGGAAAATCTTATAATCAAATGAAGTTTATGTGAGAACTTTGTTGTTAAATAAAATTAACTTTCTTAACATTAGAAATTGTCGGCATGAAATCTTATGAGTAACTTAAGGTAAATTAAACTGTAGGGAGTATTAGTGCAATAAGTGTGCACAATAGAAGAGAGGTGAGAATTTCTCAAGAGAGTGTCACACTAATATGATTGTTGCATTAGCCGGTAAGCATTTTAAATACTTGCTAAATTAATTTTAAACTGTTTTACAATCGGGCTCTGACCCGTTCCCCATTTTCTCTTCTCTCTTGTATATATATGTATATATTACAGGTGCCCAGCCACAGGGGCGTCTTGCGTAGGATCCTTTGGATGGAACGTGCTGCAGCTTAGGTGGGAGTTGCAAGCCTCTTGCTTAGACGACCTTATTATTGATTCCACTTCTAGCTCTATTTTATCCAGTTGGGCATGTGTCGCCCTTTTCCATTATTCAGTTGTTTTTATTAGAGATTGTGATTCGTTTAGTTCTAGTATTTAGACTTTGGGATTATTACTGTCAGGATGTTTTCCTTAAAGTTTTAAAGTTGGAATTAATTAGTTGGATGCTTAATTGTTTGGATTATTTGCTCCAATATTGTTGTTGTGTGATTCTTAATCTATGGATTATGTAAGGTTTTAAATATTGGTTTTAAATTAAATTTAGAAATTGATGTCTTAAAAATGGTTTTGTCACTTAGCTTAATTAATTAGGGTGTTTAATTGGAAAAGTGATTTTTGCGACAGTGATGCTAAGAATGAACCAACTGTTCACCTTGGTTATAATTTAATAAAGGACTGATCACCCGGTATTTAATTAGGCGGGGTGTCACAAAGTAGTCCTGCTATTATTTAGTTGAAACACAGGTCGAGGAGCCCCCTGATCAAATTCGAACTGCCTGTTACATATATCGGGGTTATAATGTTCAGAAGTATGTCCCCATTCAGTAAAGGAAGGAAGAAACTCAGGAGTGAATAGCAGTACTGCCACGTGCGAAGGATCTTCTACAATTGGAACGAAAGTGACCGTTGAAGCTGTAAAAGGAAAAAAATTCCAAGAATGGGCAAAGGTAGACTCGTTGTACAGCCGCATGACAAAAGAATCAAAACGATCAAAAACTCCCATTATCTCCTTTCGGCTTTATTTTTTATGGAAGCATAGGAGGCGTGGGGGTTTAATTCCTTTTTCTCACGGAGTAGGAGATAGACTTGGAAGTAATGGCAGGAAATGGGTATAGAGGAAACCCATTAAGATAATAGTGTTGGCAAAGTTGGCCAAGTTGTAGCGACCCAGTGACCGTGCCATGTCAAAGTGGGTTCGATCCAGCCAAGTGTAGAGGGACCCCAAAGCAATAGCGGCCAGAGGAAGGTTGAAACCCCTGGCCAAAAGGATAAAAATGTTTATAAGGTCCCTTTTGGGTTAGTCGTTGGGTTTTCCAGTCAGAAAGAAATGAGAAAGAAGCACAAGAATGTAGGTTGGTAGTTCCAAAGAGGTACCTCTGCCTTGGCCCGTAACAGCAGTGACATCATTCGCAATGGGAGTTTTAAAAAAATATCTGATAAGGGGAGTAAAAGTGGCCTTGTTTGAAGACCCGATGCAATGGTGACAGATTCGATCAAGCTCAGCCCGGTCAGCAGTCTCTTCAGCATCCAAGGCCTCATCGTGATATATAAACTCACCTGTGGGCTCAAACCCAAGTAGCTCGTAAATGTCCTTCAATGAAATGGTGAACTCCCCCCAGGAAGAAAAGAACGTGTGAGTTGTAACATTTCATCTGGAAACCAACACTTGGAGCGCAGCATTATGCCTGGAAAGAGTGAACTCCCCAAACTAGCTGGCTCAATGAAGACCAACCTTGGCAAGAGCTGCAGTGTGAGAGCTCTTCATGTGAGTATGCCAGGCAACAAAATGAGTTGGTGATCCCCTAGGTGATTCAAAATCGATCTGAGAGTAGGGGAAGTCACCACGGTCCAACCTAAAGCGTAGAGTCCCCTCTGGAGGAAGAAATCCCCACTTCAACGAATCTTTATCTTCATCACCCAGTAGTAAAGGATCGTACTTCGCTGAAAAATGGAAGGTCTTGCACGCATCAGAGAACTTATCATCTTCGCTAAAGATGGTAGACCGACGGTGAAAACTTAGTTTCTCTTGACGAGCAGCATCCAAGGTAGTGGTGCTGGGGGCAGCAGCAGCGCCAGAATTAGCGGAGGGGGAGCTTGGCTGGGCAGCTATGATGGTAACCTTCGAGACACTTGAAGAAGCCATAGTAAATGGCGATGAAAGAAACATCTTGGTAAAAAAGGGTTGGGAATGAAAATGGAGGAGCACAACCACATGTGGTGGCGTAAAAGATGAGAAGAGGAAGAAACTAGGTAGGGGCTTGGCAATAATAGAATTTTGAAAGATTCTCTCTCTCTCTCTCTCTCTAGAATAGATGGAAGCTTGAAGAAGAAAAAAGGAAAGGGAAGGGTTTCGAAAAAATAGACGTTTGAAACATTTTAAAGAACCCGTTTGTTGAGTTTCCCACCACCACACGTGCAAAGAGGCCTACAATCATTTCAAATGGACACATGGCACTTCGGGAAGTATCTTGACAGTGGAAAAAATAGTGCCACATCATTAATGAAGTGACGCCTGAGGAATATAAAGGGTTGCCATCTTAAGCAAGTTTAAGTTTTGGCACCAGAATTTTTGTCAGACATATCCAATAACTCCCAACGAAGACACTTCCCTAACGGTTCCAAAAATCTACGATGTCCCCTCGCCACAGGTCTAAACGTTGTTTAAATTGTGACTCTGCTACATCGGGGATAATTTTTGCTTTTTCGAACATGACGAAACGTTACAAGGGAGAATTTCACAAGTTATAATGATACGGGCAGTCCTAACGAAAAACTCACTGCCAAACCTATACTCCACCACAGCACAAACGGGAGAATTTCACTTCTCTAGAGCCAAAACGAGTATTCGAGAAAGTCAATAGGTGTTTCAGGAGAATTACAAATTATCCAATGAAGCAAAGCCAGAACGGTTGAAGCTCAGTGAAAGGAAAAAGTTGCGATGTCCCCTCGCCAAAGCGCCAATAAGCCGCAGCGCTTCGACTCAGGTACATTGGGGAGAATTTTTCTTTTTCCTACAAGCGGTAACGCAGCTGTTATAACGAAGGGAAAGATCCTAGAATTTTTTCACACAGAGAAGGTTCATCAGATTGAGAAGTTTTTGTGCAGATATTTACTGTTCCCACAATAAATCTATCCACGAAGGGGCAAACATAGAGGGGGCTTGAAGGTAATCCTAGGATTAGGGATAATCCCCTTACTTTACAGTAGTGTCTAGGGTTAAGGAAGCATAGCAGCTTAGTATCGCAACTCAGCAAGGCAGCTCAGCGTGGCAACTCAGCAAGGCAGCTCAACGTGGCATCTCAACAAGCCAGCTTAGCGTGGCAACTCATATTTTAGCTTGTTGTGTTAATTAGGCATATTGTATCTTTTGTTTGTACTGATTATAAGCTATAACTATTGTAATGATGTAACGAGAATAATGATTTTGTGTGAGGTTGAACGATACTCGCAAGAGACCATGCTTGGCAGGGCCTACGAGAGCTTTCATGCTCTATTGAACGACCTCGTCGTGGGAACTTGGGAGGGACTTGGTTTGGAGGATTGAGAAGTGGGGAACCATTGGGTCTTGTCTTAACCATATTAGATACACCTGGTAAAACAGCGAAGGACCCTTATCGTGGAACCTCAGGCGGAGCAACTTTGAGTTCCATCGGGCGTTGAGTTGTGAACCAAACAGCCCTCTACTTAATGTCACATCTACTGTAGGTGATGTCACTAGCCAGCTAGACAATATCAAATCTTCACTTGAGTAAACCACCGTGGTATTGGGGTTGTCAGACAGTTGGGGAGACACCTGATACACAGTTATTAGGCAAAAGGCATGTCTTGGCATTTAATGTTTATGATGTGGAGATAACTAGTGCATCAGGTATTTAATGTTTGTGACATAAATTATGAGGGATATCTTTCACAGGCATTAATGATTGAGTTGCCTCGGGGGTGGTGTGGGAATCTATTTAAGGACCCCAACCACCTCTAGGGCGAGGAGGTTCTTTTAAGAGTTCAAAAGTTACTACTAGAGAGAACAGACATCAGAGAGAGATTGGTGATTACAAACTAGAGAATTTACTCACCCACCATTGTCATATACTACGAAGATTTTAATACTTGACAGGTATCTCTGAGGGTGGTTGGTGTGTTTGGCTGCCTGCCATGGTGTATCTAGGGTACTTACTTCTCTCTCCCTCTAAATGAGTTACTTCTGAGTTCGTTATTATCTTGTTGAGTTATACACGAGAGATTTGTGAGTTTTAACTGAGTTTATCTTCGGTAAATTGTGTTTGCGTATCCGGTAGTTAAGAAATAGTTTTGCTAGTTAACTTGTCATTATTGTACTCAAAAAGGGTTACGCCCCCATCTAATCTAAACTACCCTCGTGTATATATATAAAAGTGTTATATATATTGTATTTTTTATTCGAGGGTACGTTCGGGTAGGATTAGGTGTATGGGCGCTCAATCGTGACATTCTATGGGTAGGCCTATGTGAGCCTTATTTTATTTTGCACATTTACGTTTCATTGAATTTCGAGGACGAAATTCCTATTCTAATGGGCAAGTATGTAACACCCCATAATTGTAATTCGACAATAATTTAAATTAATTTTGAAATTTTAGAAAAATAAAATTTTGGGAATATATTTAATTTTGGTATGTAAAAATATTGGTTTTTATATATGAAAATAAGGTTTTTAAGTGGAATTTAAATCGGGATTAAAATTTGGAAATTATAACTTTTTGTATAAAAATCGAGGGAGGATCCGAGCTAAGTAGGATAAAAATAATATTTTTAGAAATCCGATCGTCCGATCGAGCTGAATTTTTCATAGTAGCTCCATCTCGCCGTTCGCTATAACATATTAACATTTCAAGCCATTCTGACGGTCCAATCGTCCGTAATAATTTTTCGAGTGTATGTATTTGATTAGGACTCAAATTATTTTTGGTATATAAACAAAGTGATGGGTTTAGGACTTTTAAAAACACTTTCTTCTAAACCCTAAGAGCAACAATCTCCTCTTTTATACCTTCTTCCTCCCTCAAAACCTTAACTCCATTGGACAGCTATTTTCAATCCAAGTTTGGAAGCTTTATTAAACCGGGTTTTCTCAAGATTGTTCAAGAACGTCTCTTTGCTAATTTTTTGAGAGGAATCCAACAGTGTAGTCATATTTTCTTCATCTTAATCACAAGCATGAATACTCTATTCCTTTCCTCTATTATTATGCGTTTTAAGTATCGCCTAAACCCTTAATCATGTATTTTTTATTAAAATCAATTAGTAACTTAATTAGAGAAAGTGGGCACTAAATTTTGGGACCGTTTTTATAAAAAAATTAATTATGATTGAATCTTTGAAACCCCTGGGTGAGTAGGTTAGATCTTTGGGTTTTTATGATTTTGGGTGTAGGTTCTCATGTAGAATTTTATGGGGGTTATTTTTTTGGTTATTGGGGCGCGCTCACGCTTATAAAAATTAGATGACTTATAAAAGAGAACGACTATGACACATTGAATATTGTTGCATGTTAAGAAAATTTAACATTTTTTAACGTAAATAATTATCTTGATAACAACGATGGTGTTATTCATTGAATTAAATTGAAATGGGGACTTTTATGATTAAGTGCTAGGTTATTATTATGAATTGGGTATTTTGTGATTTATTTTATTCATGTTTGCCATTGCGGGAACGAGGGGATTTTGGTTAGTACATTGCTCAACCCTGTTTTTTTAGGATTCTTACTAGGTATGGGACTAGTGGTTAGGCCTTGGTTATAATTTATGCTTGCTAGGTATGAGACTAGTTAGTGTAAATTCATGGGGTTTTATATTTTTTGGTGGGGGAGATTTTTACGTCATATCGTATCTTCGTTAGCCTAGGCATGAGACTAGGACATGTTTTAGATTGGTGATTCATCCTAAATGTAGGATAGGACGTATGTGTACTCGAAGACCCTTAGGTATGGGGCTAAGGGGTATTTTGAGGATCTTACATCGATTAAAAGGGTGGGGTAATTTGTTAAGTGTGAAATTGAGAAAATGAGAATTAATGCCTAAGATAAAAACGGGCATTAAAATTGTGGCGACATAATGTGTCAGGGACCGACAGTTTAAACGG
The DNA here is from genome assembly GCA_949130495.1 of Sambucus nigra. Taxonomy (NCBI): domain Eukaryota; kingdom Viridiplantae; phylum Streptophyta; class Magnoliopsida; order Dipsacales; family Adoxaceae; genus Sambucus; species Sambucus nigra. The sequence goes on from OX422211.1 coordinate 684,775,627, forward strand.
GTCAGGTTTGGCGATTTATGTCGTGTCATGTGTGGAACTTTATCATATTGCGGGGGATCGACGGTTTAAACGGATTCGGCTGGCTATTGACAAGGTGAAGTGTGACACTTTGGTGGATTAACACCCGGGGCGGGAGGACCGCCATGATAAAAAGTGAAAATAATAATAAATTTGGGTTAATTTAATTAAATTAACACTTTGGGTTTGTGGGATACTTAAAATGATATTGGTGTGTTTTTATTAGAATCTTTGTGGTGGTTAGTAATTTATCTTTACCGCGTTTAATTATATTCGTAATTAAAATACTCTATTGTGATATTTATTGCATATAATGCTATTGACTGGGTTCACGGACCCTATTTGAGGGGAGTAGCGTGTATTCATGCTCGGGGCTCTGACATCATGCGTTGACTAACGTTTTTTGATGTATTAGCGCTGGAGTAGTTGCACATAATTTTTGAAAATTATCTTGGAGGTGCGTTGGAGTTATTTTTGGTTTTTCTTAGTAGTTAAATTAGTTTTTTATTGCTTCGTATTTGTATTGAGACTCAGTTTATGGTTTTGGTGGCCCATTCAGCTCCACAGTTGTACGATTTTATTCAGATATTCTTAGTTGGATTTTATTCAATTTTAAATTATTGGAGATAGGGTTATCATTGGAATTTAGCATGGTGATGGATCTTTTATCGCATAGTTGGTTATTATCATTTGGGATTGATTAAAATATTTATCTTGTGGATTGATTTTATCATGTCTCGTATCTGTCACATGCTGAGAATGGTATTTTTTTACTCGTACCCGGCTTAGTTTTGGTGGCGGTCGACACTAGAATTAGGCAGGGTGGGACACCTATCTCCACCTAGAAAAATACCCAAATGCATAAGCATACACCCACTAGTCCCATAACTAGAAAGTGCCAATAACAATAAAATCTATCGACTAGTCCCATACCTAGCAAGCAACCTATAAAAATTAGTGAAACTAAAACTACTCTCTAAAAACTCAACGTTACCGCGGTGTCAAAATATTAAAACTGACAATCTATATGTAAATTATATTTTAATTTCACATTACAACCCTCCAATTAGTCTTATGCTTTCAATTCCATTCGAATCACATCCATTTAATCATGTAATAATCAAGTTCTACCAAATAATCGCACAAGTTGTCCAATTTCAATATGAGTGATATTTTATCAAAAAAAAACATAATTCCATTCTAACATGCATATTAACAATGTTACACAATAATTGTTTCCATTCTACACATATGCATATAAAATCATGATTTACAAGTTAACATGTTATTTTCAAGTTCATATTCTAATTCCAATATGTGAATCGTCCTAAAAATCTCCTACAACCCTAACCACTAATCTAAGCATGCGATTGTTACAAGTCTTAAATCATATTATTAAATTTGATAAGAATAGCCCCGAATTTACTTTAACTTTTCCTAATTAATCTTTCTAATTATTTTTAAGATAACACGATTAATTAAGGTTTAAACAACATTTAAAACATATAACACTTGAAGGGAACAATATAAGTATTCCTGCCTGCTCAAAGTTGTCATATAAAAATTTTGTCGATATGGTTGTGTTCCTCTTGAAGTTTACAAAGAAAGTCTCTTGGGTGATCTTGAGAAAACGGGTCCATCTTCTTCAAAAATAAACTTGAAATTCTTCTTTAATAGAGGTTAGGGTTTTTATAAAAGAGGGGAGGGGCTTTGGGAGAGAAAGTCTCTTAAGAATAGCTTAATGTGAGTTTGAAAAAGTCCTTCTTCGAGCCCCCTTGAAAAAGGTGAAAATATAAGAGTCCTTATCCCATTAAAATTTGTAAAAATCACAAAATCGCACAATCTAACATTAAGATAGATTAAACTCCTTTAACAAAAATGGTTATTACTCCCTCGAGTCCAAATGAAGGGATTCAAAGCTCATTGGAAAGTTGAGATCCGTATATTTCCTTACATATATGGTTTATAGTCTAATTCAAAGTACATATAAAATGGCAAGCATTTGAAATGATGTCAAAATTTCTAGAAGATTGTCATCATAACTTAAGGATATTCATCTCATAGAATCAATATTTTATTTTCATCACAATGATTTAAATTAAATTCTCAAAATAATTTTATAACCCCGGTAAATAAAAAATTATCTTATCAATAATTACGTCCAAATTAATATGTTTACACGATTTCACATTTTAGAAGTCCGAAAACACCCAAATTTCACATTTTAGAAAAACTACCAATTTCAAGTTATAACCATTAGCTCTTTACAAAATTTATGATTTTTTAACCTTAAATTAATCCTTCAAAAACCCAAAAATTACATTCTCCCACTCTAACATAGGAATTTCATCCTCGAAATTTGATGAAGTGTAAATGTAAAATATAAACTCATGCAAATAAAATATGGTTCACATATGTTTATCGGTAGAATGCCATGTTTGAGCACCCATACACCCAATACCACATGCATCTACCACACGAATAAACGTACAATATATATCATAACTATATGTATAAGCATAACTATTAAAATATAGGCATACAACCCTGTGATACGAATCACCACTCGATTCTATACCATACATCGGCATGATGCTTAAGTTCTCAAATCAAATCACATCACCACATCAATACTAGAGATATATAACATCGGTACTAACAATCTGAAAAATAAATATCGTCTTCAAAATCAAATCTAAGGATCCTCATATCAAGAATACTACTTCTAACCTCAATGCCTACAATGACCTTAACATAAAACTACTTGTCTCCAAGAAAAAACAACTAACACTTATGCTAAACGCAATATCTTAGGGACTATGAATCAACAACGAAAATCAAATATCGATAATGTGGAAGATAAATGAACTCATAATAATGAGACCTAAGACCATACTCTGACTTTAACTGTGACACCCCGCAATTTTGGCATTGGAGGTGCCCAGTCTGCGCTACCAAACTACGTCAAGCATCATAATTAAAATACCATTATTAGCATGTGACAAAAATATGAGAGATTAAAACCTTTTTCCCGAAAGATATAATCCGAATTTAAACATCCACACATAAATTCTATAACCATGCTATCTCCAGAACAAAACTCAATTCCAAAAGATAAATTAATACTTAAATGAAATCATCCAACTATAAGTTCAACTGAAAAGAAATCATAAACAATTATGGAACCGAATAGCACGCTAAATCCATAATAACTGTCTCATAAAAAAGATGAAATGAAAAAATCTAAAGGACTAAAGCAATAAAATAACTCCAGTTTAACTCCGTGGATCTCCAATCCAATCTATACAGCTACTCTAGCAACTATACCTGAAATGTTAGTTAATTTAAAGGGTCAGAGCCCACTGCATGAATACCAGCTACTCCTCCCAATTAGTATCCGTGAATCCAGACATAAACATCATACAAGATAAATATTACAAAAGAGTAATTTAAATTACGTGATAAAATAACATGCGAAGAAAATAAAATAATACTAACTACCCACATAGCTAAGCCATCCCATTATTCAAATCCAATTATGTATTTCCACATTTAAGCATGTTAAAGCCATTGACTTAATTTAATAGAATTAGCCAATTATTAATAAAGTGACACCACTATAGCTGGCCAACCATTCCATTGATACTGCACATATTCGGTCACGCCCAAAAATTATCAACACATCACACCCATTCCCATCACTATAGCCAGACGGCCTAATTTCATTAGCCCTGCACATATTTGTGATATTCCATGCATGATATGTCACTATAGCCAAACAACCCAATTATCGTTTGCCCTGCATATATTGGTGATGCCAACACCCAACCGCATCGATATATCCAGCCAACCCATTTATCATTAGTCCTGACCAAAATGGCAACACAACCAAATACCCAAGTAACTATTTCCATTCAACCCAATTATTGTTAGTTCTGCACATTTGTGATGCCAAATTGACTTTTAATACCCATAATTTTCCCCACCCATAACTCGGGGTATCAAAACCTAAAACCATCCATAGCCCCATACCTAGAGATCATCAAACCATAGGTATTACCTAGTCTATCATCTGGAAAGAATACAAACCAAAAATCACCACTTAGTCTCGCGCCTAGATTAAAGAAAATAATGTAACGGCGTACTTCCTATCTCCACCTAGGAATATACCCAACCGTACATACATACACTCACTAGTCCCATAACTAGAAAGTGTCAACAACAAAGTCTATTGATTAGTCCCATTCCTAGCAATCAACCAATAAAAATGGGTAAAAGTAAAACTACTCCCCAAACACTCCACGTTCCCACGGTTTCAAAATATTAACACTAACAATTTCTACATAAATTCTATTTTAATTTCACATTACAATCCTCCAATCAATCTTACCCTTTCGGTTCCATTCGAATCCATCCATTTAATCATGTAATAATCAAGTTCCACCAAATAATCACACATGTTGTCCAATTTCAATATGAGTGATATTTTATTAAAAAGGCACATAATTCCATTCTAACATTATATTAACAAAGTTATAAAAAAATAGTTTCCATTCTACACATGCACATATAAAATCTTGATTTACAAGTCAATATGTCATTTCAAGTTCATATTTTAGTTCCAACGTGCAAATCATCCTACAAGTCTAGCGTAACCCAGACCACTAATCTAAGCACGCGATTGTTACAAGGCTTCAATCATATTTTTAGATTTAGAGTCCCGAAATTCCTTTCACTTTTTTCTAATTAATCTTCCTAATTATATTTAAGATAACATGATCAATTAAGGTTTAGGTAACATTTAAAGCATATAACACTTAAGGGGAACGATAGAAGTATTCATGCCTTCTTTTTCAAAAATAAACTTAAAAATCTTCTTGAATGGAGGTTATGGTTTGTATTAAAAAGGGGAGGTATTATAGGAGAGAAAGTCTCTTTGGAATAGGTTGATGTAAGTTTGGAAAAGTCTTTCCCCGATCCCCCTTTAAATAGGTGAAAATATAAGAGTCCTTATCCCATTAGAATTCTTAAAAATCACAAATTCGCACAAATCAATTCTTCTGACAAATTAAACACCTTTTACAAAAACAACTATTACTTCCTTCACGGAAGTCCAAATGACATGATCCAAAGCTCAATCGCTAATATTCTAACATTTCCTCACATATATAGATCATAGTCTAATTCAAAGTACAAATAAAAAGGCATGCATTTGAAGTGAAGTCAAAATTTCTGGAAGATTGTCATTAAAACTTAGGGATATTCATCACATAGAATCAACATTTTATTTTCATAAAAATGGTTTAAATTGAATTCTTAAAATAATTTAACAATCACACTAAATAAAAATTTATCTTATCAATAATTAGGTCCAAATTAACATGTTTACATGATTCCACATTTTATAAGACGGAAAACACTCGAATTTCACATTTTACAAAACTGCCAATTTCAAGCTACAGCCATTAACTATTTTCATAATTTATGATTTATCAACCTTAAATTAATCCTTCAAAAACCCAAGGTATTACATTCTTGACGAGAGGAAACGTAAAAGGTAAACTAGCGCAAAAAAAAATATGTCTCACATATGCCTACTCGTAGAATGCCTTGATTGGGCACCCATATACCCAATTCCACATGCATCTACCCCACGAACAAAAGTACAATATATATCTAAATTATATGTATAAGCATAACTCCATTACACGATGAATACTAGCTGATTTTCCCAATTAGGATCAGTGAATCCAGACATAAGCATCATATGACATAAATATTACAATAGACTATTTTAAATTATGCGACATGAGAACATGCGAGTAAAATAAAATAATACTAACTACCCACATAGCTAAGCCACCCCATTATTCAAATACAATTATGTTATTTCCACATTTAATCACGTTAAAGCCATTGACTTAATTTAATGGAATTAGCCAATTATCATTAAAGCAACACCACTATAGCTAGACAACCTCTTTGTTGATACTGTACATATTCAGTCATGCCTAAAAATTATCAACACATCACACCCATTCCCATCATTATATCTAGATGGCCAAATTTTGTTAGCCCTACACATATTGGTGATGTTCTACGCATGACACATCACTATATCTAGACAACCAAATTATCATTAGCCGTGCACATATCGGTGATGCCAACACACAACCATGTTGTTATATCCAGCCAACCCAATTATCATTGGTCCTCAACATATTGGCAACACAACCCTACACCCACGTCACTATTTTCAGCCAACCCAATTATTGTTAGTCATGCACATATTGGTGATGCCAAATCGACTTTTAATGCCCATAATTAGCCCCACTCGTAATTCGAGCATCACAACCTAAAACCACCCATATCCCCATACGTAGAGATCATCAAACCATAAGTATTACCTAATCGATCACCTGGGAAGAGTGCCTACTAAAAATCACCACCTAGTTTTTTTATCTAGGTTAAAGAAAATAACGTAATGGCTAATTACCTAGCCCTAACTAGAAAAATATGCAACCATATAAGTATAAACTCACTAGTCCCACAACTAAAAAGTGCCAACAATAACAAAGTCTACCGACTAGTCCCATACCTAGCAAGCAACCTATTAAAATGGGTGAAAGTAAAACTACTCCCCAAAAACTCAACGTTCCCATTGTGTCAATGATAAAGGTAAGAACGGCTAAATGCTCTGATACCAATATGAGAATGCAGAATAAATGTGTTCGGTAAGTTTGGTCACAAATAAGAATTCTATATTCGAATTTTTATCAAATTAATAGTCCAAGCATACAAAACTAATTTTAAACAAATTTTAATCTTTGATTAAATTAGTTACGAAAGCAAATATGTGTTCAAAATATATGAATATGCTATGCATTCAAGAACACGTTGATTAAGGAAAAATCCCTTGCGAGCAAAACTTTTTATTCAGCACTTCAGAAATATTACAAGATAGTCGACTTATAATACTACTTGATTATTGCCACAAGTATAATGCACTGGTCTTAGTAAATCTCTAAATAATACTACTTGTATCCATGCAGTCCACAAGTAATAAATTCTCTCTCGGTATCCACTGATCAGCCTCAGCCTTTCTTTTCAGTCGCGATCCCTTCAGATTCATAACTCAGCTATGGAGTACCTCTCGACAAGGTGTATGCAAAGATACAAATATTTATAGGGTTTAAATCAATTCACAAACCTATTTTGGATACAAATGTTTCTAGGGTTTAAACTGATTCATAAACCTATTTTGGGAATGTAATGTGTAAATCTAAAAGCGTTTATGAACTCAAAACTATGAAAACTTTTGGAACATATATTCAGAAAGAATCCCTTCAAAAGTCTTATGAAATTTGGAGACGAAATAGGTATTTATAAACTCAGCACAAATTTTGAGGTGACGACTCGTTCGAACAAAAATAAAACTAATTCGAATGAGAAAAGCATATTGTTAAAATGAAATCCCAAGTCATTTAAACGAGAAGGCTATCTCGTTTGAACCAGCTTCAAACGACTTTCAAACTATGTAAAATAGTTATGCTTCGTTAGATGTTCAATCAAACCAAAATGCCTTTTTGTTTGATACTTCTAATGAAACCTCTAATGAGACTTCAAACGACCTTAAAAAAACAATTTTATATTTTAAAACTTTAAAAGTTCCAGCCACAGTTTTTTCATAAAAATAACATCCCAAATAACTTTATGAAAAGTTTTAAACTCCTAAAAGCTTTATACCTTGTAGAGATGTAGGAAAATCTTCAAACCCGGATATGCTCAAGTTCGATTCGTCGTGACTGTCCATGATAATTTATTACGGGATACGCCAAACTGGCCTAAAATATAAAAAGGACTATACTATGAACAATATCAAAAAATTGTTCTTACAAATCTCCCCTTTTGGCTATTCCGGTATAAAATAAACAAAATAACTGAACATCAAATTAAAATCAAATATCCCTTATGACAAAAATCATGCTACCCTCCCAAACCCTAGAAATAGAAATATGTGAGACATTGTCTTTAATCTCCACTTGTTCTTCCCTTCTTGATCTTTCCTTGATCTTCTAATCCATGCCCAAGGGAACCTACACATATGAAACAATACATTGTGACGTTTAGAGTTTTAAACAAGCATAAAAACTCCCACGTAATTTGAACTCCCTCTTTTTATCCGTAATAGACAAAGGAGTAAAACATAAACATGAAATATGAAGCATCACTTAGAATATAAGATATCATCATGAAAAGATATAAATAAAGTATGTGTAATGATAATCTTAAAGGCCATCAAAACCAACTATTTTTGTACATTTTTAATTTTTCCAAAACAAATACAAAATGTAAAAATTATATAATACAACACAAAATAAGGCCCGGTAATCACAACTAATCCAATAGATTCAAGGATTTTTCAAATATGGACTAAATGTAACAAAACTCAAAATACAATATATAATATGTGAGAAATATATCAAAAAAATCCGACACACATAAATAGGTATAAACGACCACAAAAACATGACAAACACATAAGCTTTCCCCACTAGCATAGTATCAATGTGTCTAAACATGTGGAATGGAATGAATGAGCGTGAATTGGATACAAGTGAATTACGACCCAAACACTTAAATATGTTCAAGATGTTCTAATTGATCGCAAAATTTTATCGAACTAAGCTTTAGCCTCAAGTGACAAGATAAAGTGTACTTAATGAACAAAACAAGCATAATGCACACATGGATAAAATATTGATAATTCTACATATCAATAACATCATGACTAAATAAGCATAACTAGGATTCATTGTGCAAATCCGTTGATCTTCAACTAAACATCCTCAAAAGATAAACATGTTTCATATTTTATCCTTTTCTTTTCTCAATTCTTTTGAAGTGATTTCTTTTGAATGATCAAACAAACTAAACTATGTTGTCCCCTTTTTGGAATTTTTTTCTTGGGATCCTTTCAATGGTGGCTTTCACGCAAAATCAATCTGTCTTTCGCAACCATTTTTCACGCTCACTCATATGTTTTCAATGCTAATTAAACAAACTCTCACTGGCAACGGTTTTTACATGAAAATATCCCCCATAATCACATAAACATGTATATGACAAAATTAATAGGATAACATCTCACCAGGCTCAAATATACATAGTGAAGTAAACGTTCAAAAACCTCGTGCATGTGTGTGCGGAGGCATATAAAAAGTCGAATCTATAAAGCAAATCAAGTTCGAAACAACTCCATATAAACATGGTTAAGATCAATCTAAGTATCTAAAGTCATAACCAAATATCCTAGCCTCATGGAAATTACGGAGTGAATTGGATTCAAACGCACCAAAATGCCATACCAAATTTGTAAAACTAAAGTACATAAAAAAATCTTTTTGTACTTTTCAAAAAAAATTATCAAAATAAAAATCTTTTGTAATTTTCTAATATGACTTGATAAAAGAGAAATAAAATACAAAAGATACACATGTTATAACTCTAAAAAACATATATCATTAAGCATAACTAGAGCATGACAAACAAAATCATGCAAGCAATCATCCAGAAGATATATCAAGTGCAAGCTTGCGAGAATCAACCAACCTAGCATTTCGGGTCTCCAAAACGAATTTCCTAACCTAAATACGTGTATACTTAATGCGACGAGATTCAAGAACCAAGAGAACACTAGACTTCAACTTCTATGAACCTCTTCCAAGATCATAACAAAAACGCCTATGGCGACCTTTCCTACCACAATGTAAACATGTATAAACTCGAGGAATGTTACCTATGGGTTGACCTTTTCTAACGTCCTTAGACGCAGTTGACCCTCTAAAACAAAAAATGGTCTTGTCTGTGACACTAGAAGCAATAGAAATATGGGAGTCAGTACCAACACTACCAGAGTCTTTTGTATCATCTTTAAACTTCCAAATTTTAGACTCAACCAAAGAATTATAGACTCTTCCAATTTTAGGGACTCCTTCTTCAAATTTTCAATCATTACTAGAAGGTTATCTCTCTCCCCCTCAATGAAATCAAACTTATCCCTAAGTATCTTCTCACGTGCCTTTAAATTTAAAATTGATTCATCATTATCCTCAATGTCACATACACTAACCCTAGAAGTTTTAGAGTTTTCTAATTTTTTTCCTAAACCTCGAACTATATCATCACTCGCTTTCTTGGACAATTCTAACTTTTTAAAGTCACGGTCCATGTCCACAAGCTTCTCATGAAAGAAATCTCTTTGAATTTGAATAGTTGCAAAAGTACCATAGCAGCTTTAAAACGAAAATTTTCTCTTTTAAGAATTTCAATTTTTTTAACAAACTACAAATTCAAATGATTTAAGTCATCAAAACTATGGAAATCCATCGAGAGAGAAAAACAAATAAACCAACCAAAGAGAGAAGAATAAATAACCACCCTAAAACAATACCAAACAAGGATCTACAGAATAAATTAGTGAAACCCGCTCTGATACCCAGTTGAGAAGGTAAGAACAATTGAATGCTCTTATACCAATATGAGAATGCGGAAATAAATAAGCTCGGCAAGGATGGTCACAAACAAAATTTTATTTTTATATTTTTATCAAATTTATAGTCCAAGCATAAAGAATCAATTTTAAACAAATTTCATCTTTGATTAAATTAATTATGAAGTCAAATATGTGTTCAAAACTATATGAATATGCTATGCATTCAATAACACAACGATTGAGGGAAAATACATTGTCGAAAAAACCTTTTATTCAGCAATTCAAAACTTTTACAAGACAGTCGACTTACATTACTACTTGATTACCGCCATAAGTATAGCTCTCTGGCCTTCGAAAATCTCTAAAGAATACTACTTGTCTCCAAGCAGTCCACAAGCGACAGATTTTCTCTCGAGATCCACCGACCAACCTCAGCCTTCTTCTTCAGTCGTGATCCCTTTAAATTCATTACTCGGCCAAGGATTACCTCTCTACAAGGTGTATGCAAGGATATAAATCTTTCTTGGGTTTGAACCGATTCACAAAACTATTTTAGGAATGAAATGTGTGAATCTAAAAGTGTTTAAAAATACAAAAATATGAAAACTTTTTGAACAGATATTCAGAAAGCGTTCCTTAAAAAGTCTAATGAAATTTGGAGATGAAATAGGTATTTATAGACTCGATATAAATTTCAAGGCAACGGGTCATTCGAAAGAAAATGAAACTCGATCAAATGAGAAAATCATCTCACTATAATGAAATCCCAAGTCGATCGAACGAGAAGGTTATCTTATTTGAACCAGCTTCAAACGACCTTCAAACGATGTAAAACAGATATGCCTTGTTAGATGCTCGTTAAATGCTCGCTCAAACGAAAAAGCCTTTTTGTTTGATAACTTCTAACGAGACTTCTATTGAGAATTCAAATGACCTTAAAAAATAGATTTTTATTTTAAAACTTTAAAAGTTTCAGCCTCGGTATATTCATAAAAATAACATCCCAAATAACTTTATGAAAAGTTTTAAACTCCTAAAAGCTTTATACCTTGTTGAGATGTAGGGAAGTCTTCAAACTTGGAGATGCTAGAGTTCAATTCGTCATGACAGTGCGTGACGATTTGTAACGGGACACGCCAAACTATCCTAAAATATTAAAAAGGCCTATGCTATGAACAATATCAAAAAAAAATGTTCTTATAGTCAAAATATTAACACTAAAAATCTCAACGTAAATTATATTTTAATTTCACATTGCAATCCTCCAATTAATCTTAGGTTTTCGATTCCATTTGAATCTCAAGTTCTATTAAGTAATCACACAAGTTGTCCCATTTCAATATGAGTGAAATTTTATTAAAGACACTTAATTCCATTCTAACATGCGTATTAATAACGTTACACAATAATAGTTTTCATTCTACACATACACATATAAAATCATGATTTACAAGTCAATACGTTATTTCGATTTCATATTTTAATTCCAACATGTGAATCGTCCTGCAAATCTATCGTAACACAAACCGCTAATCTAACCATGCGATTCTTTCAAGTCTTAAATCATATTTTTAGATTTAATAAGAACAGTCCCGAATTTACTTTCAATTTTTTAATTAATCTTCCTAATTATTTTTAGGATAACGTGATTAATTAAGGTTTAGGCAACATTTAAAACTTATACACTTAAGGGGAATGATAAAAGTCTTCATGGTTGATCAAAGTTATCGTACAGAAAATCCATTGATATGCATGTGTTACTCTTGAAAGTTCGCTAAGAAAGTCTCTTGGGGGATCTTGAGAAAACAGGTCCATCTTCTTAAAAAAATAAACTAGAAAATCTTCTTTAATGGAGGTTAGGGATTTATGAAAGAGGGGAGATATTTTGGGAGGGAAATCCTCTTGGGAATGGGTTAATGTGAGTTTATTAAAGTCCTTCCCTAAGCCCCCTTTAAATGGGTGAAAATATAAGAGTCCTTATCTTATTAGTATTCTTAAAAATCCCAAATCTGCACAAATCTAATATTTTGACTGATTAAACACCTTTTACAAAAACAATATCTATTACTCTCTCCACGGAAATCCAAATAACTTGATTCAGCGCTCATTGGAAAGATTAGATCCATACCTTTCCTTACATATATGACTCATAGTCTACTTCAAAGTACAAATAAAATGGCACTCATTGAAAGTGATGTTAAAGTTTCTGGAAAATTGTCATCATAATTTAGGCATATTCATCTCATAGAATCAACGTTTTATTTTCATCAAAATTGTTTAATTGAATTCTCAAAATACTTTGATAACCTCACTAAATCAAAAATTATTTTATCAATAATTAAGTCAAAATTACCATGTTTACACGAATTTCACATTTTTGCAAAACTACCAATTTCAAGTTATAACCATTAACTATTTCCATAATTTACAATTTCTTAAACATAAATTAATCCTTCAAAAACTTGGGGTATTATATTCTCCCCCACTAACACGGGAATTTCTACCTCAAAACATGACGAAGTGTAAATGTAAAACGTAAACTCACACAAATAAAATATGCCTCACATATTCTCACCTGTAGAATGCCACGATGGGGCTCCCATACACCCAATCCCACACGTACCTACCCCAAGAATAAAAGTATAGTATATATCTTAACTATATGTATAAGCAGAACTATGAAAATAAAGGTATATCACCCTCTAACACGAATCACCACTCGATTCTATCTTAAACGTCATCACAATGCTTACGTCCTCAAATCAAATCACATCACCACATCGATACTAGAGATATATTACATTGGTATTAATGGTCTACAAAATAAATCTCATCTAAAAAAATTAACTCTGAGGATCCTCATATCAAGATTACTACTTCAAACCTCAAAGACAACAATTGCCTTAATATAAAATTGCCTATCTCCAAGAAAAAATAGCTAACATGTATGTTAGACCTGATATCTTAGGGAGTACGAATCAACGAAGGGAATCAAATATCGGTAACATGGAAGCTAAATGGACTCACAGCCTACGAGACCTAAGACCATGCTCTGATACCAACTGTGACACTCCGCATATTTTGACATTGGAGGTTGTCAGTCCCCGTTAGCAAACTACATCTGGCGTTAGAATAAAAGTACCATTCTTAACATGTAACAAAAATATAAGACATTAAAAACTTTTTACCAGAAGATATAATCCAAATTTAAACATCCACACATAAATTCCAACACCATGCTAGCTCCAGAATAAAACTCAACTCCAAAAGAAACCATAAACAACTATGGAACCGAAAGGCCCACAAAATCCATAACAATTGTCTCATAAATAATACGAGGGACTGAAAAAATCTAAACTACTAAAGCAATAAAACAACCCCAGTTTCACTCCTTGAATATCCAATCCAATCTATGCAACTACTCCAGCAACTATACATGAAATGTTAGTCAACTGAATTGGTCTGAGCCCACTGCATGAATATCAGCCACTCCTCCCGATTAGGATCCATGAATCCAGGCATAAGCATCATACAAGATAAATATTACAATAGAGTATTTTAAATTACACGATATGAGAACATGTAAGTAAAATAAAATAATACTAACTACCCACATAGCCAAGCTACCCCATTATTGAAGTTGAATTATATTATTTCAACATTTAATCATGTTAAAGCCATTAATTACTTTAATGAAATTAGCCAATGATTATTAAAGCGACACAACTATATCCAGTCGAACTTTCTATTGATCCTGCACATTTTTGGGTCACCTAAAAATTTCGTTAGCCTTGAACATATTGGTGATGTTCAATGCACGACATGTCACTATAGCCATACAACCCAATTATCATTATCCCTATACATATTGGTAAGGCCAACACACACCCACGTCGCTATATCTAGCAACCCAATTGTCGTTAGCACTGCATATATTGGCGACACAACCAAACACCCATGTAACTATAGCCATTTGACCTAATTATCGTTTGTCCTTCACATATTGGTGATGTCAAATCTATTTTTAATACCCGTTTATTATCTTAGGCATTAATTATAAATTTTTAATCGAGTTTTTTTTATTCTCAATTATCCCCATCCATAACTCGGGTATCAAAACCTAAAACCATCCCTAGTCACATGCCTAGATATCATCAAACCATAAGTATTACCTAGTCTATCACCTAGGAAAAATTCCTACCAAAAATCACCGCCTAGTCTTGCACCTAGGTTAAAGGAAATAACGTAACAACGTACTACCTAGCCCCACCTAGAAAAATATGCGCCGTATAAGTATAAACTCACTTGTTTCATAACTAGAAAAAGACAACAACAATAAAGTCTACGTACTCATCCCATACCAGTCAATCAACCTATAAAAATGGGTGAAGCTAAAACTACTCCCCAAAAACTCTAACAATTCGCGGTGTCGATATATTAAAACTAACAATCTTTACATAAATTATATTTTAATTTCACATTACAATCCTCCAATTAATCTTACAGTTTTGATTCCATTCGATCCACATCCATTTAATCATGTAATAACCTAGTTATACCAAATAATCACTCAAGTTGTCCAATTTTAATATGATTAATATTTTATCAATTAACACATAATTCCATTCTAATATGTGTATCAATAACGTTATGCAACAATAATTTCCATTCTACACATACACATATAAAATCATGATTTACAAGTTAGAACGCTATTTAAAGTTCATATTTTAATTCTAACATGTGAATCGTCCCATATGTCTAGTGTAACCCGAATCACTAACCTAAGCATGCGATTGCTTCAAGTCTTAATTCATATTTTTAGATTTAATAAAAATAGTTTCGAATTTACTTTCACTTTCCCTAACTAATCTTACTAATTATTTTTAACTAAACATGATTAATTGGGGTTTAGGCAAATTTAAAACAAATAACACTTAAGGGGAACAATAGAAGTATCCATGTCTGATCAAAGTTATCGTATAGAAATTTTGTTGATATGGTTGTGTTCTTCTTAAAAAGTTGACAAAGAAAGTCTCTTGGGTGATCCGTAGAAAATAGCTAATTCTTCTTCAAAAATAAACTTTAAAATCTTCTTTAATGGAGGTTAGGGTTTTTATGAAAGTGGGTAGTATTTTGGGAGAGAAAGTCTATTGTGAATAGGTTAATATGAGTTTGAAAAATCCCTCCCTCGATCTCCCTTTAAAACATTAAAATATAAGAGTCCTTATTTCATTAGAATTCTTAAAAATCACAAATTCGCACAATGATAGGTTTGTATAATTTGAAGAGTTAATTTGGTTTGTCAGGCAATAGCGTAATCGAAATTCTAAAATGGGATAAATATATTTTCCCAAAAGAGAACATGTTACCACATAGTTATCCGACTATGAAGAATAGCTTGAAGGGTTTGGGTTTGGGGTACAAATCTATTCATAAATGCAAGTATGATTTCAAATTTTACCACAATGAACATGAACTAAAGGATGATTGTCCTATATGAAATGAGTTACGATATACGATTTATGAGTGGGGAAATAGTAAACCCACAAAATTTCGCAAATGATCGCATTTAACTGAGGCTTCATTAGTTGACGCTCTTATTAGAAATAGGGACCTCATTAGGATGCACCTATATCGAATGATCAGCAACCAGAGGTTGCAGGTGAAGTCTCTCTAAGAAGAGAGGGGTGCTTTGAAGGCATAGGTCATCTCCTTGGAGAAGGAAAATCTCGTGAATGAAAAAACTCTCAGAGACAGGGCATCCTTACTGGATGTTGCTCGAGGTTCTTTGGTTAAGGTTGAGGAACTACATGCCCTTAGTCAGGTTAATCTCGAGGTGACAGTGGAGGATCTCCAAGGAAAAAAGATAGAGCTTAAGATATTTAAAAGAGTATTCTTTGACTTAATGGTAAGGTAGATCTCTTAAAGCAGACAATCAAAGACCTAGTCGTTGAGAAGGAACAACTGATATCCAAGGTCCAGGAGCTTCAAAAGACTTATGTTAAAATCTTAGTGAGGTACAAAGAGCTTTAAGGGAAGATCCATGCTAAAGTGAAGAACCAGTTTTAGGTCTATATGGAGTCTTAAGCCTTTAAAAAGTACCTTTATTAGAGTTCCAGGTGGGGTTTTGATGCTTACAATGCCAAGGTTTAGGCCTTATGTCCTAATGTGGACGTCTTTGGCCACATTTTTAAAGCCCCTCAATCGCAATAAACGAGTTTATATGGAGATATTTTTGAAGCCTCTGCTCCTAAATCCCGAGAAGAAGTAGCTAAGGATAAATCCTCTACCTCTCTAACCCAAAAAATGAAGCCCTTGTGAACCCTTAAAACCTTAAGCCTTGAAAGGCTTTATGTATTATTTTTTTCTAAACTTCTTTGGTCCATGAGCCTTTGATGTAATATCAAAATATTATATCTTTGGATGATAGAGTATTTTTAGATTATAAGACTTCATGTCTTCGTACTTGCTTTACTGAGGATTTTTTTCATAGCATTCATCTGCCTAAGGTCTGCTAGTAGGTGATATTCCTTTACCCCCAAAGATTCATAGTAAGCGAAGTAATTCGAGTAGTGAAGTCGCCGGATTAGACTTGGGGGTCTTGAGACCTCTGATATGTACTTGTGTAGCTGTTGAAGTCGAGATTGAGGTTTCGTGGTGGGTCATTAGACCTTAGCACCTTAAAACGCTTTATACTTATTTTTTTATGGCTAAAAGCCCATAATTTTTTTATAAACACATAGCCCCACAAACATTAATTGGGAGTGAAGTCTTAAAATCAAATATGTAAGAGTTCTAAGCCCTTAGACTTCTAAGCCCTTAGACTTGATAATATTTAAAACCTGAAGTCCCACAAAGGGCAAAAGGACCTTTAAAGTTGGGTAAATTTCAAATTCGAAGTCCCACAAAGGGTCATAAGGCCTCTAAAATTGGACAATTTTGAAAATCTAAGTCCTTATAATGGTACTAAGACCTACGAGCTAGGAAATTTTTAAAATTAAAGCCCTTATGAGGGTCCTAAGACCTCCGTACTTAGAGTCTTACATTTTTCTCCATTTAAAAGATGAAGTTTTAGACATTTTTTTGCATTTCAATATTTATCCCCTAGAAAATTTCAAAAATAGAACTTTTTTTAAAATATTTTCGAAAATGGGTTCGAGGAGTGTTTGGCCAAGGTTCGCACATCTTTATTATATAACTATCATTTTTTAAGAACTTTGTTATGGGATAAAATCCATTTATTTGGGTTATTTGTGAGCTTTGGCCTTTTGAAGTTATGGATGAAAATCGCATCATTTCTTTATTAGTATTTATTGGGTCCTCAAACCTTTGACTATAAATTTTGGGTCATATAGATCTATGGACTGTAGTCTTTTTTGGATCTTGAAACCTTTAACTGTTAGCCCTAAGCTAAGGATGGAGTCCTTACAAATTGAATTTTAGGGTCTTGAGACCTTAGCTTAAACTTAAAGCCAAGGGTGAAATCCTTGAAACTCTTTATTTTGGGTCCTTAGATTTAGGTTTAAGTTTTGAGCCAAGGCTAAAGTCCTTGCAACTTGGTTTATGGGTCCTTAGACTCCTTGTAACTCTTAAAGAATACTTATGCTAAATGCATAACGAATAACAAAAAATCTTTTTTTCATTTCTTTTAAGTAGTATAATACACTATTTACTGCCATTTTACGGGATGGCATACGTCCCCTAAGGCTTCTGATGTCTTGATGTTCTTCCTTAGTTTGGATCCCTAGTTACGAGGGAAACTATCTTCATCTTTCATGGCTGAGGTATCTAAACTCATAAATTATATGCCTATACTTTCTTTTGGGAGCTCATACATTGGCGGTGGTGGAGATAAGACCTCTATTGAGACCTCGAGAATCTTATGAAGCTTTATTAGGACCTCTTTCAGGCTTTGCGAAGCACTAAGAGACCTCTTCTTATCTTTCATGGAGGTGATGTATCCCTATTGATCCTTCTTCTAATCACTTACCCCCTTGGGGGATGGGAACCTCATCACCACCCTTTGTGTTGAGATAACATCATCTAACTCATTAAGTGATTGTGTACCCAATATCACGTTGTAAACGGATAGCAGATCCACTACTATGAACTTGTTCCAAATAGTTTTGCAGTAATATATAGAGCCAAGGGTGAAGGGTAAAGTGACATGCCCCAAGAAATAGGTTTGTTCTCTATTGAATCCAATGAGAGTGGTGGTGACTGGATGCATGTGCTTCGTTTAAAGATCCATAGCCTCAAAGGCATCCAAGAATAGGACGTATAAAAAAACTTATGTATCAATGAGAACCCACTTCGTATTAGTATTACCCATGATCATTATGATGTTGAAGGGGTCGTCATGAGGAAAACGGACCCTCCGGGGGTCTGATTTTGGAAAAACTGTCATAGGGGCTTCCTTTGGAACCTTTTGAGGTAAAAATAAATGGTTGACTCGTACACCTTCTTGTTGGATACCTCTGTTGAGGTGAGATTTATGGTTATGGCAGATAAACCACCCCCGTAAAGCCTCTGGAGATACATTTTAAATCTTTTAGATGGACATCGTATTTGTTCATATTTTTGTTGTAATCTTTACATTTTCTTGCATCTTTCGCCATATATTCTTTGTGGTAACCCTTTTTTATTACCACTCAATGGTTTCTTTTATTATAAAGAAATAGCTTGTGTTGTAGCTATGGTCTCTTTGGAACTGATAATACTTGGACTTGTCACTTTTGTCATCCACAATCCTTATAGGCTTTGGTTAAGACGATATATCTTGAGCTTTCATGGCTCCAAAGACTTCCTCTATGGTGGTTATAAGCGGGGTAGAGTGTTTGGCCTCGGGAGGTCCACTTTTCTTAACATGTCCTTCTTCTTCTTATCCGCAGGTGCTTCTGAGGTCTCCCAAGACGTGAGAAGACATCTTTCCTCTTTAACTACAGGGGAGAGGTTATGGCATGCATGGATGAGATAGCATCCTCGGCATTCATACATTTTTTAACTCTTTCTACCAACTCAGTCATGAATTTTGGGGGATTCTTTCTAAAAGACCTACAAAGGTTTTCTGAGGTGAGTCCTAAGATAAAGCCTTCGTAACATATGGTGTCATTCAAATTGTCCACATGATGTGCTTCTTGATTTAACCTTTTAGCATACCCCTGGAGGTATTCTCCAGTATTTTGTCTGAAGTGTAAGAGGGAAGTGACGGGTTTCCTCATCTTTTGAGTTCTAATAAAGTGGTTGATAAAAGATTTGGCCAGCTCATTGAAACTTGTGATGGTCCTCAGATTGAGCTTGGTGCACCAGTGCCTGGTAGTTCCTCTTTAAGAAGTAGGAAAAGCCCTACACAGGATCTTATTTGGGGCTTCCTGGAGGATCATGTGTAATCTATAGGTCTCTAGGTGGTCAATGGGATCTTTCGACCAATTAACTGGTTCAATGGTAGGTGCCTTCCAGTTTAAGGGAATGGTATGATACTGAACACCGTGGGAATGTTCGGGAGATTTTTACGAGTTCAAGGGAGTATGTGAGAGGTTATCCAAGTGAAAGGATATTTAATCAAAAATATATTTGTGTCGATATCCAATAATTGAGGAATTTAATAATTAACTAGAGTGTTAATTGTCATAACAAGAGATATTCAAGTGCTTCTAAATCTACTTGAAAGAGCAAAGCCAAAAATTACACTGATAAGTAGCTCGTCTGATCTTATTATTAAAATATTTAGGACTTGTGATCCGGTCAAGTTTTTGGGTAGTATTTTTTGTCAACACTTGAAAAGATATATATATATATATATATATATATATATATACTCACATATCAAAAAGAGAAAACAAAAATAGGTCATTTCAATTTGTCTATTGATGCAAGCATACACCAACAGGTTCGGCTTCCTAATAATAAAATGATGCCTTCAATTAAGTCTCAATTAGATTTAGGAGACTAAATTGTCTTTGTGCCTTGTTTGGTTAATTTGTAACAAAACATTGAGCCTACAATAGTCCCAACGTCATATCCTAAGACTCAAATCTCATAGGCAAATCATAAAGTGTCCAGAAGCTACTTCTGCAAATGAATAGGGTAAAATTGGTATATATCATTGTAGTCATAGTACACAAAACACATGCATTACAAAAGCAAAGTTTGGAAATGTCATAACTAAACATACATAAATTATATTAAACATTCATAAATTAAACTAAACATCTATACATCAAATTACACATCCATAAATCAAAGTAAAGAGCTAATATAGTGTCAATATCATAATAGGCTACAAATAAGCTTGACAAGGAATAAATAATGTTTTTATATTCAATCTTCCTCTAAATCAACAAAAAGATCCTTCAAATTAGGGTTGTCATCACGAGCTGACAGGAAATATTTTGGAGCCTTTAATGCATCTGCTTGATTAGTCATACCCTTTGGTGCATGCACAACGATAGACCAATTGCTATCATTTATGCACTTCGAGTAGAATACCTTATTTACTTTCTAAAAGGCACAAATAAAAGTCTCGTTGACTATACAATCCTTACTCTTCATCTTTGATAAATCTACCATAATAAGTTTGGAGTTAGGATCAACTTTGCAAGCATTCGAAGTATCCTCCACCTTCTCATAATCATAATAGATTATGGTTTATGTGAAATCTAAGTAATTGAGTTCTTGGATTTTTTAGATTATCCCATAATAGGTTAGCACCATATCTTTTGGATTTTTACCGCTTTTGATAGCAACACGGGTAGCTAAGGTTGGTACGAAATTTCTTAAACTCTTTCACACAAAAATTATGAGCTTTTGCTAGGCATGCAAGCCTTAAAGAGACATCACCTCTTTTTAGAAGATGCATTTATTTTTAATTTGTATGAGGGAAAGTTTTTATCACACGTGAATAAATAACCGCATACATAAGAGGTGAAAATTACCTCTTTTGATAACCATGCCCTAAACTCAGTTGTCGTGTAATTTCTCCCTTTATTTTGGGCAATTTCGTTCTCGTACTTCCTACATGTAAATTCTAGAGTTTAGATCAAAATATATAAAATACATGAAATCAAAGAAGAACAATTCAGTTAGTACTCACTCTCTCCAATCTTCCACTTAATCTTGCGATTCAAAGACATAACGAGTTGTTTGCTCGTACTATAGATTTTAAGTTTCACCTCTTTAGGGTTCCCAAAAGTAAATTCATCCTCAAACTCGTCAGGTTCCTCGATCACTCGTTCTCCACGAGGACTGAACCTCCTTACCTCTTGTTCTAGCATATGTTCCGGAGCGTATACTGATGATTTCACAATAATGTATTCTTCAACAATTGGCCCTCCAATATTTCGTGTATTATTTACATAATCTTTAAAAGTTTTCATCAAGCGCTCGAAATGATATATTCAGTGATACCTAATGGAACCACATAACAAAGTATCACCGCATAAATGAGCAAGCAGGTGGATGTTAACATCGAAGAACAACGGAGGAAAGTATTTCTCTAATACACAGACTACCTCGGCTAAAGTTGATTTTGTAGCTTTAATGTGCCTTCTTTTTACGACTTTTGCACAAATTAGGGTAAAACACAAATTGATTTTCATAATTTGCGCGACGAAGATTTTTATGTTTAGAGGAGAAATGCCGAAATAGCAAGGGGATTAATTGGATGATTACATGTCAGTCGTGAGACTTGCATTATTTCACATCATTTGTTTGGTAGATTACTATCCTACGTAAATTACTAGAATAACTAGTTGGAGTCTTCAAGTTGAACAACGAATCTTCTTCTCACTAATATTCAAAGTGAAAGCAGTCGGGGGGATAGAAATTCCTCCTTTTGTAGGATCATTTTTCAACCATAATTTCTTCTTTATTTTCATATCCTGTAGATTGCAGTGGGACCTCTCTCCATCTTTTGAATGAGATCCATCCAAAAATGTTCCTATCAGATTTTTTGCAACATTCTTCTCTGTATGCATCACATCAATTACATGCCTTACACGATGATCTTTCCAATATCGTAAGTCAAAAAATATTGATCGTATGGATCATGGCTTAATTTAGTAGGGTCCTTCGTATCCTCCCTAACTTTACGCTTCAGGTTTAAAAACTGAGGGTTTTTACCTACATACATATTCCCGCAGTTGCAGTCATTTCCTTCTCCTCAATCTGCTGACCAAAAAAAGCAGAGCAGATTGTGTCTTGTGCTCATGATTAACAGGTAAAAAGTTAGACTTGTCATTCCTAAAAGGGTGACTGGTAGGAAAAAAATATATGATGACTCGTATAACTCATCTTACCACTATAATATAGCCAATTGGCTTCAATATTCTACCCGCATATTGGACATCCATAATAACCATGAACATTACAACGGGACAAGGTACCATAAGTAGGAAGGTCGTGGATCGCCCACATCACTATTGTTTTAAGTGTGAACTCTTCACTCTTATGAGAGTCAAACGTCGTAACGCCATTATCCCATAACTCTTTAAGTTCTTCAATTAATAGGGCTAGGAATATATCAATATCATTATCAAGAACCTTCGGCTCGGGTATCAATAAACATAATAATGTGAACTCCTTTTTCACGCACAATGTCGAAGGGAGATTTAAAGGCTCCGTGAGAACTGGCCAATAACTCTAATTAGTAATTAAATTATCGAAAGGGTTAAACCCATCGATTGAGATTGCAAGAAGGACGTTGTGAGGTTCCTTTGCAAATTCAGGGTGTCGTGCATTTAAAATTTTCCAGATGAGTGAATCAACCGGATGACGCATCAGACTCCCATCCACCTCACATCGAGCGTACCAAGTCATGGCCTACGCTATCAACGGTACATTAAAAAACCATTTTAAACATGACCCAAGTGTAAAATACTACAAATCCTTTTGTGGGACTCATGAGCACTTGAGATATATTACAACCTCATCCTTTCCATCATCACAAACCACATATCTAGGCTCATTGCATACAGGACACTCATTCTTCTCTTTGTGATCGTAGTGGTACAATACACAATCATACTTGCATGAATGAATAGATTTATACTTCAAACACAAACCTTCAAGCTCTTCTTCATGGTAGGATAATTGCCTGGTAACATGTTCTTTTAGGGAGATTTTCTTTAACCCACTTAAGAATTCGATTACGCTATTTCCAGACAAACCAAAATGACTCTTCAAATTATGCAAACCAATCATTGCATATAATACCAAGTCACCTTCATCGTAATGTTTATATAACGTTCTAGCTGCATTGGCTTTCAACTGTATGTATTCTCGATCTCCTGGTAATTCAGCATCAAGTTATTCATTTACTTGGTCATAATGGGTGAGGATACGAGAAATCATCCACTTTTCCTTCTCATACCAGCAAGTCAAGTTTAAGATGTGTAATGAGAAGATGAATCAAGTAAAGATAGATAAAAGTTAGGATATAGAGTGGTTCGACTATTAAAATGAGCCTACGTCCACTTTGGTGCCTCATTATCATTATATGCATTATAGTACATGTTTATAATGTCATAATATGCGTACAATGTAGATGATAGAAGAGAATACATGTTTATGATGATTCTGAGAGTGCCGGCGAGATGACCATGATGCCGGTGAGTATCCCCCAAGCTATACCGAGGGGTGTGGAGAGCGTCGTGATCTCTGATCTATGTATTGGCATTAGAGATTAACTTGGATCCCTATTTTGAGGCATGGACCTCTATTATGGAGGGTGCAGATGTTGTGTTGTTTTTTATAAAGCAAAAAGGGGATGCGTCCAATTAAGTGAATAAATTGGGGCCGCACCCTATAACATATAAGGGGTCGTATCCTGTGTATGTAGGGTCGCAGACAGGTGAGCAAGTATGTTAGGGTTGTGGTCTGTGAGTGGGGACCGCAGCCTATACACTTCGGGCTACGGTAGCATAATTCAATGTAGGCGTATTACCCTTATTCTGAGGTAGGGTGTAATAGGCATAGTGCCAAGGAGTAATTGGTAATGCGTCTTGATACTGTTGATGTTGCGGTGTGTTGTCTCTACAGTGTCCATTTTCAAAATGATGCTTCGTCTTCTCGCGCACTCTAATATAAATGGAAACTATCGGGGACTTCATTACGTTTTCCAACTTCTTAAGGGAAAATAGAAAGCCAACCTTTGTCCATTCCTTCTCTTGAATTTTCTAACGACCTTTCAAGGTAGTGTGTGGTGGCCCTGAGGCGGTTTAAAGCTGAGCAAGTATTTTTCACCCATTTTTAAGTAAGTGTTTCAATCAAAAACCTCTTGAATGGATTTATAATTCAATTCTTTCAACTGTTCATGATCTCTGATTGTAAATGGCTCACTTGAACTCCTAACTTTGCAAAATAACTACTGTGATTGAATGATCCGTTATTATAATTCGTATCTTGCTAATTTCACCACGAATTTGACTCATTTGAATATAATTGCTCGAGTTATAATAGATAATTGATCTTGCATTTGAATCAATCCTCAATTAACAAAATAGGTTGTTAACATCCATACTGAACCAATAAATGAAGTTTGCTGGCATGGATTAGTCTCTTAATCTTCTATTATTGATTCAAGAAACGAATGTTGTATAAGCATTAGAAACATACCACTATTCTTGATGTTCTTGAACAACTCGCATTCTAGGGCTTCAATCTTCAAGGTATAAGAGATAAACTACTTGAGTATATGTCCGCAGCATGGGGAATACCTGGCTGCAGCGTAATAAAACCACTTGCAATTTGGCCTTAGGTCAATGTCTGTAGCCCTTAAATATTGGTCTGTTTAAGAAATTAGTTACGGTATGATGATATCTAGATGCGACATGTGTTAATACTTGTACAATAAATATTCCCTTACCTTTAAGGTTCTTAGGTTTGTGTCCGCAGCATTTTGTCAATAGTCCAATGACATGACTACGGCATGTAAGAATATAACTGACCTCCTTCCCCTAAATAATATGCCGTGACAGAAGTTAACTTCTAGGACCAACACTTGGTGTAGTTAGTCAAACTTTCTAGCATTTATTCTTTAGCCTTCGAACTTGCTATTTCATTGTTCCTATCGCAGCCTCTAAGAGGCCTGTATTTCCATATTAGCTATTGCACCTAACTGCGGACTCTTTCAGCTTCTTGCTGCAGCCATATGCGTTTTGATCCTGACAAATGAACAAACATTTTAGAGTCTCTCCCCCTGAACTTCCTTATGTACGTCCTTTAGATACAATAGGGCCTGGCCAGCTCAAAGACTGCCCAAATTGTGTCGTTCTAGATTTGGATTCTAACCTCGTAGAAACAACTTATAGGAAAAAGACTAACTCTGAGGACTCCTCTTATAGGAAAGGTACTGATTCCACAACAATGAAAGAGGAGACCAACTCTAGTAACAACCCAGTAGATATTGATGCGTTAGCTACTTGGCCATCTAAAGGTAGGGACGTGCCTGTTGGCCCCTCTAACAGAGCTGAGAGACCTCCTGTGGCCTTAAGCTTCCGTACCATTATGACTCAGGAGTGGGTTGACCAAGTTGCTGAGGCACTTGAATTTCATGATGATTTGATTTGCTCAGCACCCTCTGCAGAATAAAGGCCCTGCAGGGCACTTACTGATGATGGAGTCTGCTTTGCCCTTCATGCATTTGTTTATGGTCTGCGGCTGCCAGTTCCAGTCCCTATCAGAAGAATCTTCTAAAGCATAAAATTAGCCCCAGTCCAACTAGAACCCAATGGTTAGAGGGAAGTTCTTACCTCAGTGGTGCTGTGGAAGAATAAGTTTAATATGGACATAACTCCCACGGAATTTTTCCATTTTTACAGACCTAAGGAAAATTCTGTAAAGTTTGCATGGTACTATTACTTTACCATTTGCAGTAACGACGAAACCCTCTATGGTGGTAGGGCCACCAGTGTGAAGAATTGGAAGGGAGAGTACTTCTATATTTTTGGAGAAGGGTGGGAAATCCACCCAGAAGAGACAGATAGGGAGAGGTCCTTTAGGATGTCGCGGCAGTGGGGATGCCCCTCTAAGCTAGGTAAATAAAGTTGCAGCCCTTTGAATTATGGACGCGTCCTGTTGTTTAAAGTTGTATTCTTCCCTTTACTTTTGTACTAATATTGAACTTTTTATGCAGCTCTTGACAACTTGACCCTTAGTGAGATGAAAGAGAGTAGGATAAGGAGGGTCATGGTAGTAAGTTCAAAGGATAAACAGTTCAGCACCTTAGTGACTTCAGCCTCCATCTTTTAAGCAGGCTACTTTACCAAAAAATCTTTGCCTAAAGTAATGGGCGCGGAAGGTATTAATTTTTCACTTTTGATTTTTAACTCTGCGGCAGCTACTCCCAATAATGCTGCTAAACAGAGAAAATGGAAGAGGGGAAAGTCCAAGCGTGTTGTCGCAGTCCATGCTGGTGATCAAGTTGATCTTTCTACACCCTCAAATCAGGCTGAAGACCCTGCTACCCTAGAAAGGCCTGAGGTTACATTTGATTATGACATTGGCAATAACTTGGTCACGGCAGGGTTAATGTCAACTTCCGAATAGCTTGAAGTCCACGGCACCTCTCCAATCAATACTTCAAATTCACCTCCTCCAATAATAGTGGTTGTCAATGCCAACTTGGTACCTCCTCAATGTCGTTCCAGTGTTGGCCTTGATGGCTGTCCGCAGCCTCAGCTTAGGCAGCCCAACCTTGAGTCTTCTTGGGACACAACAACGAGGGTTGTCTGTAGAACGAAGAGGATTCTAAATGTCGTGGACCTTGATCGTCTCGTGGATGAAGACCATGATGACTTGGAGGATTATGTCCTCCACAGCCTGTTGAGGGTAAGTGCAAGTTTACCCTTTCAGCATCATTTTTACACTATATATTTTGCTTCTAACATTAAATCTCCTTGCACGCCACGGACATTGTGATGTCCCAAATACGAAAGTATTAAGCCCTCTATAAACTGAAAGAGGTCGCGTAGATGTGACGTCCCGCCGAATTAAATATTGGGTGATGAGTCCTTTATAAAATTTATAACAGAATGTTCGGTTGGTTCATTCTTAGTATCATTATCGAAAACTTAAATCCAATTAATTACCTAACATTTAAATAAACTAGTGTCAAAACATTTCCCAATTCAACTTGAAACCAATTAATTCTATAAATTTCTGAACATTTAATTAAAAACAACACACAAGAATTGAATGCTGACTGAATCAAATATTGAATAATTAAGACTGGATAAAATTCTTCCAGTTCAAAGTCACAAACAAAACCATAATAAATACTCAATCCAACTAAAAAGAACTACAAAGGAAACTGAATACAACTCCTCTAATGAGAATGGGCGACACATGCCCGAACTGAAATAGCTGAACTAGGAACTGAATGAAATGAGAGAAGCGTCTAATCTCAATTACCGAAAACTTCCACAACAGCTGCAGCTCGGCAAACCATCTAAGTATCTAGATCCGGTGTCCGTGTGGCTGGGCACCTGTATATATATATATAGCAAAAGAGAGAAGAAATGCAAGAGACGGGTCAGAGCCCGATGTTTTAAAAAGATTTATTAACAAGTATTTAAAACTGCATTAAAGCAAGTATTATATGCATGTTAGTATGAACTCTCAAATGAGATTCTCACCTCTCTAGTAGTGTGCATGCCTAATGTTCATCTAATCCAACCTAGCCATTTGACACACTTCTAACTAGGAAAAAGTCTTATCCCTCTAGTTACCCCTCGTAGTAGTATTCCATATTTGATCTCAACATTTATCATTTTAAATCAGTGTCATCACACTAAAGTTAAATATCTACTATTTACGTTATTGAAGATTTCACTATCTTAATAGTCTGCAATTATCTCAATGTAGATATACCATGAGCATACATATATATATCCTTCACTATTATATATATATATATATATATATATATATATATATATATAAAATAGCCTACAAATAATACATTGTAAGTACAACATAAGTATACATATATCTCCACCACTATTATATATATATATATATATATATATATATATATATATATATATATATATATACACTAACACAGCACCCCAAGGATACACCTGTAGTGCATTGCATACTCTGTTATCATGTCCCGGTACATCTCATACTCAAATAAGAACTATCGGTTCGAAAATCGCCCACGAACGATATAAACAAATCACACATAATGGCGGCGAACATAGGTCACATACCTATGGGTCACGCACATACCTACGCTCCAATAGTCAGCTGACTTATCAACTCACAAACAAGTCTTCATAGTCCTATGTTCTGAGATACGAGTCAAATATCCCCCTGAAGTTCACTCAGATAAGACCGTCTCTACATAACCCCCCGTGATAGCAAGCAGCTAGGTATGTCATACACATAATATCAAATATAGGTATACACACAACCCATCAATCAAACGGTATACACACAACCAATTGTCATATTTCATACATAGTATTTTTATCACTAAATACTATCAATGTATTTTTAAATTACGATATTCCCTCTCTCGTAATATATATATATAAGGATAATATGGCACCTAAAAATCCTTAATAAATAATCATAAGAAGTCCCACAAGTAACCACTAATTTTTATTCTTATAAGTTCCATATCTTCAGAACTAATATTGTAAGTATTTATCACGTAATACTCTCGACGCATTTACAATTACGATTATCTCTCTCTCGTAATCTTTAAGGTAAACTCACTGTCCCAAATATTTAAATCATTACACATAAACAACTCCCAATAATTCTGCACTATCTTGGGTTCATCAAACACTAATTTTCCTCAATCAAATTGACTGTTTACCCAAATAGGGGAAAATAGGAAATTCTCTTAAAATTTGAAATCTCGCTCGAACCAGAATGAATCTCGCTCGAACGACATACACATGTCGCTCGATCCAGCTTCGCGCGACTTACTGATCTCGCTCGAACGACCTATTTCATGCGACTTCGCGCGATATCTCGCGACCTGGGGCTATTTCTTCCCCTACCACCAGATTCAGTGTTTTCCCATCATTTTTACTCCTAAAACCTCTAAAGATCAAGCCCAAACTTCCAACAATCAATACCAAACATTATTCTAACATGTATATTTGATTTTCCATAACCTAACATCGTTAAATCATCACCAATCATCCATATAAATCAAAATCCCCAATTTTATTCTCAAGAACCCTAGTTCTTAAATTAATATGCATAATGTCTAAATTAAACCCATATTTGTTCATATAAATCATCATAAATTCGTATGCATCATCCTATCTACATATGGGATTCAATTTCTTATCAAACCAGTCCTAGTTTATGATATAGTTCTCCAATTTCACCCAAATTAACTTTCATAACAAAGGTTTATTAACCTAGACTAACATGAACATAATTATCGCTAAAGAAAGCAAGCAATAAACACTTGCCTTCATTTTGAAGGTCTGATCCATTGGTGTTGTTGGTATGGATGCGCTCCTCGCGTTCCGATCTACACGATGGTGGTGGTGGTTGTGCAAGGTGGTGTAAATTGACTCTCCTCCTTTGGAATTTGCTTTCCCTCACCCACCGTGTCTCTCTTTTAATTTTGGTGTATCCTACCCCTAATTGTCCCCAATTAGCTGATATAATATTTCTCCAATTTTCGTCCATTTAATTCCTCCAAAAATCGAAATTACAAAACTACCCCTACCAGGTGCCGGCTTGGCCTAAAAATATCCCGGAGTCCAAATAGAATACCCGGGTAGAGTTTTCTGACTATCTCGACCCCTACGAACTCAACGCGCACTCGAAATGATCATACGAGTTACTTAAAATAATATACCTTTTTATTCCACTTAATTAGTCTTGACATGACTCACACGCGTGTCCCGACTTAATATACCAAACTGTCGTATTTCTCTCTCATAACGAGTTATATAAAATCGTCATTCCATATTACTTATTCTCACAGTAATATTAATAATTACTAACTTCTCATCACGCTAATAAATATTCAATTTTAATCCAAATTAATAATTAATTTTCACATTTTAATTTAATTAATCCAACAATTATAATAAATCACATAGTTATTTAAATCCTCAAAAATACAGGGTGTTACATACTTCCCCCTAATAACGGAATTTTGTCCTGAAATTTGAAAAATACGGCATTTCTGGTAGGGACAACTTCGGGTATTTACCTCACATCTCATGTAATCTATGCAGTACCACCCATACAGTACATCACCAAATACCCTTAATAATGAACACCTCACTGATGTTACGATTCACTCTTCAAGCCTTACCATTTAAGTTTCACCACTTAAATTTTAGATAATTACTATATAACCTCCTACTACTCGCACTAGCCGATTAATTAGTATTTAGATATATATGAATTTGTCTTACTATTATGTTTCATCAGTATTTATTATTGCTTGTACGATATATACTTTACACACAATATATACTATAAATGTTAACACATTTTCGCCATACTGCCTCCGCAAAGGACTATGGAACCCAAGCATGTACGCTACCGTCTCAAACTTGACAATTATAGGAAAAGATCCCACATCACTCGGTACCAATTTCCTCATTCCATCATGCTATAATGCAACTCCCAATCATTTCTATCCTGGGTAAGGAGCCTTAAAATTCCTCTGAACCTAGTAGATTATTGTCCTCCCCTCTATCAATAAGCACAAGGATGATAAGGATTGATATATATATAATGCCTCGAATGGAATCATATCGATAAGGAGCTGAGGGGAGTCATCTTACACTAACTCCACTAGTGGAAGATATTACACTAAACCTTCCCATAGTCGGAAATACAACATACCTCGCAATGTGCAACTAAGACTCTCAGTTTGCCCGTCCGCCTGCGAGTACGTTAGGCCAGATACGTCGCATCTCGATATTCATGGCCTCCAAAAAAATCTTCCCAATAATCGAGTCATAACTCTCTTGACTCTTTCAGACAAAAATTTATTTGTACCCCATATAACCTTACCATCCCAGGAATAATGGTTGGGGTTTACTATTGCAAGTTATGATTTGTCCTAACTTGGCATAACGTGAGCTATTTTAATTACATGGCCCACTTTCTCCCACATAGGGTCGTGACCCCATTGCGAAGTAATTAATTATGTAATCGTCCAGGGATTCACTCTTCCATTAATACCAAGGAATTCCTAATGCTGAAAGAAATCTATTATTTTCTGATGGTCTACTTCCAATTGGAGCTCAGCAATGTCTTGTTTTGCTTATGCCATCACTACTACAGCTTTATATCATTACACATTCTACCTATCTTACAATCACATCCACATATATGGCTCATGCGGCAGTGTCATCACTGCACTTCACAAGTCCTTCCCCCTCTCTTTAAGCTTCAGATTGTCGTGAAATATGTTCTCTCCATGTCCTATCAAGTAAGTTTCAACCTTTCTCGAGTTAAACTTTATTGAATTCTTCCTATACCATCCTCATGGAAAATTTGGGAATTAACGGTCCTAACTGACCTAAACCATCAAACAGCTAAGTCCTAAAGTCAAAACGTCTACATTACGTTACCTACAGAATACGTATTGTGTCACAATCTTTCACTTAAGGAAGAAAAATTTATTCCCAAATATCTAGGGGGCCCATACACCGTATGCTTCGTGCATTGCAGTACCACCATACTAGACTTGTTATATAAATATCAAATTATGACCCACATACTTGGCATGACTATATGGTAAGGTCCTACTCAGCCACCCTACCTTTTCCACCTAGTAATATCTTAGGTTGTCCCACCGGTCTGCTTGTGGTGTCAACGATTGGTGACATTATCACACATTATTATTATACGTCTCCATCGGCCTTAATCTGTAATATAACCATTATCTCGCAGTTATAACTACGTATATGGGTAAACATTACGATACTAAATTCATGTACTAAAGGAAAACTTCTCCCAACTTCCAACGTTCGTTAAGTTTCATGTGTGGGATGTCTCGCAAAGCAAAATCCAAACAAGGAACCCCCCCCCCCCCCGATACACTACTACCTAACACTGATGATTGTCAGGATCTGTTAAGTCCTTAATCCATAACATATATCCCTGAATTCCCATCTACGAACATAAAAAGTCTACTCGTCCAGTCTCATGTCACTAAAGATGTCATACAGTGCGGTGCTCTCACTATCACAAGTTATTAGCGCTATATGATTAAGGAGTTATACCTCTCCTCTCTATAATAAGTCAATATACCCTGAATCACATCAGTAAAACATCCCTGCTCACCAGGATCAACATAGTAAGAGAGCATACTCACCGAAGTCTACAATATAATACAACACATATGTAAGCTCGACCGTCTTTCAGGTGATGCTTCGTTAAAACCATATTTTTAAATTTTTTTAGTACGATAGTCTTATCACACAATTTACTACCGTTCAAACCCTCGATAACCAGTAACCATACAATATAATAATAACGTTATCTGCTATCATAAAGTTCAAAGGAGTAAAAATCGTTGCATAATACCATATACAAATTTCTCTTGGTGACCAGACTTTCTCCTCCCCGCAGATGGTACAAAAAGTCTCGCTACCCAAATGGTAGTCACCTACATAATAAGGCTGCTATCGTCAGCATACTCACTAAACCGAATGCACACTCGAATCCTTAGTGTTAACTATTCACATATGATGTGATACACCCATGTCACTTGAACTCATCATTTATTCACAAGGATAAAACAAGACTCCATCAGTCTAACCTAATTGTAGGGTCCTCGCACGCAATTTTCGCGACCCATAATTATCTACAATCGTTATACCTTTTGGATTCCAAAAATTAGTTTTTCCTTTCCTCGTTGTGGGTACATTATTATGTTTTATGGCTTACCCGCCCGACATTGATACATTAGCCCCATATCTCTAGGCCTCAAATATGGCCTTACTGGCCTTCCCTTTATTTCCTGGGCTTCGTTGACCCCGAAATACGGTATGCTACAGTTATTGAGGACTGCACTTGTCCTTCCTAGACCTACTAGTCTCGGGTTATTAGTTCCTGGGTCCAATTCTCTTGACCCGATTCCTACACTGGATATTTTACTTCTCCAACTGGTATGCCTTACAGGCACGATTTATTATTCTCGATACTATCAAGTTCACTTCTCACATGGACACATTCAATACAGGTAACCCTTATCTCTACATCCAGGGAAATTTCCCTTTCACTGGTCCTCCCAGCCTTGTTGGGATGTCCTTCTCTCGTACCTGGCAGTCATAACTCCCAATTATTATTTTCGTTGTTCTTTGCACTCTACAGGGCATATGGAACACATGGTCGACCCGCTGGTCTTGGCTGAGTCCATCACCATTACGTTAAGATTTAATCATATCATTTAAATAGGTTTTCCCCCGACTGGGTATACCTTCTGGTGATGTTATACTAACACTATGGAATTCAACTTTGCCTTTCGCCTAAGTATCATAACTCGACTGACTCCCTTTCTTCTGGGGCGTTGACATATTCTTTGATGACATTAGCACTAGTCACCTTATTTGCACCTCCCATTCACGCTAGGTTATTCTACCCACGAGTCCATTTTCAGCTTACGGACCCTTTTATCTTCCGTGACTCCTACTTTGGTTATGAAGTTCGCTTACCAAGTTAACTCATCCTTTACAGTCGGTCTCTACCCAACTTACTAGTGATAAGTTCAACATCTCTTTCGTATCTCTGTCTGACTAGTGGATGGAAAATTTTAAAAGGTCAACCCGTACCCAATATCTCGATTTGATTGACTATTCCTACTCTTTACTGTTTCTCTTATCTAGAAAAAATTTCTTATGAATTTAAAATTCTGAGTGTCACTACACTCTACTTTACATTATTGCGTTTAGATTAGCTCCCTCCATTGGCCCATCACATTTAGATATTACTGTTGGTGACTTCTATCGCGATCAGCGTTCCCCGAATGCTTCACAACTTTCAATTATTTTCCTTCTCCTGTAGTCTCGCTAACGGCTTTCGCTGGTCGTCCCATATTATTCGGAGTATAAAATCCAATCACTCTCCCATATGAATTGGATTCACTAAACTAAATCGCAGGAGAGCGTGAATCGTATACGCAGTGAAATACAACAATCTTAGAATAAGGCTCCACTTCAAAGAACGCTAAGCTGAAATATAATAAGCCGTACAAATCCTAAAAGACTCAAGAACCAGATGCTCTGATACCACCTGTGACACCCGGCCCAATTAAATATCGGGTGATCATTCCTTTATAAAATTTATAACAGAATGTTCGATTGGTTCATTCTTAGCATTACTGTCGAAAACTTAAATCCAATTAATTACCTAACATTTAATTAAGCTAGTGTCAAAACATTTTCCAATTCAACTTTAAACCAATTAATTCTATACATTTCTGAACATTAAATTAAAAAACATACAAAAGAATTGAATGTTGACTGAATGAAATATTTAATAATTAAGATTGGATAAAATTCTTCCAGTTCAAAGTCACAAACCAAACCATAATAAATACTCAATCCAACTGAAAAGAACTACAAAGGAAACTGAATACAACTCCTCTAATGAGAATGGGCGACACATGCCCGAACTGAAATATCTGAGCTAGGAACTGAATGAAATGAGAGAAGCGTCTAATCTCAATGACCCGCAAATTCCCCAACAGCTACAACTTGGCAAACCATCCAAGTATCTAGAACCAGTGTCCTTATGGCTAGGCACCTGTACTAATACATACATATATATATATATATATAATATATATATATATATATAGCAAAAGAGAAAAGAAATGCAAGAGACGGGTCAGAGCCCGATGTTTTAAAAAGATTTATTAGCAACTATTTGAAACTGCATTAAAGCAAGTATTATATGCATGTTAGTTCGAACTCTTAAACGAGATTCTCACCTCTCGACTAATGTGCATGCCTAACGTACATCGAATCCAACCTAGCCATCTGACACACTTATAACTAGGAAAAAGTCTTATCCTTCTAGTTACCCCTCATAGTAGTATTCCGTATTTGGTCTCAACATTTATCATTTTAAATCAGTGTTATCACACTAAAGTTAAGTATTTACTATTTACGTTATTGAATTTTCACTATCTTAATAGTCTGTAATTATCTCAATGTAGATATATCATAAGCATACATATATATATCCTTCACTATATATATATATATATATATATATATATATATATATATATATATATATATATATATATATATTAGGGGTGGTAATTCGGGTTAGTCGTGTCATTTTCGGGTTGCGTTGATTTTAATTTAAGTATAAGTTTTGGGTACTTTTAAATCTACACAAGCTAATCGTGTCATGTTCGGGTCATGTTCGGGTTATTACCATAAACGGGTTATCGTGTCAAAAATTGTCAGCCCTAATATATATAGCCTATATATATCACATTGTAAG
This sequence comes from Sambucus nigra, assembly GCA_949130495.1. Classification (NCBI taxonomy): domain Eukaryota; kingdom Viridiplantae; phylum Streptophyta; class Magnoliopsida; order Dipsacales; family Adoxaceae; genus Sambucus; species Sambucus nigra. The sequence continues at coordinate 684,811,601 of OX422211.1, forward strand.
TATAACACAGGTATATATATATATATATCCACCACTATTATATATATATACTAACACAGCACCCCAAGGATACACCTGTAGTGCATTGCATACTCTGCTATCATGTCCCGATAAATCTAGAACTCAAATAAGGACTATCGGTTCGGAAATCTCCCACGAACCATATAAACAAATCACACATATTGGCGGCATACCTATGGATCACGCACATACCTACGCTCCCATAGTCAGCTGATTTATCAACTCACATATAAGTCTTCACAATCCTATGTTCTGAGATACGAGTCAAATATCCCCCAGAAGCTCACTCAGGATAAGACCGTCTCTTCATAACCCCCATCGATAGCAAACAACTAGGTATTTCATACACATAATATCAAATATAGGTATACACACAACCCATCAATCAAACAGTATACACACAACTAATTGTCATATTTCATACATAGTATTTTTATCACTAAACACTATCAACGTATTTTCAAATTACGATATTCCCTCTCTCGTAATATATATATATATATAAGGATAATATGTCACCCAAAAATCCTTAATACATAATCATAATAAGTCCCACAAGTAACCACTAATTTTTTTTCTTATAAGTTCCATATCTTCATAACTAATATCATAACTATTTATCACGTAATACTCTCGACGCATTTACAATTACGATTATCTCTCTCTCGAAATCTTCAAGGTAAACTCATTGTCCCAAATATTTAAATCATTACACCTAAACAACTCCCAATAATTTTGCACTATTTTGGGTTCATCGAACACTAATTTTCCTCACTCAAATTGACTGTTTACCCAAATAGGGGGAAAATAGGTAATTCTCTTAAAATTTGAAATCTCGCTCGAACCAGAATGAATCTCGCTCGAACGACATACACGTGTCTCTCGATCCAGCTTCGTACGACAACTCCATCTCACTTGAACGACTTCGCACGATTTACTGATCTCACTCGAGCGACCTACTTCACGCGACTTCGCGCGATATCTCGTGACCTGGGGCTGTTTCGTCCCCTACCACTAGATTCAGCATTTTCCCAACATTTTTACTCCTAAAACCTCTAAATATCAAGCCCAAACTTCCAACAGTACCAAACATTATTCTAACATGTATATGTGATTTTCCATAACCTAACATCATTAAATCATCACCAATCATCCATATAATTCAAAATCCCCAATTTTATTCTCAAGAACCCTAGTTCTTAAATTAATATGCATAATCTCTAAATTAAACCCAGATTTGTTTATAGAAATCATCATAAATTCGTAGGCATCATCCTATCTACATATGGGATTCAATTTCTTATCAAATCAGCCCTAGTTTATGATATAGTTCTCCAATTTCACCCAAATTAACTTTCATAACAAAGGTTTATTAACCTAGACTAGCATGAACACAATTATCGCTAAAGAAAACAAGCAATAAACACTTGCCTCAATTTTGAAGGTCTGATCCATTGGTGTTGTTGGTATGGATGCGCTCCTAGCATTCCGATCTACACGATGGTGGTGGTGGTTGTGCAAGGTGGTGTAAATTGACTCTCCTCCTTTGGAATTTTCTCTCCCTCACCCACTGTGGCTTTCTCTTAATTTTAGTGTATCCTAACCCTAATTGTCCCCAAGTAGATGACATAATATTTCTCCAATTTTCGTCCATTTAATTCCTCCAAAAATTGAAATTACAAAACTACCCCTACCGGGTGCCGGCTTGGCCTAAAAATATCACAGAGTCCAAATAGAATACCCGAGTAGAGTTTTCTGACTATCTCGACCCTTCCAGACTCAACGGCGCACTCGAAATGATCATACGAGTTACTTAAAATGATCTACCTTTTTATTTCACTTAATTAGTCCTGACACGACTCATACGCGGTCCCGACAAGTATTATATGCATGTTAGTTCAAACTCTCACATGAGATTCTCACATCTCGACTAGTGTGCACGCCTAACGTACATCTACTCCAGCCTAGACATCTGACACTTCTAACTACGTGATAGGATTATCCATTTAATTACCCCTCGTAGTAGTGTTCCATATATGATCTCAACGTTTATCATTTTAAATAAGTGTTAACACACTAAAGTTAAGTATTTGCTATTTACGTTACTTAAGATTTCACTATCTTAATAATCTGATATTATCTCATTTTAGATATACCAATAGCATACATATATACATCTTTCACTATTATATATATATGTATTAACCCAATCTTAATAATCTACAAATATCACATTGTAAGTATAACACAAATATATACAAATAACCACCACTATTTATATATATATATATACTAATACAGCACCCCAAGGCTATACCTGTAGTGCATTGCATACTCTGTTATCATGTCCCGGTACGTCTCATACGCAAATAAGGACTATCAGTTGGGAAGTCTCCCACGAACCATATATACAAAACACACATAATGGAGGGGAACATAGTTCTCATACCTATGGGTCACGCACATACCTACGCTCCCATAGTCAGCGACTTACCAACTCACAAGTAAGTCCTCACAGCCCTATATTCTGAGATACAAGTCAAAAATCCCCTCTGGATAAGACTGTCTCTACACCACCTCCCGTGATAGCAAGAAGCTAGGTATGTCATACACATAATAATAGTAAGTAATATATATTCACACAACCCATCCAATCAAACGGTATACACAACCAGGTGTCATTTTCCATGCGTAGTATTATTATCACTAAATACTATCTACGCATTTTAAGTTACGATATTCCCTCTCTCGTATTATATTTATAAGGATACTATGTCACTCGAAAATCCTTAATACAAAATCATAATCAGTCCACAATTAACCACTAATTTTTATTCTTGTAAGTTCCATTTCTTTGGAACTAATTTCTTAAGTATTTATCACTTAATACTCTCGAAGCATTTACAATTACGATTTATCTCTCTCTCGTAATCTCCAAGGTAATCTCACCGTCACGAATATTAGAATTATTACACCTAAATAATTCCCAATAATTCTGCACTTATTTGGGTTCATCGAACACTAATTTTCCTCACGTAAATCTACCGTTTACTAACATAAGGGTAAAATAGGAAATTCCCTAAAAATTGGAAATCTCATTCGAACTAGAAGGGCATCTCGCTCGAACGACTTTCATGTGTCATTTGAATGACTTCGCACTATAACCAGTCTCACTCGAACGACTTCAAGTGAGATCTCGCGACCTGGACTGTTTCGTCTTCAACCTTAGACATAGTTACTAACTTCTCGTCACGCTAGTAAATATTCAATTTTATTCTGGATTAATAATTAATTTTCACATTTTAATTTAATTAATTCAACAATAATAATAAATCACATAATTATTTAAATCCTTAAAAATACGGGGTGTTACAGTAGAGAGCGCACTCCACTGACCAGGAGAATGCCAAGGCTGCTTCCTTTCAAGATGGGAAGCAGTCCTCTACCGCGACACTTGAGGTGAATAAGATGGATGCGTACAAGAAGGTTCAGGCCGCGGAATAAGATAAGAAGGAGGCTGAGGATAGCTTCAAAGAGTCTGGAAACTCTTTGAAAATTTCTCAAGATCATGCCGTTGAAACTCCCCAGGCCATGGCCTCATCAAATAGAAAACTTGAACTCTTCCAGAAGAAGTTCGATGAACTAGAGAGTAAGACTACAAATGATGCTGAGGTCCATGCCGCGGCTATCAAAAAAAGGATGAATACCATGCTGAGGCACTTCAATTGGCCATATACAATACCGTGGATTCATTCAAAGGCTCCAAGGATTTCTTTAATATCAAGAATAAAGCCTACCTCCGTGGATACCAAGAGCTTAGCCACAGAGTTATTAAAAATTTATTGAATCTAAACAAATAGTTCTTGCCTGGGGCCTTAGTGATGCTGAACATTTTCAATGTGTGGATGAGATGAAGGCTGCAGTTGAAGAGGGAGACCGACAAAGGATCGAGGCAGAGGCCGCAGTAGTTGAGCAGGAGACAGAGACTGTTGTCGCTGATGACAAAGAGAAATGAGGAAGATGATGCAACCTCTTAGTCTTCCAACTACTTACAATTCTTGGACAATGCGTCCTTATTTGAATTTGTGATTTTTTTTGTTTCTGATATATACATAGGATTGCGGCCCTTTAAACATTGTAAACTTCATTATCAAGGTTGCGACCTCTTCTCTATATAACTTGACATTTTAATCTTTTTCCTCGGCATTAGCCTTTGATCTACCTGTTAGTCTTAATTGCTGCTTTAATTTCTCCTTTATTGTATGCTTTAATATTTGATTGCTTGATTGAATGAGCTTGTAAAACTTCTTCAGTAACTCATTGCGCATAAGGCCGTAGCAACATTATATAAATGGTTTCTCCAAAAGGTTTGTGACATGTTATGCTTTGCCTCGGACTTTTCACAACTTGTATATTTCCTTTGTACCCTTCAAATCTTTCACTCCATATATATCTATAATCCCCTAAGTCGTGGTGCCAACGAGAAATAGCTTTGGGGTTGCTGCTTAATAATAATCAATTTTTCCACCATTTTTCCAAGTCTAGATATTATAGTTGAGTGGCTGCAGTTGGTTTGAAACCCAGCCATGACCTTTTAGCAATTCAATAATGTACCTTCTTTGATGCATCCCCTCTAAATGAATGGATGGACTCTTTGATGGTCATGGCCATATTAATAGGGTTACGGCTCCTTTCAATCCCTTGCCAAGAAATTGATAACAACATGCTGGGCTGAGGCCATCCTTCTATAGCTTTGGCATGCTTCATGATCTCAGTGTCATAGCATCTTTTAGTCGCTTTAACTTGCTTTCATAGCTTTCCTTTAGTCACTTTAGTTAGGCTCCGGAGCCCAACTAAAGTGACCATTTTGGGCATGACCAATTTCATGGATCGCGGGCCAAGTCCGTGACCAAAAAATGGTCAGGGCCTACAGAGGATCACGGCAGATGGTCGCGGACTTGGGTCTTGACCCATGCCATGACAGATCATGGCCCTCGTCCGTGACCCACAATCGTGACAAATTGGTCGCGGACTTTGGCCGCGACCCACAACCGTGACAAAAAAAAGGGACAAAAATGGTCGCAGCCCAAGTCCGTGATCCCCAACTGTGACCAAACATAGTCGCAGCCAAAGTCCGTAACCGACACCGCGATGAAAAAAAAAAGGAAAAAAATGGTCGCGAACTTTGGCCGCGATCATTTTTTGTCACGGTTGGGGGTCATGGACTTTGATCGCGACCATTTTTATGCGTGGCGAAAAAAAAATGGTCATGGACAAAGTCCATGACCATATTTAACTATAATTTTGAAAAAAATGTCTTTTTTTGGTTCAATCCTAAAATTGGGAATCCTGTGAGTGCACTATCAGTTGCTATGTGTAACGTTGGATGCGTACCAGGTGTTGCAAATATTTATTATTGGCAAAACAATTAAAAAATCACAAATTGCGAATCGAGAACATTGTTAATAAAATAATATATATACAAACATAAAAACATTACACGTCTTAATAATTCACAGACCAAAAAAAATTGAGCAGAGTTTCCTCTATTTTCTGGACATTCCAAACCTAGTAAATGTAAAACCTGCTTATTATAAAGCCCGCAAGGCCATAAAATTCAACAATCAAATTATAAAAGCCCACCCGGCTATAAAACAAAACAATAAAAGCCCGCACGGCTGTAACACATAAAAAACATAATCCTGAATGTCCACAACATTATATAAACAATCTTCATGTTGTAAACCATTGCCTCTTTCATTTGTTCCACGTGCAAAAATCCTACAAATGATAGGATACAAAAAAAAATGATATGAGTAACCAAATAATTTTACAAAAAATTTATTCAAATAGAAAAATTGCAAATATGAGTTATAATTATCAACATACCAATTCCATTCTCAAACCGGGAGTCCCGTGATCGTGCGGTCAGTTCGTACGAGTTACATTGGTCCCGTGCGAGGTGTTGGTGCCACTCACGGGGCTGTTCGAGGGTTATTTCGGGTTTTCCCCCACTAATGCCATGGTTTGCCTAAGTCCTGATATTTTTAAATTACGTATTCTTGAACCGTGAGTCATGTAATCGCGCAGTCAGTTCATACGAGTTACATTGGTCCCGTGCGAGGTGTTGGTGCCACCCACGGGGCTGTTCGGGGGCTATTGCGGGTTTTCGCCCACTAACGGCAAGTTTTTAAACCTAAGTCTAGAAATATGCAAATTATCATCGTATTCCCAAATCGGGGGTCCCGTGATCGCGCGCTCAGTTCCTACGAGTTACATTGGTCCCGTGCGAGGTGTTGGTGCCACTCACGGGGCCGTTCGGGGGATATTTCGGGTTTTCGCCCACTAACGGCAAGTTTTTAAGCCTAAGTCTAGAAATATGCAAATTATTGTCGTATTCTCAAACCGGGAGTCCCGTGACCGCGCGGTCAATTCCTACGAGTTACATTGGTCCCGTGCAAGATGTTGGTACCACTCACGGGGCCGTTCGGGGGATGTTTTGAATTTTCCCCACTAACGCCATGTTTTGCCTAAGTCCTGATATTTTTAAATTATCTTCGTATTCTCAAACTGGGGGTCTCGTGATAGCACGGTCAATTCCTACGAGTTACATTGGTCCCGTGTGAGGTGTTGGTACCACTCACGGGGCCGTTCGGAGGTTGTTTCAAATTTTACCCACTAACGAAAAGTTTTTAAGCCAAATTTAGAAATATGTAAGTTATCGTCGCATTCTCAAATTGGGGGTCCCATGATCGCGCAGTCAGTTCCTACAAGTTACATTGGTCCCGTGCGAGGTGTTGGTGCCACTCACGGTGTCGTTCGGGGGATGTTTCGAGTTTTCACCCACTAATGCCATGTTTTTAAGCCCAAGTCAAGAAATATGCAAATTATTGTCGTATTCTCAAATCGGAAGTCCCGTGATCGCGAGGTAAATTCCTACGAGTTACAATGGTCCCGTACGAGGTGTTGGTGCCACTCATGGGGCTGTTTTGGGTTTTCACCCACTAATGCCATGTTTTTAAGCCGGCATCTAGAAATATGAAAATTATCGTCGTATTCTCAAACTGGGAGTCTCATGATCACGCCATCAGTTCCTACGAGTTACATTAGTCCCGTCTGAGGTGTTGGTGCCACTTATGGGGCCGTTCGAGGGTTGTTTTGGGTTTTCAACCACTAACGCATATTTTTAAGCCTAAGTCTAGAAATATACAAATTATCATCATGTTCTACAACCAAAAGTCCCGTGATCACGCGGTCAGTTCCTACGAGTTACATTGGTCCCGTGTGAAGTATTTTTGCCTCTCACGGGTCCGTTCGGAGTCTATTTCGAGTTTTCACCATCTAATGTCATGTTTTGCTTAAGTCCTGATATTTTTAAATTATCATCATATTATCAAACCGGGAGTCCTGTGATCGCGGGTAAGTTCCTACGAGTTACGTTGGTCCCGTACGAGGCATTAGTGCCACTAATGGGGCCGTTCGGGGGCTGTTTTGGGTTTTCACCCACTAACGCCATGTTTTTCACCCTAAGTCTAGACAATGTAAATTATTATCGTATTCTTAAACCGAGAGCCCCATGATCACACCATTAGTTCCTACGAGTTTGATTGGTCCCCTGCGACGTGTTGGTGCCACTCACGGGGCCGTTCGGGGGCTGTTTCAGGTTTTCGCCCACGAATGTCATGTTTCTAAGCCTAAGTCTATATATATGCAAATTATCGTCGTATTATCAAACCGGGAGTACCGTCATCGCGCAGTCAGTTCCTACGAGTTATATTGGTCCCATGCGTGGTGTTTATGCCATCCACGGGGTCGTTCGGTGTTTCGGGCTATCACCCACTAACGCCATGTTTTTAAGTCTAAGTTTAGAAATATGCAAATTATTGTCATATTCTCAAATTGGGAGTCCCGTGATCATGCGGTAAGTTCCTACGAGTTACATTAGTCCCATGCAAAGTGTTTGTGTCTATCACGAGTCCGTCTGGGGGCTATTTCGAGTTTTCACCCTCTAATGCCATATTTTGCTTAAGTCCTGATATTTTTAAATTATCGTCATATTCTAAAATTGGGAGCCCCGTAATTGAGCGGTAAGTTTCGACTAGTTACATTGGTCCCGTGCGAGGTGTTGGTGCAACTCACGGGACCGTTCGGGGGCTGTTTCGAATTTTCACCCACTAACGCCATGTTTTTATGCCTAAAGTCTATAAATATGCAAATTATCGTTGTATTCTCAAACTGGGAGTCCCATGATCGCGCGATCAGTTCCTACGAGTTACATTGGTCCCGTGCGAGTTGTTGCTGCCACTCACATGGTCGTTCGGGGCTATTTCTAGTTTTTACCTTTAAACGTCATGTTTTTCAGCCTAAGTGTAGAAATATTCCAATTATCATTATAATCTCAAACCGGTAGTCCCGTGGCTGTGCGGTCAATTCCTACGGGTTACATTGGTTCCGTGGGAGGTGTTGGTGCCTCCCACGAGGCCGTTCAGGGGCTATTTCGAGTTTTTGCCTTTTAACGCAATGTTTTTAAGCCTATGTCTAAAAATATTAAAATTATTGTTGTATTCTTAAACCAGGAGCCCTATGGTTGCGCGGTCAGTACTACAAGTTACATTGGTCCCGTACGAGGTGTTTGTCCCTCTCACAGGGTCGTTCAGGGGCTGTTTTGCATTTTTACCTTCTAACGCCTATTTTTAAGCCTAAATCAATAAATATTCAAATTACCGTTGTATTCTCAAATCGGTAGTCCCGTGGATGCGCGGTCAGTTCCTACGATTTACATTGGTCCCGTGCGAGGTGTTGGTGCCTCCCATGGGGATGTTCGGGGGTTATTTTGTGTTTTTGCCTTTTAACGCCATATTTTTAATCCTAAGTCTTGAAATATTCAAATTATCATGGTATTCTTAAAACGGGAGTCATGTGTCTACGCGATCAGTACCTACGAGTTACATTGGTCCTGTACGATGTGTTGGTGCCTCTCACGGGGCCGTTCGGGGGTTGTTTCATGTTTTCCCCCTCTAACGCCTTATTTTGAAGCTTACGTCCTCATATTTATAAATTATCATCGTATTCTCAAATCGAGAGTCCCGTGATTGCACGATCAATTCCTACATGTTACATTGGTCTCATACGAGGTGTTGGTGACACTCACAGGGCCGTACGGGGACAGTTTTGGTTTTTTGCCTTTAAATGCCATGTTTTTAAGCCTAAGTCTATTAATATTCAAATTATTGTTGTATTCTCAAATCGAGAGTCCAGTGGATGCGCGATCAGTTCCTACGACTTGCATTGGTCCCATGTGAGGTGTTGGTGCATCCCACGGGCCCGGTCAGGGGCTGTTTTGAGTTTTTACCTTCTAACGCCATGTTTTTAAGCCTATGTCTACAAATATGCAAATTATCATCATATTCTCAAACCGGGAGTCCCGTGATCGCGTGATCAGGTCCTACAAGTTACATTGGTCCCCTGCGAGGTGTTAGTGCCACTCACGGGGCCATTCGGGGGCTATTTTGGGTTTCCAACCACTGACGCCATGTTTTTAAGCCTAAGTCTAGATATATGCAAATTATCATCGTATTCTACAACCGGGAGTCCCATGATCGCGCGATCAGTTCCTACGATTTACATTGGTCCAGTGCGAGGTGTTTGTTCAACTCACGGGGCCATTCAGGAGATGTTTTGGGTTTTCAACAATTAACGCCATGTCTTTAAGCCTAAGTCTAGAAATATGCAAATTATCGTTGTATTCTCAAACTGGGAGTCCCGTGATCGCGCGGTAAGTTCCTATGAGTTACATTGATATCGTGCGAGGTGTTGGTGCCACTCACGGGGCCGTTTGGGGGTTGTTTCGGGTTTTCAACAACTAACGCCATGTTTTTAGCCTAAGTCTAGAAATATACAAATTATCATCGTATTCACAAATCAGTAGTCCCATGATCGCGCGTTCAATTCCTACGAGTTACATTGGTCCCGTACGAAGTGTTTGTGCCTATAACGGGTCCGTTCGAGGGGCTATTTCAAGTTTTCATCCTCTAATGCCATGTTTTGCTTAAGTCCTGATATTTGTAAATTATCATCATATTCTCAAACCAGAAGTCCCGTGATCGTGCGGTAAGTTCCTACGGGTTACATTGGTCTCGTGCGAGGTGTTGGTGCAACTCACGGGGCCGTTCGGGGGCTGTTTCGGGTTTTCACCCACTAACGCAGTGTTTTTAAGCCTAAGTCTAGAAATATGCAAATTATCATCGTATTCTCAAACCGGGAGTCCCTTGATTGCGTCGTCAGTTCCTACGAGTTACATTGGTCTCGTGCGACGTGTTGGTGCCACTCATAGGGCCGTTCGGGGGTTGTTTCAAGTTTTCACCCACTAACGCCATGTTTTTAAGCCTAAGTCTAGATATATGCAATTTAACATCATATTCTCAAACCGGGAGTCCCGTGATAGTGCGATAAGTTCTTATGAGTTACATTGGTCCCGTTCGAGGTGTTGGTGCCATTCACGGGGCCGTTCGAGGGCTATTTCGGGTTTTCACCCACTAACGCCATATTTCTTAGCCTATGTATAGAAATATGCATATTATCACCGTATTCTCAAACCGAGAGTACCGTGATCGCGTCGTGCATACCTACTAGTTACATTAGTCCCGTGCGAGGTATTGGTGCCATTCACTGGGCCGTTCGGGAGTTGTTTCGGATTTTCACCCACGAACGCCATGTTTTTAGGCCTAAACCTAGATATATGCAAATTATCATCGTGTTCTCAAACCGAAAGTCCCGTCATCACACGGTCAGTTCCTACGAGTTATATTGGTCCCGTGCGAGGTGTTTGTGCCACCCACGGGTCCGTTCGGTGGTTGTTCCGTGTTTTCACCCACTAATGTCATGTTTTTAAGCCAAAGTCTAGAAATATGCAAATTATCATCGTATTCTCAAATCGGGAGTCCTGTGATCATGCGAAAAGTTCGTACGAGTTACATTAGTCCCGTGCAAAGTGATTGTGCCTCTCATGGGTCCGTTCGGGGGCTATTTCGAGTTTTCACCCTCTAATGCCACGTTTTGCTTAAGTCGTCAGTTTAAATTATCATCATATTCTTAAACTGAGAGTTACGTGATCACACGGTCAGTTCATACGAGTTACATTGGTCCCGTGCGAGGTGTTGGTGCCACTCACGGGCCCGTTCGGGGGCTATTTTGGGTTTTCGCCCACTAACGGCAAGGTTTTAAACCTAAGTCTAGAAATATACAAATTATCATCGTATTCCCAACTCGAGGGTCTCGTGATCGCGCGCTCAGTTCCTACGAGTTACATTGGTCCCGTGCGAGGTGTTAGTGCCAGTCACGGGGCCGTTCGGGGGCTATTTCGAGTTTTCGCCCACTAATGGCAAGTTTTTAAGCCTAAGTCTAGAAATATGCAAATTATCATCGTATTCTCAAACCGGGAGTCCCGTGATCGCGCGGTCAGTTCCTACGAGTTACATTGATCCCGTGCGAGGTGTTAGTGCCAGTCACGTGGTCGTTCGGGGGTTGTTTCGGGTTTTCAACAACTAACGCCATGTTTTTAAGCCTAAGTCTAGAAATATGCAAATTATCATCGTATTCTCAAATCGGGAGTCCCATGATCGCGGGGCCAGTTCCTACGAGTTACATCGGTCACGTATGAAGTGTTTGTGCCTCTCACAGTTCCGTTCTGGGGCTATTTCAAGCTTTCACCCTCTAACGCCATGTTTTGCTTAAGTCCTGATAATTTTATATGATCGTGATATTCTAAAATCGGGAGTCCCGTGATAGCGCGGTCTGTTCCTATGAGTTACATTGGTCCCGTGCGAGATGTTGGTGCCATTCACGGGGCCGTTCGGGAGTTGTTTCAAGTTTTCACCCACTAACGCCATGTTTTTAAGCCAAAGTCTAGAAATATACATATTATCATCGTATTCTCAAATCGGGAGTACCGTGATCATGCCGAGCGTTCCTATAATTTACATTGGTCCAGTGCGAGGTGCTGGTGCCACTCACGGGGCCATTCGGGGGCTATTTCGAATTTTCACTCACGAACGCCATGTTTTTAAGCCTAAGTCTAGATATATGAAACTTATCATCGTATTCTCAAACCGAAAGTTCTGTCATCACGCGATCAGTTCCTACGAGTTATATTGGTCCCGTGCGAGGTGTTTGTGCCACCCACAGGGCCGTTCGGGGGTTATTTCGAGTTTTTGACAACTAACGCCATATTTTTAAGCCTAAGTCTAAAAATATGCAAATTATCATCGTATTCTCAAATTGGGAGTCCCATGATCGCGAAGTCAGTTCCTACGAGTTACATCGATCGCGTACGAAGTGTTTGTGCCTCTCACGGTTTCGTTCTGGGGATATTTCAAGCTTTCACCCTCTAACGCCATGTTTTGCTTAGGTCCTGATAATTTTATATGATCATGATATTCTCAAATTGGGAGTCCCGTGATAGCGCGGTATGTTCCTACGAGTTACATTGGTCCCGTGCGAGGTGTTGGTGCCATTCACGGGGACGTTCGGGGGTTGTTTCGAGTTTTCACCCACTAACGCCATGTTTTTAAGCCAAAGTCTAGAAATATGCATATTATCATCGTATTCTCAAATTGGGAGTACCATGATCGTGCCGGCGTTCCTATAAGTTACATTGGTCCCGTGTGAGGTGTTGGTGCCACTCACGGGGCCATTCGGGGGCTATTTTGGATTTTCACCCACGAACGCCATGTTTTTAAGCCTAAGTCTAGATATATGCAAATTATCATCGTATTCTCAAACTGAAAGTCCCGTCATCACGCGTTCAGTTCCTACGAGTTATATTAGTCCCGTGCGAGGTGTTTGTGCCACCCACGGGGCCATTCGGGGGTTGTTTTGGATTTTCAACCATTAACGCCATGTTTTGAAGCCTGAGTCTAGAAATATACAAATTATTGTCGTATTCTGAAATCGGGAGTCCCGTGATCGCACGGTGAGTTCCTACGAGTTACATTGGTCCTGTGCCAATTGTTTGGGCTTTTCATGGGTCCGTTCTGGGGCTATTTCGAGTTTTCACCCTCTAATGCCATGTTTTGCTTAAGTCCTGATATTTTTAAATTATCTTCATATTCATAAACCAGTAGTCCCGTGATCGCGCGGTAAGTTCCTATGAATAACATTGGTCTCGCGCGAGGTTTTGGTGCCACTCATCGGGCCGTTCGGGGGCTGTTTTGGGTTTTCACCCACTAACGCCATGTTTTTATGCTTGAGTCTAGAAATGTACAAATTATCATCGTATTCTCAAACTGGGAGTCTCGAGATCGCGCGGTCAGTTCCTACGAGTTACATTGGTCCCATGCGAAGTATTGGTGCCACTCATAGGGCCGTTCGGGGGTTGTTTCGAGTTTTTACCTTTAAACGCCATGTGTTTAAGCCTAAGTCTAAAAATATTCAAATTACCGTCATATTCTTAAATCGGTAGTCATGTGGTTGCGCGGTCAATTTTACATTGGTCCCGTGGGAGGTGTTGGTGCCTCCCACGGGGTCGTTCGGGGGTTGTTTCGAGTTTTTTTCCTTTTAACACAATGTTATTAAGCCTAAGTCTAGAAATATTAAAATTATTATCATATTCTCAAACCGGGAGTCCCGTGGCTGCGCGGTCAGTTTCTACGAGTTACATTGGTCCCCTGCGAGGTGTTGGTGCCTCTCACAGGGCCGTTCGGGGGATGTTTTGCATTTTTACCTTCTAACGCCATGTTTTTAAACCTAAATCTAGAAATATTCAAATTACAGTTGTATTCTCAAACTGGGAGTCCCGTGGATGCGCGATTAGTTCCTACGATTTACATTGGTCTCGTGTGAGGTGTTGATGACTCCGGCGAGGCTGTTCGGGGTTGTTTTGAGTTTTTACCTTTTAACGCCATGTTTTTATGCCGAAGTCTAGAAATATTCAAATTACCGTGGTATTCTTAAACTGGGAGTCATGTGGTGCGCGGTCAGTACCTATGAGTCACATTGGTCCTGTGCGTTGTGTTGGTGCCTCTCATGGGCCGTTCGGGGACTGTTTCATGTTTTCCCCCTCTAATGCCTTATTTTTAAGCTTACGTCCTCATATTTATTAATTATTGTCGTATTCTCAAACCGAGAGTTCCGAGATTGCGCGATCAGTTCTTACGTGTTACATTGGTCCCGTATGAGGTATTAGTGCCTCTCACACGGCCGTACGAAGACTGTTTCGGGTTTATGCCTTTAAACGCCATATTTTTAAGCCTAAGTCTATAAATATTCAACTTATTGTCGTATTCTCAAACTGAGAGTCCCGTGATCGCGTGATCAGTTTCTACGATTTACATTGGTCCTGTGCGAGGTGTTTCTGCAACTCACGGGGCCATTCGGGAGATGTTTTGGGTTTTCAACCACTAATGCCATGTCTTTAAGCCTAAGTCTAGAAATATGAAAATTATCATCGTATTCTCAAATCGAGAGTCCCGTGATCGTGCGGTCAGTTCCTACAAGTTATATTGGTCCCGTGCGAGGTGTTGGTGCCACTGATAGGGCCGTTCGGGGTCTATTTCAAGTTTTCAACCACTAATGCCATGTTTTTAAACCTAAGTCAGATATATGCAAATTATCATCGTATTTTCAAAGCGGGAGTCCTGTGATCGGGCGGTAAGTTCCTACGAGTTACATTGGTCCGGTGCGAGGTGTTGGTGCCACTCACGGGACCGTTCGTGAGTTATTCCGGGTTTTCAATAACTAACGTCATGTTTTAAAGACGAAGTCTAGAAATATACAAATTATCATCCTATTCGCAAATCAGTAGTCCCGTGATCGCGCGTTCAGTTCCTACGAGTTACATTGGTCGCTTGCGAAGTGTTTGTGCCTCTCACGGGTCCGTTCGGGGGCTATTTCGAGTTTTCACCCTCTAACGCCATGTTTTGCTTAAGTCCTGATATTTTTATATTATCGTGATATTCTCAAACCGGGAGTCCCGTGATAGCGCGGTAAGTTCCTACAAGTTACATTGGTCCGGTTCGAGTTGTTGGTGCCATTCATGGGACCTTTTGGGGGCTGTTTCGGGTTTTCACCCACTAACACAATGTTTTTAAGCCTAAGTCTAGAAATATGTATATTATCATCGTATTTTCAAATTGGTAGTACCATGATTGCGTTGAGCGTTCCTATAAGTTACATTGGTCCCTGCGAGGTGTTGGTGCCACTCACGGGGCTGTTTCGGATTTCACCCACGAGCGTCATGTTTTTAAGCCTAAGTCTAGAAAAATAAAAATTATCATCGTATTCTCAAACCGGAAGTCCCGTCATCACGCGATCAGTTCCTATGATTTATATTGGTCCCGTGTGAGGTGTTTGTGCCACCCACAAGGCCGTTCGGGGGTTGTTCCAGGTTTTCACCCACTAACGCCATGTTTTTAATCCTAAGTCTAGAAATATGCAAATTATCATCGTATTCTCAAACCGGGAGTCCCGTGATCATGCGATAAGTTCCTATGAGTTACATTGGTCCCGTGCAAAGTGTTTGTGCCTCTCACGGGTCCATTCAGGGGCTATTTCTAGTTTTCACCCTCTAATGCCATGTTTTTCTTAAGTCCTAATATTTTTAAATTATCATCATATTCTCAATCTGGGAGTCTCGTAATCACGCAGTAAGTTCCTACGAGTTATATTCGTCCCGTGTGAGGTGTTGATGCAACTGACAGGGACGTTCGGGGGGTGTTTCGGGTTTTCACCCACTAACGCCATGTTTTTAAGCCTAAGTCTAGAAATATGCAAATTATCATCATATTATCAAACCGGGGGTCCCGTAATCGCGCGGTCAGTTCCTACGAGTTAAATTGGTCCCGTGCGAGGTGTTGGTGCCACTCACGGGGCCGTTCGGGGACATTTTCGGATTTTCACCCACTAATGCCATGTTTTAAGGCCTAAATCTAGAAATATGCAAATTATCATCGTATTCTCAAACCGGGAGTCTCGTGATCGCGCGGTAAGTTCCTACGAGTTTCATTGGTCCTGTGCGAGGTGTTGGTGCTTCTCACGGGTCCGTTCGGGGGTATTTCGAGTTTTCACCCTCTAATGCCATGTTTTGCTTAAGTCCTGATATTTTTAAATTATCATCATATTCACAAACTGGGAGTCCCGTGATCGCGCGGTAAGTTCCTATGAGTTACATTGGTCCCGTGCGAGATTTTGGTGCCACTCGTCAGGCCGTTCGGGGGCTGTTTTGAGTTTTCACCCACTAACGCCATGTTTTTAAGTATAAGTCTAGAAATATGCAAATTATAATCGTATTCTCAAATCGGGAGTCCCTTGAACACAGAGTAAGTTCTTACGAGTTATATTGGGCCCATGCGAAGTGTTTATGCCTCTTACGGGTCCGTTTGGGGGTATTCTGAGTTTTCACCCTCTAATGCCATATTTTGCTTAAGTCCTGATATTTTTAAATTATCTTCATATTCTCAAACCAGGAATCCTGTAATCAAGCGGTAAGTTCCTACGTACGAGGTGTCGGTGCAGCTCACTGGGCCGTTCGGGGGTTGTTTTAAATTTTCACCCACTAACGCCATGTTTTTAAGCCTAAGTCTAAAAATATACAAATTAACATCGTATAGTCAAACTGGGAGTCCCGTGATTGTGCGATAAGTTCCTATGAGTTACATTGGTCCCGTGCGAGGTATTGGTGCCACTCACGGGGCCGTTCGGGAGTTGTTTCGGGTTTTCAACAACTAACGCCATGTTTTTAAGCCTAAGTCTAGACATATACAAATTATCATCATATTCTGAAATCAAAAGTCCCGTGATCGTGCGGTCAGTTCCTAGGAGTTACATTGGTCGCGTTCGAAGTGTTTGTGCCTCTCACGGGTCCGTTCGGGGGATATTTCGAGTTTTCACCCTCTAACGCCATGTTTTGCTTAAGTCCTGATATTTTTATATTATCGTGATATTCTCAAACTGGGAGTCCTGTGATAGCGGGGTAATTTCCTACGAGTTACATTGGTCCAGTCCGAGTTCTTGGTGCCATTCATGGGAACTTCGGGGGCTGTTTCAGGTTTTCACCCACAAACGCCATGTTTTTAAGCCCAAGTCTAGAAATATGTATATTATCATCGTATTCTCAAATCGGGAGTACCGTGGTCGCACCGAGCATTCCTATTAGTTACATTGGTCCCATGTGAGGTGTTGACGCCACTCACGGGGCCGTTCGAGGGTTGTTTGGGGTTTTCACCCACGAACGCCATGTTTTTAAGCCTAAGTCTAGATAAATGAAAATTATCATCGTATTCTCAAATCGGAAGTCCCTTCATTGTGCGGTCAGTTCCTACGAGTTATATTGGTCCCGTGTGAGGTGTTTGTGCCACCCACGGGGCTCCACTAACGCCATGTTTTTTAGCCTAAGTATAGAAATATGCAAATTATCATCGTGTTCTCAAACCGGGAGTCTCGTGATCACGCGGTAAGTTCCTACGAGTTACATTGGTCCCGTGCGAAGTGTTTGTGCCTCTCACGGGTCCATTCGGGGGCTATTTTGAGTTTTCACCCTCTAATGCCACATTTTACTTAAGTCCTGATATTTTTAAATTATCATCATATTCTCAAATTGGGAGTCCCGTAATCGGGTTTTCACCCACTAATGCCATGTTTTTAAGCCTAAGTCTAGAATTATGCAAATCATCATCATATTCTGAAATCGGGGGTCCCATGATTGCGCGATCAGTTCCTACGAGTTAAATTGGTCCCGTGCGAGGTGTTGGTGCCACTCACCGAGCCGTTTGGGGACTTTTTTGAATTTTCACCCACTAATGCCATGTTTTAAGGCCTAAATCTAGAAATATGCAAATTATCATCATATTCTCAAATCGGGAGTCTCGTGATCGCGCAGTAAGTTCCTACGAGTTTCATTGGTCCCGTGCGAGGTGTTGGTGCCTCTCACGGGTCCGTTTGGGGGATATTTCGAGTTTTCACCCTCTAATGCCATGTTTTGCTTAAGTCCTAATATTTTTAAATTATCATCATATTCACAAATCGGGAGTCCCATGATTGCGCGGTAAGTTCCTATGAGTTACATTGGTCCCGTGCAAGATTTTGGTGCCACTCGTCGAGCCGTTCGGGGGCTATTTCGGGTTTTCACCCACTAACGCCATGTTTTTAAGTATAAGTCTAGAAATATGCAAATTATCATCGTATTCTAAAATTGGGAGTCCCGTGATTGCAGAGTAAGTTCTTACGAGTTACATTGGTTCCATGCGAAGGGTTTGCGTCTCTTACGGGTCCGTTTGGGGGCTATTTCGAGTTTTCACCCTCTAATGCCATGTTTTGCTTAAGTCCTGATATTTTTAAATTATCTTTATATTCTCAAATCGAGAATCTCGTAATCAAGCGATAATTTCCTATGAGTTACATTGATCCCGTGCGATGTGTCGGTGCAACTCACGGGGCCGTTCGGGGGGTGTTTCGAATTGTCATCCACTAACGCCATGTTTTTAAGCCTAAGTCTAGAAATATGCAAATTATCATCGTATACTCAAACTGGGAGTCCCATGATCGCGCGGTCAGTTCCTACGAGTTACATTGGTCCTGTGCGAGGTGTTGGTGCCACTCACAGGGCCGTTCGGGGGCTGTTTTGGGTTTTTACCTTTAAACGTCATGTTTTTAAGCGTAAGTCTAGAAATATTAAAATTACCATCATATTCTCACATTGGTTGTCCCGTGGCTACATGGTCAACTCCTATGAGTTACATTGGTCCCGTGGGAGGTGTTGGTGCCTTCCACGGGGCCGTTCGTGTGTTGTTTCGAGTTTTTACCTTTCAACGCCATGTTTTTAAGCCTAAGTCTAGAAATATTAAAATTATTGTCGTATTCTCAAACCGGGAGTCCCGTGGCTTCACGCTCAGTTCTTACGAGTTATATTGGTCCCTTGCGAAGTGTTGGCGCCTCTCACGGGGCCGTTCGGGGACTGTTTCGCATTTTTACCTTCCAACGCCATGTTTTTATTCCTAAATCTAGAAATATTCAAATTACTATTGTATTCTTAAATCGGGAGTCCCGTGGATGCATGGTCAGTTCCTACGATTTGCATTGGTCCCGGGTGTGGTGTTGGTGCCTCCCACGGGGGCGCTCGGGGGTTATTTTGAGTTTTTTCCTTTTAACGCCTTGTTTTTAAGCCTAAGTATAGAAATATTCAAATTATCATGGTATTCATAAACCGATAGTCATGTGGTTGCGCGGTCAGTACCTATGAGTTACATTGGTCTTGTGTGAGGTGTTGGTGCCTCTCACGGGGTCGTTCGGGGGTTGTTTCATGTTTTCCCCCTCTAAAGCCTTATTTTCAAGCTTACATCCTCATATTTATAAATTATCATCATATTCTCAAATTGGGAGTCCTGTGATAGCGCGATCAGTTCCTACGTGTTATATTGGTCCCGTAAGAGGTGTTGGTACCTCTCACGGGGCCGTACGGGGACTGTTTCGAGCTTTTGACTTTAAACGCCATGGTTTTAAGCCTAAGTATATAAATATTCAAATTATCATCATATTCTCCAATTGGGAGTCCCGTGGATGAGCAGTCAATTCCTAGGACTTACATTGGTCCCGTGTGAGGTGTTGGTGTTGGTGTGTCCCACGGGCCCGTTTAGGAGCTGTTTCGAGTTTTTACCTTCTAAAGCCATGTTTTTAAGCTTAAGTCTACAAATATGCAAACTATCATCGTATTCTCAAATCGAGAGTTCCGTGATCGCGCGATCAGTTCCTACGAGTTACATTGGTCCCATGCGAGGTGTTGGTGGCACTGACGGGGCCGTTCGGGGGCTATTTCAAGTTTTCAACCACTAATGCTATGTTTTTAGGCCCAAGTCAGATATATGCAAATTATCTTCGTATTCTCAAATCGAGAGTCCCGAGATCACGTGATCAGTTCCTATGAGTTACATTGGTCCCATGCGAGGTGTTTGTGCCACTCACGGGGCTGCTTGGGAGATGTTTTGGGGTTTCAACCACTAAAGCCATGTCTTTACGCCTAAGTCTAGAAATATGCAAATTATCATCGTATTCTCAAATCTAGAGTCCCGTGATCGGGCGATAAAATCCTACGAGTTACATTGGTCCCGTACGAGGTGTTGGTGCCACTCACGGGGCCGTTCGTGGGTTATTTCAAGTTTTCAACAACTAACATCATGTTTTAAAGCCTAAGTCTAGAAATATATAAATTATCATCGTACTCTCAAATCGGGAGTCCCGTGATCGCGAGGTATGTTCCTACGAGTTACAATCGTCACGTTCGGGGGCTATTTCAAGATTTCACCCTTTAACGCCATATTTTGCTTAAGTCTTGATATTTTTTTATTATCGTCATATTCTCAAACCGGGTGTCCCGTGATAGCATGATAAGTTCCTGCGAGTTACATTGGTCCCGTGCAGGGTGCTGGTGCCACTCACAGGGTCGTTCGGGGGTTGTTTCGAGTTTTCACCCACTAACGCCATGTTTTTAAGCCTAAGTCTAGAAATATGCATATTATTGTCATATTCTCAAACCGAGAGTACCTTGATCGCACCGTGCGTTCCTACAATTTACATTGGTCCCGTCCGAGGTGTTGGAGCCACTCAAGGGGCCGTTCGGGGGCTGTTTCGGATTTTCACCCACAAACGCTATGTTTTTAAGCCTAAGCTTAGATATATTCGAATTATCATCGTATTCTCAAAACGAAAGTCCCGTCATTGCGCGATCTGTTCCTACGAGTTATATTGGTCCTGGGCAAGGTATTAGTGCCACCCACGAGGCCGTCCGGGGGTTGTTTCGAGTTTTCACCCACTAACGCCATGTTTTTAAGCCTAAGTCTATAAATATGCAAATTATCGTCGTATTCTCAAATTGGGAATCCCGTGATCACACGATAAGTTCCTACGAGTTACATTGGTCCCGTGGGAAGTGTTTGGGCCTCTCACGGGTCCGTTCGGGGGCTATTTCGAGTTTTCACCCTCTAATGCCACGTTTTCCTTAAGTCCTGATATTCTTAAATTATCATCAAATTCTCAAACCGGTAGTCCCATAATCATGATGTAAGTTCCTACGAGTTACATTGGTCCCGTGTGAGGTGTTGATGCAACTCACGGGGGCGTTCGGGGGCTATTTCGGGTTTTCACCCACTAATGCCATGTTTTTAAACCTAAGTCTATAAATATTCAAATTATCATCGTATTCTCAAATCGGAAGTCCCGTGATTGCGCCATCAGTTGCTACGAGATACATTGATCCCGTGCGACGTGTTGGTTCCACTCAGAGGGCCGTTCTAGGGATGTTTTGGATTTTCACCCACTAATGCCATGTTTTTAGGCCTAAATCTAAAAATCTTCAAATTACCATCGTATTCTCAAACCGAGAGTCCCGTGATCGTGCGGTATGTTCCTACGAATAATATTGGTCCCGTGCGAGGTGTTGGTGCCACTCACGGGTCCATTCATGGGTGTTTCAGATTTTCACCCATTAACGCCATGTTTTTAAGCCTTTGTCTAGATATATGAAAATTATCGTCGTATTCTTAAACTGGGAGTCCCGTGATTGCATGATCAGTTCCTACGAGCTACATTAGTCCCATGCGAGGTGTTTGTGCCACTCACGGGGCCGGGGTTGTTTTGGGTTTTCAACCACTAACGCCATGTTTTTACACCTAAGTCTAAAAATATGTAAATTATCTTCATATTCTGAAACCGTGAGTCCCGTGATCACGCGATAAGTTCCTATGAGTGACATTGGTCCCGTGCCAATTGTTTGTGCTTTTCATGGGTCCGTTCAGGGGCTATTTCGAGTTTTCACCCTCTAATGCCATGTTTTGCTTAAGTCCTGATATTTTTAAATTACTGTCATATTCTCAAATCGGGAGTCCCATTATCACGCGGTAAGTTCCTACCAATTACATTGGTCCCGTGCGAGGTGTTGGTGCCACTCACGGGTCGTTCGAGGGTTGTTTCGATTTTTCACCCATTAACGCCATGTTTTTAAGCCTAAGTCTAGAAATATGAAAATTATCATCGTATTCTCAAACTGAGAGTCCCGTGATTGCACCAGCAGTTCCTACGAGTTACATTGGTCCCGTGCAACGTGTCGGTGCCACTCATGGGGCCGTTCGGGGGCTGTTTCGAGTTTTACCCACGAATGCCATGTTTTTAAGCCTAAGTCTAGATATATGCAAATTATCATCGTATTCTCAAATCGAGAGACCCGTCATCATGCGATCAGTTCCTATGAGTTATATTGGTCCTGTACGAGGTGTTTGTACCACCCACGAGGTCGTTCGGTGTTTCGGATTTTCACCCACTAACGCCATATTTTTTAGTCTAATTCTAAAAATATGCAAATTATCATCGTATTCTCAAATCGGGAGTCTCGTGATCGCACGGTATGTTCTTACGAGTTACATTGTTCCCGTGCGAAGTGTTTGCGCCTCGGTCCGTTCGATGGCTATCTCGAGTTTTCACCCTCTAATGCCATATTTTGCTTAAGTCCTGATATTTTTAAATTATCATCATATTCTCAAATCGGGATCCTTGTTATTGTGCGATAAGTTCCTACGAGTTACATTCGTCCCGTGCGAGGTGTTGGCGCAACTCACGGGGCCGTTCGGGGGCTGTTTTGGGTTTTCTTCCACTAACGTCATATTTTTAAGCCCAAGTCCACAAATACGTAAATTATCATCGTATTCTCAAATAGGGTGTTTGTGATCACCCCGTCAGTTCCTACGAGTTACATTGGTCCCGTGAGACATGTTGGTGCCACTCATAGGGCCGTTCGGGGGTTGTTTTGTATTTTCACCCACTAACATCATGTTTTTAAGCCTAAATTTAGAAATATGTAAATTATCCTCGTATTCTCAAATTGGGAGTCCCGTGATCACGCGATAAGTTCCTACGAGTTATATTGGTCCCGTGCGAGGTGTTAGTGCCACTCACGCGGCCGTTCGGGGGTGTTTCGGGTTTTCACCCACTAATGCCATGTTTTTAAGCCTAAGTCTAGAAATATGAAAATTATCGTTGTATTCTCAAACTAGGAGTCCCGTGATCGCGTGGTCAGTTCTTACAAGTTACGTTGGTCCCGTGCGAGGTGTTGGTACCACTCACGGGGTCGTTCGGGGGCTGTTTTGGGTTTTTACCTTTAAGTCTAGAAATATTCAAATTACCATTATATTCTCAAATCGATACTGCCATGGCTGCGCGATCAATTCCTGCGACTTACATGGGTCCCGTGGGAGGTATTGGTGCCTCCCACGGGACCGTTCGGGGGCTGTTTCGAGTTTTTGCCTTTTGACGCCATGTTTTTAAGCCTAAGTCTAGAAATATTAAAATTATTGTCGTATTCTCAAACCGGGAGTCCCGTGGCTGCGCAGTCAGTTTCTACGAGTTATATTTGTCCCGTGCAAGGTGTTGGTGCCTCCACGGGGCCATTCGGGGGTTGTTTTAGTTTTTGCCTTTTAACACCATATTTTTAAGCCTGAGTGTAGAAATATTCAAATTATCATCGTATTCTTAAACGGTGAGTCTTGTGGCTGCACAGTCAGTACCTACGAGTTACATTGGTCTTGTGCGAGGTGTTAGTGCCTCTCACGGGGCCATTCGGGGGTTGTTTCATGTTTTCTCCCTCTAACGCCTTATTTTCAAGCTTACGTCCTCAGATTTGTAAATTATCGTAGTATTCTCAAACTGGGAATCCCGTGATTACGCGGTCAGTTCCTACATGTTATATTGGTCCCGTACGAGGTGTTGGCGCCTCTCATGGGGCTGTACGGGGGTTGTTTTGGGTTTTTTCCTTTAAATGTCATGTTTTTAAGCCTAAGTCTATAAATATTCAAATTATCATCGTATTCTAAAATCGGGAGTCCCGTGGCCGCGCGGTCAGTTCCTATGAGTTACATTGGTCCCATGTGAGGTGTTAGTGCATCCCACGGGGCCGTTCGGGGGCTGTTTCGAGTTTATACCTTCTAACGCCATGTTTTTAAGCCTAAGTCTACAAATAGTCAAATTATCATCGTATTCTCAAACTGGGATTCCCGTGGTTGTGCGGTCAGTTCCTACGAGTTACATTGGTCCCGTACGAGATGTAAGTGCCTCTCACGGGGTCGTTTGGGGGTTGTTTCAGGTTTTTGCCTTTAACTGTCATATTTTTAAGCCTAAGTCTAAAAATATTCAAATTATCATCGTATTCTCAAATCGGGAGTCCTATGATCACGCGGTTAGTTCCTACGAGTTACATTGGTCCCGTGAGAGGTGTTGGTGCCTCTCACGGGACCGTACAGGGGTTTTTTAATGTTTTTGCCCTCTAATGCCTTGTTTCTAAGCATAAGTCCTCATATTTTAAAATTATCATCATATTCTCAAATTGGGTGTCCCGTGTTCACGCGGTTAGTTCGCAGGAGTTACATTGGTCCCGTGAGAGGTGTTGGTGCCTCTCACGGGACCGTACAGGGGTTGTTTCATGTTTTCACCCTCTAACGCCTTGTTTGCAAGCTTAAGTCCTCATATTGTAAAATTATCGTCGTATTCTCAATTAGATGTTGGTGCCATGTTTTTAAGTTTAAGTCTAGACATTAGCAAGTTATCATCATATTCTGAAATCAGGAGTCTAAAATATTTTCAACATATTATCCAACAATGAAACCAATAATTATCACGTACTCCTTTTAATTATCCCATACTCCTTCTAAGATACTATTCAACAACAAGCCAACAACCAATAATTATCCAACACCCTAACCAAACAAAACCAATAATTATCCCGTACTCCTTCTATCATCTAAAAGATTTAATAGATAATGCATATCAATTATATAACTACTTTAGTTAAAGTAAAGAGTACCTGGTGTGTAATGAAGAACTGGTATGTAATGAAGAATTGGTATCCAATTGGATAGATCTGCAATACGTAAACAATGTGTTATGAAGAATGGGTAAGTAAAATTAAAGAAAGTACCTCACAAAACCACTGAATTGTTTTTGAAAATTAAAGAAAGTACGGGACCGTACGAGGGCTGCTACAAAAAAATATAAGGGATGCTACAAATCTTCCTTCAAATCAATTAGCTGGACTAAAATTAGGGGCTGCTACAAACTACCTTCAAACAAAATAGGGGTTGGGATTGTCTTTTGCGTAGGTATAGGAATGTTTGAGTTGGATTCTTTGGTTTTCTTAGGTTGGGGTTTGAATATGCAATAATCATACATATGACCTTTGTTCATATACTAAGAGAAGAGGGATGGAATATTTTTACCTGAGTACTGCAATTCATCCTCAACACTTGTCCACTAATGCCATTGATCCTCATGGCCATGGCTTTATTGTGCTAACCTCCACTGCACCTGCAACTATCATGTTTATGAGTGGATGGACTATAGACCTGCTCGATCATCTTGACTACTAAATGACTATGGTATGTGAGTAGTAAAAACTAAATAACATAAAAAAAATTAACAGTATACTCATATTAAAATGACTAATAAAAGATTTATCATGTATGTGATTACGAAAAATGACTACTAAAAGACTTCTCATGTATGTGATTACTAAAATGACTACTCATGTATGTTAGCCACCCATATAGGTATCTAACTGTGTCTTGAAAAGAAATAATAGAAAAAAAATTCAACGAAATGACTACTAAAAAAGAACTTCAACAATTTCCTTATATTTAAAGTTGCACATGAGGTTAATGATTACTAAATGAATGCTCATTTGATGTGAATACTAAAATATAGAGGTTAAAAAAATGACTACTAATTCCACGCTACCGTGAGAAATACTTTTCTTCCCTCCAAACCCAACACCACCTCCAACTCCATCCTCACATCCCCACCACTACTTACTTCCTAGACCACTGCATTGCTTCTGTCAATAGAAGTTTGCGTTGATCAGTAAACATTTAGATATTGTAGATTTCCAGATTGTACAAACCAAAAAAAAAAGACTAACGAAATCTATTTGGTAAAAATAAAATCCATGACCTAAAGGGATAATTAGGGTGACATACCATTGAGGTTCTTCAAGTTTCACATGATTTTATTTGACCCATACGGTATTGCAAGAAATTATCCTTCGTCAAAACTTAATAGAGTCACCATGATAACCATTTGCACCTTTAGAGAGTAGGGTTGTATTTCACAGTTGTTAGTTGCATAGGCTTCATGGGCTTAAACAGTTAGTACTGTTAAGCTTCTTGGGTATGTTCGCTTTCTCCATTAAAAGATTACCTGTGTCAAACTTTAAGAAATTAAAATCATTAGAGATCGGTGCCTTTCGTTGTCCCTAGAAAAAAATCTCGCAAAACCCTTGAAGAATTAGATCTGCTACCTATTGTATGTCGCAGATTTACATATGTAGCCTCCTAATATCTTGATGTCAACGTCAAAAAATGCACATTAATCACAAGATATGTGATATACTTTTTCATCCATTACGCAAATCAAGAACATGCCCAACAAATTTAATAACATGTACACTTATCGACACGATCGTAACAAATTTACTTTATTCTCTACATATATGGAACTCAATGGATTGAAAACTAAAAAATCGTAACTAAAAATGGAACCATTGCATGATTGTGATAAATAAAAAATGTATCTGTGTTTTTTTATGGTCATGACTTAATCTCTCAAATTGTAATAAATGAAAATACTACAAAAAATTTACTTTATTGTCTACATATATGGAAACAAGATTACGGTTGGGAGGGACAAATGGGTTTTCTG
The DNA here is from genome assembly GCA_949130495.1 of Sambucus nigra. Taxonomy (NCBI): domain Eukaryota; kingdom Viridiplantae; phylum Streptophyta; class Magnoliopsida; order Dipsacales; family Adoxaceae; genus Sambucus; species Sambucus nigra. Next base: position 684,838,343 of record OX422211.1, read on the forward strand.
CTATATATAGAAATACCTTCGAACTGCTATATGTAGAAAGCTCCTAGGATATTTACATATTTGTCTCATAGTAGTACCCAACAACCCAAGATCTTAAATTACCACTGATGATAAATTATACTTATATGTTTACAAATAATCAACAAGTGAATCCATAAAGGGTCAATACAAATCCATAAATAAATAAATAAAATCGATGTAGCAATTAGTACCTCGTCGTATTCTTTCTTATCAACCTTAGGTTTCTTCAAAGGCTCTGCATTTCCACCTGTACAAAAATGATAAGTTTTTTAAATTCTGAATCGAATTTTACTAAATTACGGTTCCAAACAAAAGGAAAAGAAAGAAATTAGCCTGAAATTGATTATGTAATACCTTTGAATCATACATTACTAGGTATTCCTCCAACCCAGATATGTTCGTCCTTGACGAGAGAGACGGGCGTAGCTTCGTTATGCTTCAATGGTCGACCCCACCATTCCAGCATAACCGGACGGTCCCAATCTGAACTCAACCTCACCGAAAAAAACATTTTCGGCCACCCATTGACCCAAGCATCATACCTCCAGAAACATCCACCAAAGACCTTAAACCCCCTGCCTTCCAACCCGCCTAAATCAAACTTACCAGCTAGCTACTTCGACCACTTGTCGCCATATTCGCTGCCCTACAACTCTACGATTGATATAGCTCTTTTCCACTTTGATGTAAAGACACTTTTCATTGAATTGAATGATTGCAATGTATTGACAAGGGCCCTATTTATTCTAAAATTTAACTAGACCCAAACTTAATAAAACTAAGAAATAACTAATAGATAAACATGGATTTTGTCTAGAGAGTTTTAAGAAAAGCTAATTACCTAATGATAAGGTAATAGATAACCTAGGATTTAAAAATAAAAAATAAAAAAGAAGACCATTATTTCTCTCTCAGCTGGTCCGCCACACATCAGTTTAATTCTGCAAGTTAAAAGGTATATACACTTTCCTTAAAAAAACAGAAAGGAAAAGTTTAAAAGAAGAAGCTTTACAATTTTACGCATTTAAGGAAAAAGCTAATAAGAAAAGACATTAAGGTATAAGAAAAAAGGTAAAAGGCATATTTACGTTTTAGATAATGCATAAAAAAATGCTTTGTGCCTCAGCAGTAACGCTAACCCCAATCCTCTCAGCATTAATCTCCGCTTATCTGCAAATTGACCCTTAATGAAAATGAACACACAAAAAGATTAATAAATAAAAAATGAGAAGATATTAGCACCTAAGAGCAGAGTGTTCCCTAGATTGAAGAGCAGTGAGATCAAGGTAAGATTTGTTGAGATCAAGAGGATCTTTCGCTTGACCTAAAAATGAAAAGTCCTTGATGTGGTCGGCCTTGAGTAACCTAATGTTTCTGCGTGGTCCTGATCCAAATTTCAATCCCTCTTGTTCTACCCAAACAAACAGTCACGTTTGTTGAGCTACATCCACCAAAAATCGCCAGAAGCCAATAGCGAAGAAAGAAAATGAGATATGAGGCGGGGAAATGAAATATGAGGTGCTTATTTTTTTTTTAAGGAATGACTTGGTCACGGCCTAGATCCATGACCCACCATGTGCGCCCAAGAGCTTCTCTTCTAACGACAGATGGTCACGGCCTATAGCCGTGACCCACACCAAGAAATAGTCACAGCCCATAGTCGTGACCCCATATGTGTGTGTTTTGTGCTTTGATATGCTTATGGTCATGGTCCAAGTCCGTGATCCATCCGCGACTAAGCTTGGAGGGAATTTTGGCACGAATTTGGCACCAAGATGGTCATGACCTAGTCACGGCTCAAGTCCGTGACCCACAGTGGTCAGGGATTTGGTCCGTGAACACCTCCAGAGCATCCATGACTCAGTGTAGTAATGAATATGGTCACGCCAAAAATTGAGATGGTCACGGCCCAAGTCCGTGACCAGCTAGTCAAGGACTTAGGTCGTGACCAACTGGGCATGACCATTCGAAAAATTTTATGTAGACCATAGCTTCCTTTAGTGGATTGGGTTATTATCAGGCCCCCCCATGCTAGGTATTATGAAGCTTCCCCAATTTATGTTTGGATATATATAAAGCCTTCCCAGGCTAAGCATAATGAAGCTTCCCCAAGCTAATGTAACGGGCCTTGGTCACCCTCGTGTCTAATGTACGGGCATTGGTCGCCCTCGTAGCTAATGTAACAGGCATTGTAAGCCCCTGTGGCTAATGTACGAGCATTGGTCGCCTCCGTGGCTAATGTAACGGGCATTGGTCGCTCCCTTGGCTAATGTACGGGCATTGTAAGCCCCCGTGGCTAATGTACGGGCATTGGTCGCCCCCGTGGTTCATGTAACGGGCGTTGGTCGTCCCCGTGGCTAATGATGCTGATAAAAGTATATCGAAAGATAGTTGGCCTTACCAATATAAGAATATGCTCTTGCGCTATGAGCGGCGTGGTAAACCAGTTTTGAGAGATGCTCTCGGTAGTTTCTTTTGCCCTTTATAATTATCATATGCCATCATACATCTTAGTGCCATGGTAGGAATTTCAAGCCCATTCAATATAATGGTTCTCGATATAATACGATGTCTCCATTCGAAATCTGTTTAAGACAAAAAGTCTTTTATAAAATCACATTTAATGGAATCGAAAAATCAAAATATGTTACTATAAAGTGAACTTAATTTCATATATTCATGACTTTGTTAGGACAATACAAAGTTAACATGGAACTATTCAAAAGAGTTTTCACTAATGACAGAAATAGAGGAAATATAATCATGGGCCTAAAAAAGGGGGATACGGCTTGTCAGACTAGGTTACATCCCTTAAACATCCTTGAGAAAGCACTGCAGCATTCCCTGTCTTATGAGCCTTTCAATCTCATCTTTCAGGGCATAGCACTGCTCAGTGTCATGGTCGTGATCCTGGTGAAATTTGCACCATTTGGCTTTGTTCCTCTTGTGGGGTGGAACCCTCGGCTTCTCTGGACATTTCAGCAGCTTATCTTCCTTGTTGAATTAAAAGATGTCCTCAATATGGAAGCCCAATGGGGTGTAGGAATCAAAGACCCTTTCTGTCTTCTCCACTTTCCTTTTTTAGTTCTTGCATGCTTCTTCTATGGATGTAGCTTCTAGGGCCGCACCAGTGATTGTTGCAGCAGTAAGCTTGGGTGTTGCACCCATATTTAGGGAGGCTGCGGCCTCTAGCATGAGAAAACTCTGTGTCAAATAATTAACCTGAGTTTGGAGTGAAGCGTGGTTGTCGTAGAGATGATTGAGGTGATTGTACAGCTGCACAATCTCGTCCTTGACTTTTGTGCTCTGAATGGATTCTCCCTCAATTTTCTGCTTTGTTATTCTTTAAAAAATATACAATCTAAGACAAAACTAGTAGAAGTGAGTAATCACAAAATATAGAATAAACCAAGTATAAAGTTGGGTTGCAGCATTTGAATCATTGCATGATTTTACTGTTAATGTCGCGGACAGTTAGGCATATGTGCACTGTCGTTGCCTTTGAAGTGGAATTTACCAAGGTTGAACTTGTGACCACGTACCGATGATTCGAAGCTACTGTAAACCAACTGCACTAGTAGGGGCTGCAATAAAAAGGGCAGTTAAACTACCAGGCTGCATCCCTTCTTGGGCAGACCGGAGCAATCCCATAATTAGAACCCAGAAACTTGAGTTTTTCACTCGAAATACGTGGAAAACATACCTACTAGGGTCTATCCAGAGAAAAACAACCTTTTGGTGCACAATAATGGCACAATCATGGCAGGAAATCCTAGATCATAGGTTGAGAAAGTAACAAACGAGCAACTGGATCTCATCCCTAGCTACCCACCTTTGCGAGGCTATTAGCTTTTACACTTTTCAGCGTTATCTTGGTGGGGTAACATCATCGGGGTATGTAAAAATATATTTAAGGTCATAAAAAGAGAGACCCATAAATTGATCTAAATATATGCGATATCCATTTGAGGGTGTATATACAAAATACGAGTTCAATAATCGAAATCCCCCCATGAGATAATGATCCAGATGATCCCCATGAATAAGATAACGTGTTTAAGAACGCAAAATATAGAGAAACAAGATTGAAATACCTCGTTCCCACATATGGTGCCATATTGATGATACGAAATATCGTCCACTTGTCATTCTCGTACCAGCAAGTCGAGTGTAAGATGTGTAATGAGTAGATAAATCAACTAAAGAGAGATAAAAGACAGGATATAGAGTGGTTCGGCTATTAAAATAAGCCTACGTCCACTTTGGTGCCTCATTATCATTATATGCGTTGTATTACATGTTTACAATGCCGTAATAGGCGTATAATGTAGATGAGAGAAGAGAATACATGTCTATGTGAAAGAGTTGGCGCTTGCGTTCAAATAAGAAATAATATAATAAACTCCAATTTCAACCCAAATTAACCCTAAGCATGCAACTAGGTGTGAATGAAACAATATGAAATCATGCACAAGATATTCAACACACAAAGTTTAAGGAAAAATCCCCCACAGGGGCAAAACCATTTGTATATCACTATAATTTGTAAAATACGGTTTACAATCGGATTACAATGAAATACAGGTTGACTAAGAATTACCCTCGGGTATCGGATTCTGTAGTCGCGGCTGGAAGAAAAATCCCTTTCCAGAAGGGCTTGCGGCTGGAACTATCCCTGTCCAGTAGGGCTGCAATGAAGAGGAAGAAATGGTCCACTTCACAAAGGGTTGAACAACATCAATGGTGTTCTTTGGGTTACCGAATTTGATTCACAAAGATACGGAAGATGTGTGAATCTAAAAACCTAGAATCATAGGACTCAATAGGTGAAGACTTTAGGGTTGATATGCTCTGATAATCGTGTATGAGTCTTGTGAAAACCAACTGCTGATCGTGGTTTAAATAAGGGATCGAAACCCTTCAAAATCGGCTGCACGATCTGGCAGTGATTATCCTCGCCGGATCGGTCCGGTCGATTAGGCGGATCGGTCCGGGTAAGTCGGATCGGTTCTTTTTCTGAAACCGGATCGGTCTGGTTGGCATCGGATCGGTCCGGGACTTTTGCCTTCATCGGTTCGCTATGGATCCGGTGGCTACTGGAGTCTGACAAAACGGATCGGTCCGGTAGGAGGTCGGATCGGTCCGATGAACCGGATCGGTTCTTTTTCTGGACCGGATCGGTCCGGCCAGGCCTGATTCCCAGATTCTTTCTTCTTTTGATCTTCGGATTTTGTTGATGACGATGTGATCTTTTCAACCAACAATCTTGTAACGGCGTATGACATAACATATACATAAAGATGGACAAATTGTCCTTACAAATCTCCCCCTATGTCTATGCCGGAACAAACATAAAAAATCCGAATTATCAAATATGAAATTTCCTATACAAATCTACCCTTCCAAGAACCCAAAACTGAAAGAGTACAAGTGAATAAGACTGCATCGTTTGTTCTTCAATTCTTCAGGAATCTCATCAGGGTGTGCAATTCAGAGATCATCAAGATAGTGCCCTACACACATGAGATAAAGCAAAATACCAAGTGACGTATCGAGTTTTGAAATGAGATAAACATAAGCATATATATCAATGTAAGATGATATTCTCAGAATTTCAAAAACTCCCCCATAATCAGATAATTCATTCTCCCCCTTTTTATGATGTCCCCAAATAGACAAATGAGAGAAATAAATCAAGCAATCAAGTACCGGGATGTCACAAGGCATAAAATCACACCATGAATGAACATAAAACAACCAAGTCGGTGAAAGCGTAAAAGAATGGGTGTGATCAAAATTCGATAGGAAAATCAAAGTATACACACATGACATATGTGCACGATGAATATTGGATATTCCTAACGAATGAACTCAAATGCTTCCTTTGGTGTAAAAGAGTGACAGTATAAGATATTGACTCAATCAAATCATCAAATCAAAGCTCAAAGTGATTTCTACACCAATAACGTCCAAAATGATTTATGCTTTTTCAGGACTTTCAAGGAAGTGCAAACCCGTTTTTCAATCTCCAACCAAACTCCCTCAGATTTATATTATAAATAGAGGTATACTAAATTCTCAAACTTTGGAGAATTGATGGTGAAACCTAAATGGCCCACATATGGCATGTATTGCTTTTTATTGCCTTTCAATTTTTTTTTCGGGCTCTTTTAACCTCTTAGGACCTCGGATATTAAAATTCCTCCATTTTTTAGGTCCTTTTTAACGGTGGCTTTTGCGCAAAGGATAAGAATCAACTTTCGCAGCCCCTCCCCGTTATGAAAAAATACACACAGTCTCACCAAAACGGTTTTTACATGCAATCCAATCTTGTCAAGTTTTATCGCATTTTATACATTGTATAGACAGGATTGAGATGGAAACACTCAAGCCAACATGAGATTGACAAGTGCAATAATCAAATATAGCCGTGCATGTGTGCAATAAAGGATATAGGAGTCAAGCATGTAGGAAATATCACTAATTACATCTCAAGGACTCCAATCAATGTTAAGCACATGGATGAAATGATGTAGCCTCTCAAATCTCTATCAAACAGTCACATGGATATATGGAATGAAGTTGTGACTTGGCTATCTTAAATGCACATCCATAAAAGGCAAATCTCTTTTTGAATTTTTCAAAAAATTTTATCAAAATAAAATCTTTTTGTGCTTTTCTCAAAATTTTTCAAAAAAAATCTTTTTGTATTTTTCTAAGAATAAGAAACAAATACATAAAAGCTGTACAAGAAAGCTATGGTACATATAAACAGACTAGTAATAGGAAGCATATGATATGAACATGAAGAAGCATCCTATTCTAGACATAGACCAACCCCTCAGTCAACAGTGCAAATCCCCAAAGACTTCCTAAGACTCTCAAATCTAAGGGCATCTAAAGGTTTCGTGAAAATATCGGCTAATTGACAGTCGGTAGGAACAAAACTCAGGGTTACGACTTTCTCTTCAACTAACTGACGTATAAAGTGCTCGCGTAACCTGATGTGCTTTGTGCGCGAATGTTGGACAGGATTACGGGATATGTGTATCGCGCTCGTGTTATCACAGGAAATGGTCATGGTGTCCTGTGAAATCCCATAATCCTCCAACATTTGCTTCATCCACATGAGTTGCGTGCAACAACTCCCGGCGGCGATGTACTCAGCCTCCGCAGTGGACAAAGAGATGGAGTTTTGCTTCTTGCTCAACCAAGAGACAAGAGCAGAACCAAAGTAGAAACACCCACCAGAAGTGCTCCTACAACCATCTACGTCCCCAGCCCAATCGGCATCCGAATAGGCGGACAAACGGTCATCGGTATCAAAGGAATACCAAATACCGTATGAGAGAGTCCCACTCACGTATTTGATAATACGTTTTAGAGCGAGTAAGTGTGACTCTTTGGGAGACGCCTGATAACGCGCACAGACTCCAACACTAAAGGCAATGTCGGGACGACTAGCAGTCAAGTAGAGAAGACTGCCTATCATACTCCGATACAAGGTTTGCTCTACGTCCTTGCCTGAAGTGTCCTTACTAAGCTTGGTAGTGGTACTCATAGGTGTACGAGCATGCTTAGCGGAGTCTAAACCAAATTTCTTTACTAGGTCTCTAGCATACTTGGATTGGGAGATGAACATCCCATCCTCTAGCTGACGAACCTGGAGACCAAGAAAGAATGTAAGCTCACCTACCATGCTCATCTCAAACTCACTTTTCATCTCCTCCTCAAAGTGATGAGCATGCTGGGAGCATGTGGATCCAAAGACTATGTCGTCCACATAGACTTGGGCAACCAAAATAGCACCGTCATCTCTCCTGACGAACAACGTCATATCAACTCCCCCTCTCTTGAAGCCACGGGCTAAGAGATAGGAAGTAAGCCTCTCGTACCAAGCACGGGGTGCTTGCTTCAAACCATACAAGGCTTTCCTCAGATAGTAAACGTGTTCAGGGTGCTTAGGGTCTTCAAACCCTTTTGGTTGTTCCACAAAAACCTCTTCCTGTAGAATGCCATTCAGAAAGGCACTCTTGACATCCATCTGATATACTTTAAAGTGCAGATGACATGCGATGGCGAGTAATAAGCGGACGGACTCAAGCCTCGCAACAGGAGCAAATGTCTCTCCAAAGTCTACACCCTCTATCTGTGTGTAGCCTTGAGCGACCAACCTAGCCTTATTTCTGATTATGGTACCATTTTCATCCATTTTATTCTTGAAAATCCACCGGGTACCAATAACATTAGTATCACTAGGTCGGGGGACAAGTTCCCAGACATTGTTCTTCTTAAACTGAAGCAACTCATCCTGCATAGCAGATATCCAGTGTTCATCTTTGAGTGCTTCCTTGTGATTCTTGGGCTCGACTTTGGACGTGTAGCAAAGATGGCTAACAACGTTCTCTAGCTGAGCACGAGTCTTGACCCCTAGAGTGGGATCACCAACAATGGCAGAAGGGTCATGACTCTTGCGAACCCAAGCAGGTGTGTCCCCTAACACAGGAATAGGGTCCACAGAGTGTGGGAGAGGAATAGGTAAATCACTGTCAGAATTGTTCTCATCCTCACACTGAAGGTTGGGATCAATAACCGTCGGAGGTTCGTCATCTTGCACAGTGACGTTTATTGATTCCATAACCTTAGAGCTCTTCAGGTTAAAAACCCGGTACGCTCTACTGTCCGATGAATATCCTAGCAATATTCCCTCGTCGCTCCGGGAGTCAAACTTTCCTAATTGCTCTCTATCCCGTAGGATGTAGCATTTACTCCCAAAGACACGGAAATAAGCCAGGTTGGGTTTCTTGCCTGTCCACAATTCATAAGGCGTCTTAAGTGTGTGTGGACGCAGATAGACCCTATTCACCGTGTGGCATGCAGTAGACACTGCCTCTGCCCAAAATCTCCTAGAAATTTTACGACCTAGAAGCATAGATCTAGCCATTTCTTGGATCGTTCTATTTTTCCTCTCAACAATCCCATTTTGCTGAGGAGTTCTCACAGCAGAGAACTCATGTTTGATCCCAAGGCTATCACAGTACAAATCCACCTTTGCTTCCTTAAATTCAGTGCCGTTGTCACTACGTATTCTGTTGATAGTGACCCCGTGTTGATTTTGCAGGACACGGCACTTAGTCGTTAAAAATTCTACAGCATCAGATTTCTCTCTTAGAAAACCTACAATGGAGTATCTGGAGAAATCGTCTACCATCACGAGAATGTATCTCTTACCACCTAGACTCTCCGTGCGAGTAGGACCCATAAGATCCATGTGAATCAACTCAAGAGCACGGGAGGTGGTAATGGAATTCAACTTCCTATGCGGGCTACGGATTTGTTTTCCCAACTGACAGGGTCCACAAATCATGGAAGTTGGCTTTCCAAGTGAAGGTAAGCCACGTACTAGGTCCTTTTTGACTAAACGAGATAAGTCTCTGACGTTCACATGACCTAGACGTTGGTGCCACAGATCCATAGGAGTGATCGTGGCGCTGTTGCAGACAAGTGAGGATTTGGGCTCAGTCCCATAACAGTTATCTTCTGTCCTCACCCCTTGCACTAATAGTTTACCGGCTTGATCATAGACCTTACAAGTTTTCCGGTCAAACTTCACTGCAAAGTCATCGTCGCACAGCTGGCTGATGCTAATAAGGTTTGCTTTCAAACCTTTGACGTACAGCACGTTCTCTAGCTTTGGAAATCCTGGTAACTCTACTGTACCTCGTCCTACTATGCTAGATTTGCTACCATCTCCAAAGGTGACTCTCCCATCATTATAATCCTCAAGATGGGTAAAATATGAGGTATCACCTGTCATATGTCTGGAGCAACCACTGTCAAAATACCACTGAGAGGTATTATGGGCTTTGAGAGCGACATGGACAACAAGGGCCTTTTTCTCTTTCTTAGGAACCCAAGAGAAGGTACCTTTTAGTATTCCCTTGTTGTTGTTGGTTTTAGCCGGAATGCGGGGCGCATTCATTGATGGTAAGGTCATCCGTCGGAATTCCTCCATCAAGATCTGTGATGTGGCGGCTAGAAACTCAACACGCTCTCTCAGACTGGCAAACTCATCAGTCTGAAGTGGTGGAGCAACCGTACGTCGTGTCCGACCCAACTTATAGCAATCAACCCTAAGGTGTCCATTTCTTTTGCAATGGGAGCAAAAGGGCACAATATTAGGAGAACCTTGGTTTGCTTTTCTTGGTCGAACTCTTCTTCTTGGTTTTTTATGACGGCCATAAGGAGTCGTAGTAAACTCAGGAATTGGTCCGGGTGCAATTTGAGACGTGGAGGCACCATCAAAACCTATTCCATGCCGGTCACCAAAACCTAAAGCGGGACCGAGGAGCATCTTTCCCATCTTCCCAGATCTGTCCTCGATTTGTACCTTGACTTTCCTAGCTCTCTCAACGTCATGAGTAAGCTGAGCAACAAGGGATTCAAGTTTCTTTCGAGTCTCCAGGGAGGAATGGAGCTCACTCGTAAGACTAGCCACTTGTTTAGTCAAGTCCGCTTTCTCTTTATCAAAACTGCACTCTCTCTCTTTAAGCAAATTTTCTTTACTAACCCAGGCAGACTCTCTCTCTATCATAGTGGTGCAGGTGGAGGACTCTCTCTCTCTCATCTTTCCTAACTCTTCTTCTAACGCGGTGATCCTAAGAACTAACGCCTTGTTACGTTTTTTAGTTTTGAAAGACTCATCATATAACTCGGCGTAGGCGCGTTGAAGGCTACTCTCGTCCTCACTACCTTCCTCCTCTCCCTCACTCTCTTCACTTTCGCTGTCGAGGTGTCCCTGTGAAGTAGCATCCTCATTGTCGTGAGATGCACTAGGAGTACTCACATGACTAGCCATGAACGCGGTGAAGTTACGCTCATGCGGTGACTCATCTCCCGAGTCCACCGACTCGACCTCACTGTCGTCACTAAGGGTAGCGTTTAGGACAGCTTTACCCTTTTCCCTATTCAGACGAGTGGCACACTCAAACGCTCTGTGTCCCTTACCGTCGCACTCAAAACACCTCTCACTGTCTTTAGGGGGTTCTTTAAAGTCTTTCTTTTCAAACTTATTTTTCTGAAAATTCTTTTTATCTTTGAAATTCCCATTTTTCTTAAATTTCAGAATTTTCTTGAAGTTTTTAGCAAAAAGTGCCAAATCATCTAGGTCAAACTCACATTCAGAATCAGAAGTTTCTATCTTTCTAGACGACTCGACTCTCTTTCTTGCCGACCCCCCACTTTTTCTCTCTTGGGCTTTAAGGGCAATCCCCTTATCTTTTGGCTTGCCAGATTTAGGAAACATGTCTATTTCATAAGTTTGTAAATCTCCTACCAGTTCTTCCAATTTTAGAGTATTTAAATTACCCAAGGAATTCAGCACAGTGACTTTAGGTATAAAGCGCTTAGGAAGGGAACGAAGAATCTTTTTAACAACCCTAGCATTTGGAATATGTTCACCAAGATTATAGCTAGTATTAACAATGTCAGAGAGCCTAGCATAGAATTCATCAAAACATTCATTTTCATGCATGGTGATGGTTTCAAATTGAGTTGTTAAATTTTGCAATTTTGACTCTTTAACAGCATTTGTTCCTTCATGGGTAAGTTGCAAAATATCCCATGCTTCTTTTGACGTGGTGCACGTCATTATGCGTTTGAACTCATCAGGAGTGACAGACCCAGAAATAGCACTTAGACCTTTAGAGTTAAAAGACGACCATTTAAATTCATCATCAGTCCAAGTGATGTCAGGTTTCAAGTTGGTCACATTATCAACAGTCACGGTTGGAGGAGTCCATCCTCGTTCAACCAAAATCCAGACACGTTCATCAATGGCTTTTAAAGCCGACCTCATACGGGCTTTCCAATAGGCATAATTCGACCCGTCAAAAATAGGCATTTTATAATATGACTTCTCCATTTGAACACGCTCTTTTCAAAAATCAATTTATTTCAAAAATTGATATCTTTAGAAAAATTTTGCGGAAAAAGGAATACGCGATAGATTAGCGTAACCTGCTCTGATACCAATTTGAAAGAGTTGGCGCTTGCGTTCAAATAAGAAATAATATAATAAACTCCAATTTCAACCCAAATTAACCCTAAGCATGCAACTAGGTGTGAATGAAACAATATGAAATCATGCACAAGATATTCAACACACAAAGTTTAAGGAAAAATCCCCCACAGGGGCAAAACCATTTGTATATCACTATAATTTGTAAAATACGGTTTACAATCGGATTACAATGAAATACAGGTTGACTAAGAATTACCCTCGGGTATCGGATTCTGTAGTCGCGGCTGGAAGAAAAATCCCTTTCCAGAAGGGCTTGCGGCTGGAACTATCCCTGTCCAGTAGGGCTGCAATGAAGAGGAAGAAACGGTCCACTTCACAAAGGGTTGAACAACATCAATGGTGTTCTTTGGGTTACCGAATTTGATTCACAAAGATACGGAAGATGTGTGAATCTAAAAACCTAGAATCATAGGACTCAATAGGTGAAGACTTTAGGGTTGATATGCTCTGATAATCGTGTATGAGTCTTGTGAAAACCAACTGCTGATCGTGGTTTAAATAAGGGATCGAAACCCTTCAAAATCGGCTGCACGATCTGGCAGTGATTATCCTCGCCGGATCGGTCCGGTCGATTAGGCGGATCGGTCCGGGTAAGTCGGATCGGTTCTTTTTCTGAAACCGGATCGGTCTGGTTGGCATCGGATCGGTCCGGGACTTTTGCCTTCATCGGTTCGCTATGGATCCGGTGGCTACTGGAGTCTGACAAAACGGATCGGTCCGGTAGGAGGTCGGATCGGTCCGATGAACCGGATCGGTTCTTTTTCTGGACCGGATCGGTCCGGCCAGGCCTGATTCCCAGATTCTTTCTTCTTTTGATCTTCGGATTTTGTTGATGACGATGTGATCTTTTCAACCAACAATCTTGTAACGGCGTATGACATAACATATACATAAAGATGGACAAATTGTCCTTACACTATGATGATTCTGGGAGTGTCGTCCCAAGTTGTACCGAGGGGTGTGGAGAGCATCGTGATCTCTGATCTATATATTGGCACTAGAAATGAACTCAGATCCCTATCTTGAGGCATAGACCTCTATTTATAGGGGTGCAGATATTGTGTTGTTGCTAATGAAGCAAAAAGGGGCTACGGCCAGTCAAGTGTATAAACTGGGTCCGTACCCTATAACATGTAAGGGGACGCATCCTGTGTATGTGGGGTCGCGGCCAGGTGAGCAAGTATGTTAAGGTTGCGGTCTGTGAGTGGGAGGGCACAACCTATACGTTTTGGGCTGCGGCCACATGATTCAATGTAGGCATATTATCCTCATTCCACGGCAGGGTGTAATATCTGTCATATCAATAGGAATTATCTATAACCATAGGTTGGTGGTTTTAATGGACGTGGACTCCGTAAACATAATTAATTAGTTCGGTCAATGGACGATGTGTTGGCGAATCATGTACCACTTTCACTTATTAGGATTCCATTATGCGATCGAGTACCGGCAATTCTTCTGAAATATAAGGTATGTTTTTTTCACCATAGTATGTCCATATTTTATAATCTTGTCAAATTCCCCACTTTACTAAATTTAACTCAACGTCTTCTAATGACTTATATTTTCCATTCATATAACGGGTGCATGGACACAAAATCATGTCACTTTTACCATTTTTATAAGCGTATTTAACAAATTCTTGAGCGCCCTTTACACGATATTTGTTATTCGGTTAGTCTCCCCCATCCACTCTTTGTATTATGAGAAATTAATTTAATAATCTTCAAATTTTAGTCCTGTGTTTATATGTTAAAACAAATGTCATGTTGCATACAAGAAATTAATATGATTACAGAAATGCCACAACGTAAACTCAAATTAAACAAATTTGTCAAGTGATATTACAACTGAAACAAAAAAACATTATTACAACTAAAACAAAAAAATATTCTTACAACAAAATGAAAAAAATGTTAGTATAACTAAAATAAAAAAAATATATTATTAGAATTTGACCAATAGAAAAATTGGCCAAGTGATGAAGAATTTGCATAATGCCTCAATTATTTCCTTCCCCGCAATCAACATACACAGGTACATCTTCGCAACCATTGTTGAAAAGCGACGAACGGCGCAGGGCGTGTGTGATATCGATTAAAAATTAATTAATAAATTATTTTATTTGCAAGATTCCAATTAAACCATTTTCAATAAGAGTCTATTTTGGAACAAACAAAATACAGCCCATAAAATAAAAACAGATATTTAATTGAACATGGTATTTCAATTAAATCCTAAAAACATGCATCTAGATGATACATCAAATAAATATAAAGCATGTGACACAACATATCAGGAAAAAACCCCGCAGGGAAAAACCATATTATTTTCAGTATAATTTGTAAAGAACGGTTTACACGGATTATAAAGAAAATAAATGTGACATACGAAAATACCCGCAGGTGTCGTTTCTGATGTCGTCGGCTGGAATCTCCCGCAAGAATTCCAGATGGGCAATAATGAAGAAGATACCGACTTCTCCACAAAATACTCCTTAATGAGTAAAATGAATTTTTGAAGGTTTTCCCAATCAAAAAATACCTCTTGAAGGTTCTATGTGTGTATATGTTGTGTACTTAACAAATGGGAGGGTGGAGAACATTTATAGGGAGGTTAAGAGCTCTCAAAACAAATTTAGTGAAACAAGGAATAAACATGGCCGGATTATACTCATCTTGTTCCAAAAGTGGGTCAAAAAGGGGTTCAAGTGGTGACACCATTAGACACAAAAGTCTTGCCAGCCAACAGGGGACCTGAACCGGTTTGGGGTCCTTGCGAACCGGTTCACCCCCCCCCCCCCCCCCCGAACCGGTTCGGGCTGGGTTCGGGGAAAAGTTCTGGCCCAAAGGTTTAAACACTTAGAATATATTCTGGATTTTTTAAAGCGTTTTTCTCCAAATTCAAAAGGCCATAACTTCTTCATCGTAGCTTGGAATGAGGTGTTGTTTCTTCCAGAATCATTGTTGCGGCAAGATCTTCAACTTTCCAGTTGACCGGTCCTTCGAACGATGGCAGTACAATTTCCAAAATTCCCTTGAACATCCCTATCAAGCCCTTTTTCACTGTTTTGACTTCTCTTACATACCACAATCATAAATTCCCAGAATCCGTGGAACGTGAAATCGTTGAGGCATATGTGGGACACTTGATAAATGCATGATTCCCAAAATTCAAATTGAGGCCGTCAAGTGAGATCGTGAACAGACGTGCCTTTTGTAGTGGTGTACGACATAAACAAATTAAACATTTCGGACATGATAAAATTGTCCTTACAAATCTCCCCCTATGTCTATGCCGGAACATACATAAAAAATTCGAATTATGCAAACTCCCCAAAACAAATCTCCCCAAACAAATGACATATACAATAATATCCCCATTAAACCCTCGAACTGAGAATACTAATTGACAAATCGTCAAACAAACATCATCATCTTCAGATCTTCAACTCATTCAGAAACTTCCAAAGTGTTTCTCAACAGGGTGTGCAATCCAATAGATATCAACTTTGTACCTACACACATGAGAAAAATCAAATACTCGTGACGCGCAACAGTTTGATTTATAATGATATGCAAAATCAAATATCCATTCAGTTTCAGCAAATCATAGATAAATCAAAATATAAATTTTCTCCCCCTCGATATTCTCCCCCATAATATATTCTCCCCCTTTTTATGATGTCCCCAAATAAACAGATAAGAGAAGCATAAATATGGAAAATGTCACCAAAAAAAATGTACATTTTTTTGAATTTTTCTATTTTTTTTGAATTTTTCAAAGAATCAAAGAATGTTCTATTTTTGAATTTTTCAAAAAATGTAAAAAAAAATATACAAAAACGGAATCACACCATGAAAGAACACAAAGACAACCAAGTCGATGATAGCGTAAATGTAGGGGTGTGAACACATTCGATAGGTAAATAAACTCAATCAATCATATGTGCACGATGAATACGTGTACTCCTAACGAATGAACATCAAAAAAAATCCTTAGGTGTAAAAATTATTGAATTTAGATGACATCGTCTTATACAAATTAACAAATCAAAGTAAAAATGATTTCCACACCAATAACGTCCAAAACTATTTAGCGCTTTTTCAAGACTATCAAGGACGTGCAAATCCATTTAAATATTCCAACCAAACTCCCTCAGATATATTTTCTTTTAGAGGTGTTAAACTAAATTCTCAAACTTTGGAGAATTGATGGTGAAACCTATTGTCCCATACTTGGCATGTATTTCTTTTTATTGCCTTAAAAAATTTTGTGCTCTTTTAACCTCTTTGGACCCCGGATAATAAAATTCCTCAATTTTTTAGGTCCATTTTAATGGTGGCTTTTGCGCAAAGGATAGATATTTACCTTTCGCAGCCCTCCCCGTTATAAAATAAACACTCAGTCTCACCAAAACGGTTCTTACATGCACACCTATCTTATCAAGTTTTATCACGCTTGATTCGTTTTAAGGACAGGATTGAAGTGAAAACACTCGACCCACATGTGATAAGACGAGTACAATATTCAAACAAATCCATGCATGTGTGCAATAAAGGAAATCATGAGTTAAGCATGTAGGAAGTAACACTTAATTACATCTTAATGACTCCAAACATTATAAAGCACATGGATGAATTGACCTATTGTCTCAAAACTCTATCAAATAGTCACATGAAAAATGGAATGAAATTGTGACTTGGCAATCTTAAATGCTCATCCATAAAATGTGCAAAAACAAAATACAAAAATCTTTTTGGATTTTTCAAATAATTTTATCAAAATAAAATCTTTTTGTATTTTTAAAAGATAATTATATACACAAAGTATATGTCATAACGCTAGCAAATATACATATCATAAATCAAAAACTAGTGTATGACAAACATGCGAACACAATCATCTATATGATATGGATAGAGAAGAATCATGTGCAAGCAAACGAGAATCAACAAGTCTAAAATCTAACGTATCCAAAAGTTATTTTCTAACCCAAGTTGATGTGAAACGTCGTATGGGGGCTTTGGAAACCACGAGAACACTAGACTTAAACTTCTAAGGACATCTTCCAAGATTAAAACAAAATCTCCTAAGGTGACCTTTCCTACCACAATATAAACATGTGTAAACGGGAGGAATGTTACCTAAAGAGTGATCTTTTCTACCGTCCTTGGGAACGGTTGACCCTCTAAAACAAATAATGGTCTTGGCTTTAGCACTAGAAGTATGAGAACAAGATGAGCCATTACTATCACTGTCAAACCTACTTGAGTCGGTCAAATCATTTTTTAACTTCAAAATTTTTGACTCAAGCAAAGAATTAGACTCTTCTAAATTAAGGGACGCCTTCTTAAAATTTTCAACAATTCCTAAAAGCGTGTCTCTCTCTCCCTCAATTAAAACAAACTTATCCCTAAGAGTCTTTTCACGTGCCGTAAAATCATCGATTAATTTTTTATCCTCGACGGCACAAACAGGAACCCGAGAGTTTTTTAAGTCCTCCAATTCCTTTTCTAAAAATAGGACTTTCTCATCACTCTCCTTCTTGGACAATTTTAAATCATTAAAGTCACGGTCCAAGGAAATAAATTTTTCATGATAAAAATCTCTTTGAATTTGAACCGTTTGCAAAAGATCCATTGCGGATTTAAAACGAGAATTTTCTTTTTCTAAGACATTAATTCTTTTGCAAATTTTCAAAATCAAACTTTTTAATTTTTTAGCATGGTCGTGAACTTTATCAAAATTAGGCGCCTCGATAGATGGGCGTTCCATTGAAAAAATTGCGAATAAACACAAAGCAAATTTTTAAATCAATATCACACAAATATTGCGGCAAATCAGGATCACGCGATAAGTTAGCGCAACCTGCATTGATACCAATTTGAAAAGCGACGAACGGCGCGGGGCATGTGTGATATCGATTAAAAATTAATTAATAAATTATTTTATTATCAAGATTCCAATTAAACCATTTTCAATAAGAGTCTATTTTGGAACAAACAAAATACAGCCCATAAAATAAAAACAGATATTTAATTGAACACGGTATTTCAATTAAATCCTAAAAATATGCATCTAGATGATATATCAAATAAATATAAAGCACGTGACACAATATATCAGGAAAAATCCCCGCAGGGAAAAACCATATTATTTTCAGTATAATTTGTAAAGAACGGTTTACACGGATTATAAAGAAAATAAATGTGACATACGAAAATACCCGCAGGTGTCGGTTCTGATGTCGTCGGCTGGAATCTCCCGCAAGAATTCCAGATGGGCAGCAATGAAGAAGATACCGGCTTCTCCACAAAATACTCCTTAATGAGTAAAATGAATTTTTGAAGGTTTTACCAATCAAAAAATACCTCTTGAAGGTTCTATGTGTGTATATGTTGTGTACTTAAAAAATGGGAGCGTGGAGAGCATTTATAAGGAGCTTAAGAGCTCTCAAAACAACTTTAGTGAAACAAGGAATAAACATGGTCGGATTATACTCATCTTGTTCCAAAAGTGGGTCAAAAAGGGGTTCAAGTGGTGACACCATTAGACACAAAAGTCTTGCCAGCCAACAGGGGACCCGAACCGGTTTGGGGTCCCTGCGAACCGGTTCGCCCCGCCGAACCGGTTCGGGCTGCGTTCGGGGAAAAGTTCTGGCCCAAAGGTTTAAACACTTAAAATATATTCTGGATTTTTTAAAGTGTTTTTCTCCAAATCAAAAGGCCATAACTTCTTCACTGTAGCTCGGAATGAGGTGTCGTTTCTTCCAAAATCTTCGTTGCGGCAAGCTCTTTAACTTTACAGTTGACCGGTCCTTTGGACGGTGGAAGTACAATTACCAAAATTCCCTTCAACATCCCTATCAAGACTTTTTTCACTATTTTGACTTCTCTTACGTACCACATGCGTAAATTCCCAAAAATCATGGAACGTGAAATCGTTGAGGCATATGTGGGACACTTGATAAATGCATGATTCTCAAAATTCGGATTGAGGTCGTCAAGTGAGATCATGAACAGACGTGCCTTTTGTAGCGGCGTACGACATAAACAATTTAAACATTTTGGACATGATAAAATTGTCCTTACAATTGTGTATTTCATCAACCATCGCTTGAGCCTCACCCTTCTGCAAAGGTTGATCGTGTACTTTAGCTTCGACACTTACAAAGATGAGTGTGCACACGCCAATAATCCTACTGTTGGCCAGGTCCTTGAAATATAACTTCTCGACGTAGTCACTATGAGTGGTTGATGATGATCCAAGACCTGTGACAAGGGGAGGCACTAGGAAGGGGATGGTGAAGGAGGCAGAATTTGGGAGGGGAAACTTGCAGGGTGGAAGGGGAAACCTTGAGGAGGCATTGGAGGCTAAAAACCTTGAGTAAAAAGAGACACAAGTTTCCTAATTTCACTCGTCAAGGATCCTAGGTTACTTCTAATCTCCTAGACATCCCCATTGGTCATTGACTGATGTTCCTCTTGGGTCGAGATATGATTATCAACCGAAGAAAGCTCGTCCATGAGAGGAGCGATGTGTTTTAATTTTGTTTTCGGCATATGTGATCCGACACCTCTTGTCTTCCCCCTTTTTTCCCTTTACAAATGTGTGGGCCATGGCATCATTTTTTATGTCATCATAAGGGCTAAAACTTGACTGACTTCTAATGGCATGTATTGATTCCAGAGTCTTATCCAAGTGCGGCAGGAATTTATTATATTTGTTCGGTCGAGCATGAATGTACAAGTTGGCCCGATTTGGTTATTTACAAGCATCTGGACCTTCTTATGTCCTACTCGACCATTCATTCTTCAAATCTTCATAAGATTTGGTTTTCCCTGTTCATTTTATTTTTCTGCCTTTGGACAAGCTTCTTATTCTTCACCTCATTCTCTAAAAAATCATTCAACTACTCTATTGGCATTTCAACATTCTGAGGCACTCTGTCTTTCAGAGCCAAAATATCAGAGCTCGATGCCTCCTTTGGAAAATATCTCGACTGAAGGTTTCTCTGGTATGTTCTCAACAGTTCAATAACCGAGAAAGAACCTTATGATTTTAACGAACAGTAAATGAAAACCACTTACAGAGTTGATCATAGATGTCATCTTGATGGCTTGATCAATAAGGTTCCAATTATCTGCTCCCCCGACTCTCCCGCGTTTATTTTCCCCAGTGAACACTGGAATTTAAATCTCATCGTGCTATTTTTATCACCTGTGGGGTAATTCCCGTAAAGGGAGAACCAGTGGGCTTCTTTTTAGTTGAGCGGGAGGTTTCGGGAGCGCTTGATGGGGGCATTGGAACAACAGGGGTTTGTTGACTACTCGTACTTGGAGTCGTACTTAAAGTAGTGGAATGAACCAATAATGTAGTTGTGAATTGTTTAGCCATTGATGATGAGAATTCTTATTTTTGTGCACGAGATGAGGATCCTCGTTGGGGCGTCACTTTGTGACTTGGAACATTTTGTTCGTTGCCTCCCGACATTATCTACAAAAATAAAAATTATTAAGTGACTAAATAATTATAATAATATGAAATTATAAGTACTAATCAACTTTATGACTGTATAACTATAGGGAGAGGAACATAAAAGATGAACATTTTAATAAACATTAACAAAAAATACCTAACTCCCAATAAATTTTAATTCTTATGTTGTAATTGGTCCGCGCTAGTGGCAACGGACACGCGTGTGACACATGCCAATGAAAATAGGCACGCGTGTCACATGGGTGTATTAAAAAACACGGGTGTCCGTTGTCACTGACGCCGACCAATTACAACATAGGA
This sequence comes from Sambucus nigra, assembly GCA_949130495.1. NCBI lineage: Eukaryota > Viridiplantae > Streptophyta > Magnoliopsida > Dipsacales > Adoxaceae > Sambucus > Sambucus nigra. The sequence goes on from OX422211.1 coordinate 684,859,248, forward strand.
ATTAAAATTGATTGGGTGTTAGGTGTTTTTTGTTAAGGTTCATTAAAATGTTCATCTTTTATGTTTTCTTTTGAACCCCTCCCTATATATATATATATATATAAAGTTAATTAAGTCCGTATAACCTGTGCCTAACTTTCCTGGCACTAGCTTATAATAACCGAGTCTATCTGCCCGACTCTAATTTTCTTTATAATACTGGTTCACAATTTAGGTTTACTCACTCAACCCGAAATTCCATCCCGATATCTGAAATTTTCTCCATTTCATATTATCTTCGAAAAACATTTGGTAAATTATCTCTACCCGAAATTCCTCACTATACCCGAAATTCCATCCCGGTATGTATATATATATATTTATACATACCTTCTCAGAGTAAGACGTTAGAATATGTTCAATGTGCCTGATCTTCATCCATTCGATATTAGTTTTTAAAAACATATAGATTCTTACATGTGGCCAACAAGGAGGAAGCGTATCTATGATTGATGTACAGATATCTGTGATATGAACTCGAAACCCCATCTTCTTCAAATTATTGGCAAGATTCAATTTAACATGCATATGTCGCGAGACATCACAGTCTATGACACTGCTCTTTGTACACAGTTGTATCCATAACGGGTGAATTATTTTCTGCTTTATCTAACAGCTTAAGCAAGATCAGGACTACATAGGGATTACATACATGGAATATATTCTCTATAGCATCATTCTAGCCTTCTGGTAGTAAAAATAGAATTCGATCATACAAGTACTCTTGTTGGAGATCAACTCCACGATTTGCAAGGTAGTTAAATTGTTCAATTTTCTCATTATAAATAAGAGTACCCACCATATGATGCGCACTAATAAAATAGGTATATGTGCGGTTCAATTGCAACCTCTCGTACTCTTGTTGCCAGTGATTATCAATGTCCTCAATTTTCCTGAGAAAAATATAATGAATACGAGTCCTACAAATATGGGCTCTAATTAATCAATAACTATTTATTCTTTTTCAGCCCTTATAATTTAAGTCTGCCTTATTTTAACATATGAGGTATAAGATTATATTAGTTTGATTAATGTTTTGATTCATCACTACCCTTCTCTTAAGCCCGTGCGTGTTGAATCTCACCGAGGTGAAATCCAAACAAGAACCCGCCGCATGTGTTAAGACACATTTTGTTAGGGTTTATTATGAGAGAGTTTGAAAGTATATGTGTATTATCAATTCAAGAAATCCAACATCACTATCCAATAAACAAGCCAACAACCAATAATTATTTTGTACTCATTTTATCATCTACATGATAAAATACATACCAATAATCACAATATCTCACTAAAGTAGGGTCGTTTCACATTAAATTGGAGATTATGGCAAATTTTCCACATTAGAGTTTAAGAATTGAAAATTAGGGTTTCTAACTAAATTAGGGTTTAAGAATTGAAAATTTTAAATAGAGTTTAAAAATGGGCAAATTTTCCACTAATTAGGGTTTAAGAATTCAAAATTTTAAAATAGAGTGTAAGAATTGAAAACTATGGTTTAAGAATTGAAAATTAGGGTTTTAATTTTAATTAGGATTAAAATAAACACACATTAACATACACACACACACACACACACACACATATATATATATATATATATATATATATATATATATATATATATATATATATACACACTGCATATATACACATATATACATGGTATACACACACATATAGACATACAAATACACATATATATACACAAATACACACACACACACACACACACACACACACACACACATATATATATATATATATATATATATATATATATAGAGAGAGAGAGAGAGAGAGAGAGAATGTTACCTTTGAAATTGAGAGAGAGGAAGTCAAAAAGATAGAGGAAGTTGGAGAGAGAGTGAGATAGCCAGAGTGAAAGGGGTTTGAGGGCTTGAAAGTCTACGTGAAAATGGCTGAAAGGGTTTGTGGTATATAAATAAAGAGACTGGTCACGACCCTAAGCCGTGACCATCAGCCGTGACCCCCTATGTCTTTCGCATCACCATCCGTGACCATCCCAGTATAATAGGGTTGGTCATGGCCCTGAGACATGACTAAGAGGTGTGACCAATTCAAAATGGTCATAGCCCAAAGTCATGACCCTTTTAAGGGAATTTTGGCCATGGTCATGAATGTGATCACGACCATAATCCATGACCACAATTAGAGGGAAATTTGGAGCAATTTTGTCGCCATTATGGTCACGCCTTAGTCACGAAATTATGGTCATGGCCCACCATAGTCACTAAAATAATTTATGGCCAAGATCTATCTAGGATCACGACATTATATGGTCATGGAACTAGTCATGCATTTATTTACTATGTTTATGGCTTTCGATCAGTATTGGTTTGTGACCAGGTTGTCATGACTTTCCTCCTAATTTGGTGTTGTAATGTGTATCACATCGTAAGTAGAGAGGGACTAGCACCAGTGATATGCCCTATATGTACCGAACAACTTAGAGACATCAACCTCGGACAGGGATATGGCCGAGTTTAGAGGGGCCTTAGACTGGTAGCCAGCGGTCTCGTCCTAAGGAAGGTCGGCCATGGCCGACGTTACTAGTTTCCTCATGGTCAGACAGCAGTTGAGGTCTTCATGATGTACAGGGGCAGATTATTCATCATGTCATCCAAGGATGACAACCTCGGCTAGGTGCAGTTCGAGGTTACAAGGATAACGCCATCATCATAACTAGCCTCGGCTATGAATCAGTCGACGTTCTTGCTACTCCACCATTACCTCGGCCCAGGACGATGTTGCCACCCCACCTGCCTTACCTCGGCTCTGCCACTGAGCTAAGGTCACCACTGATCAAGAAGTTACCCTACCACACCAACCTCGTCCTCTTCCAGGCCAAGGTTGGGACCAATCACAGATTGTCGAGCTCTTATGCGCGTATGTGTGACTGGAACACGTGTACATAAGTCAGTTATAACAAATCATTCCCCTCACGTGGGGGGAATATTTCATCATCATTCTCTACATGTGACAGTGACAGATGTCTTCATCAGATTGTCTAGATCAACATACACATGCTCATTGCATGCATAGGGGGTACATTACACCCCCTAGGCACTATATATACTTGTCTTCTCCTTCTTGGAGAGGGATTCGAAATTAGGAACCCTAGCTGAAACTCTATTCAAATACACAGTAGAGAGAGAAAGCTTGAGAGATTATATATATGGCCATTAGAGCCCTCATACAGTGATATTGATCACACACTTGCACAATGGACGTAGGCCTAATTGGCTGAACCACTTACATGACGGTGTCCTCCCTCTTCTCCTCACCACTTTCTACTGTTTATACTCTTACTCTTGTACTGCCATTGTTAACACTGAATTGAGCTTAAGAACACCTTGAAGGGTGGTGCTGTTCCCAGCATCATCATTTTGGCACCGTCTGTGGGAACGAGAAGCTATCTCTTCCCATTCTTCTGCTTAACCTCACCGGAGACCCTGGTGGTGAGCCAGGCACCGCCCCTTGCATGGAGCTTTTTCACCATTGAAAGAGGTCCTGTAAGGTATTAAGCTCATCTACTACACCAGCTCTTTAGTTTTTAGCACACGGCACTGGAATTACCACCACCTCTCCCGCCGCCTGGGGCTGGAGGACCTAGCTCCAGCCAGGCACAGTCCGAAATGGCAGAGGTGGCCGCAGCCTTGAGGTCTTTGGATGCGAAGCAACCATAAATGAAGGAGCAGTTTGCACAACTCAGTCAAAATATGATGAGGCAACCTGGAGTCTCACCGAAGATAATTACTCCGACGGCTATCCAGGCGCATCCTGAATCCAGGGGACCACCCCAGGCACCTAGCAAGGACCACCTTACACCCCAGCGGAGGAGGGATATGGCTGACCCTAGGCGTTTATGCCTGGGGAGGCAAGGACACCCTTACCCTGAGGATAGGTATGATGATTTAGAGGCGGAAGATGTTCCTGAAGATTATTGGGAGCCATATGAGGTCTCAAATAACACAGTTCGTCCTATCCATCAGAGCCGAGGTTGTGAGGGTAGAAGAGGTCAAGATGCCCAACAAAGAGGATCATCTTTTAATCAATTGAGAAAGTGTCAGCCTTTGAAAGGCTCGGCCCCGTAAATGACCTAAGATAGAGGTTGTCAAGGTCGATAATTGCAGCCAGCTCACAAAAGGAAGAGAGGCAAAGTCTTCCTCATCAGGGAAGAGGAAGAGACCAGTAAGAGGTCAACAGTCGACGTTGTGCTGCGGTTGGGGAACCCTCAATCCACCCTTTGGAGGTGGCTGGGGACAACCTCGACCAGGCCGACGTTGTAAGGCCATGGAATGACTCCATCCAACGTCTTGAAGAAAAGATAGGAGACCTCATCAAAAGTCGAGATCCATTGCAAAGAGGTTTTTTGGAAGGCTCCCCATTCGTGGCTAGGATAGTGAGTTTTCCAACTCCTGCTAAATTCAAACCGCCCATGGTGTAGCACCAACCTTGTACATCACATTGAGATGTACCAGTCAGCGACGGACATTTATTTAATACCAGATGAGATGAAGTGCCGGGCCTTCCCCAGGACTTTGACGGGAGCAGCACACATCTGGTTTACTTCTCTTCTGAAGAATTCAATTAATAACTTTAAGGGGTTAGCTGAATGATTCATTCACAATTTATATTTTGGGGTAAGACCTCAAAATAAGACCACCCATCTGTTGTACATCAATCAAGGCAAGAATGAGAGCCTAAGAGACTATATTGCCAAGTTCAACAAATAAAAACTTGAGGTGGAAGACTACGAAGAGAATATATCCATAACCGCCCTCATAGGAGGTCTTCAGAAAAGGAAATTGTTGTGGAAACTTGCAGAAGACCCTCCCAGGTCCATGGCAGAGCTGTTGGCAACTACGGGTAAAGTCATGAATGTCGAAGAGGCTATGGCCACCACATATGAGGATGAGAATGACGATAGTAGCGGGAAGTTCCAAAGAAAGAAGGATGGAAAGAAGAGGTCAGCCGATGACAAGTTCGGTCACTATACCCCTCTAATGGTAAGCTGCGAGCACATCCTCAATGAGATCAAGAATGATAGGTCTTTAAGATGGTCGGAAAAATTGAAGGCTCCTCCGCATAAGAGGAACAAGAACTTATGGTGCGAGTTCCACCAAGATCATGGCCATATTACAGACAAGTGCTTCGCCCTGAAGGATGAGATCGAGAAGATGTTGAAGTCTGGAAAGTTGAGGAAGTATGTTGATGGAAAGGCTCCTAATGGGGAAGATATGACCCTAAAAAGAAGAGGCACGACAAATTTCATGACGATACCCAAGCCAGAAGAGACGATGATGCAGATGGTGATGATGAAGATGATCCAGACCTCCCACCAAAAGATGACAACACCCCAGTGAAGAGGGTTGGTATGATCTCCTTTGGCATTAATACCATACGCGGAGGACTTGTAGGAGGTGGTTCTGAAGTGGCTGACCAGAAAGCTCATGTGGAAGAGGCCAAGTCAGTAACCAAACTTGAAGTAGTAAATCTGACCTCTTTCGAGACAACGCAGAAGAGAAAGAAGGTGGACATGGACACTCTCATAGTTGGGTTCTTCCGACTCGACTTCGAAGGAATCTTAGCCCCACATGATGACCCTTTGGTAATTATAACAAGAGTACATGGATACGAGGTACAGAGAGTTCTCGTAGATGGAGGAAGTTCAGCAGATGTGATGTTTTGGCCCTGCTTCAAGAGCCTAGGTCTTAGCAGATCTAGGCTAGTACCCTATCATCATCCGTTAATGGGCTTCAGCGGTGAAAAGGTCCATCCGTTGGGCATGTATGAGATGGACGTACGAATGGGTGATGAGTGGCCTAAGAGGTTAACCCGGAAGATCAATTTTTTGTTATGGACAGAAACGTCTTCTCAGCCTATAACCTCATCATAAGAAGAGTATCCCTTAAGGATTTTGAGGCTGTGTCGTCGACGGTCCACCAGATGCTAAAATTACCGACCCCCTATGGGGTAGGGGAAGTGCAGGGTGACCAGATCATAGCATGAGAATGCTACTTTAACTTGGCTGAAGAGAGAGAGGCCCATAAGAGAGAAACTACCACTTATAACATTGATACACTTGACCCTAGAGATGAAATAAAGTTGAAGAAGGGAGAGGCCGCGGAAGAGGTAGAATCCATTGTCCTTAATGAGGAAGAACCGAAAAAACCATCCAGGTAGGCAAAGTCTTAAAAGTAGAAATCAAGGAAGAGCTGATAAACTTCTTGAGGAAGAGGCAGAGTGTCTTCGCTTGGAGTCATGCAGACATGCCTGGCATCAACCCTGAGGTTATGTGTCACAAACTCAATGTGACTAAGGATGCTAGGCCAATCAAACAAAGACGAAGAGTTTACTCCAGGAAGAAGTATGACGTCATCCGGGAAGAGGTCAGGAAGCTGTAAGAAGCTGAGTTTATTAGGGAAATCATATATCTGGAATGGCTATCAAACGCAGTCATTGTATCCAAAGCAAACGAAAAATGGAGAATGTGCATAGATTTTACTGACCTAAAGTAGTCTTGCCCAAAAGAAAGTTATCCCTTACCTCGGATAGATCAGATGGTAGATGCTACTGTAAGGCATGAGCTCATGAGCTTCATGGATACGTATTCAGGCTACAACCAGATCTACATGGATGCTGAAGACTCAGATAAGACAGCCTTCATTACCGACAAAGGGACATATTGCTACAAGGTGATGCCCTTCGATTTAAAAAATACGGGGGTAGCGTATCAACGTCTTGTGAATAAGATGTTTAAATACCAAATAGGCAAGACTATGGAGGTGTATGTTGACGAAGATCTTGAAGGCCTGCACTCATGTAGCAGACCTGGAAAAGACCTTCAATACCATGGACTTATACAGAATGAAACTCAACTCGATGAAGTGTGTCTTCGGGGTGGGAGCTGGGAAGTTCCTTGGATTCATTATCAATCAGAGGGGGATAGAGGCGAACTCGGAGAAAATCAAGGCTTTGCTCGATATGAAAACACCAAGGAGTATCAAGGATTTCAGAAACTCATTGGAAGAGTAGCTTCACTCAATAGATTTGTTTCCAGAGCGACGGACAAGTGTTTTTCATTCTTTAAGGTACTCAGAAAGTCCTTCGAATGGGACAAAGAGTGCGACAAGGCTTTTAATCAACTTAAGTCCTACCTCTGATCTCCCTTACTCTTATCTCGGTCCATAATAGGAGAGAAGTTGTATATTTATCTAGCAGTCTCCGAATCGGCTATAAGTGCAGCCATAGTACAGGAAGACGTTGGGATCCAAAGGCCTGTATACTTCAATAGTAAGGCCCTTCAAGGGTCTGAACAGAATTATCCTCGGATGGAAAAGTTAGCCTACACCCTGATATATGCTTCTAGGAAGATTAAGCCCTACTTTCAAGCCCATTCCATAGTAATCCTTACCGACTCTCCATTAAGACAGGTTCTCCACAAGCCTAAGAAGTCGGGTAGGTTGATGACATGGGCCATTGAATTGGGAGAATATGACCTTACTTATCATCCTAGGGTGGCCATCAAAGGGCAGGCCCTCGTAGACTTCGTTGCTGAGTTCACATGGGAAGAGGCCGAGGTTGAGAATAACCTAGAGACTGCAGAGGGGTCAAACATAAACGTCTTCTAAATCCGAAAGATGTTGTATTCAAGAGGATCAGGAACGGAATAGCGGAGAATGAGGAAGATCGGTACCTCTTCAAACAATGAATCATGTCAGAGGGGGTCTTCTCATCAGATAAAGATATCTGTAACCTCTTTGTTGACGGGTCTTCTTGCGATAGTGGAAGCACTGCAGGGCTAATACTTTCAGCTCCGGATGGTACCAACATTGAATACGCCTTAAGGTTTAACTTCAAGGCATCAAACAACGAGTCAGAATATGAGGCCATGATAGCAGGTATCTCATTGGCAAAGATATTGGGAGTAAGACGACTTCTGCTTCATAGTGACTCAAGGTTAGTTATTAATCAAGTATTGGGGGTTTATGAAGCCAAGGACGAAAGGATGGCCAAATACCTGAAGAGGGTGAGAATGATATTGGAATGTTTCGAAGAGGTAAAGATGAAGAGAGTACCTCGGTAAAATAACAGCCATGCAGATGCATTAACAAGGTTGGCTTCGGTAACGAGGACAGACATCAGAAGGATAGTCCCAGTCGAGGTCCTGCCTAAGGCGACCATTGAAGAAGAAGAGGTTAGTAACCCTTGCCTCAATTTGAACCTAGGGGACTCATGGATGGACCCCCTTATCACGTATATCAGAGAGGGAGAGCTTTCGGAATCAAAGCTAGAGAGGAGGAAATTAAGGTACAGAACTGCAAAGTTCTCCATAGTAGGAGATGTCCTGTATAAGAAGGGATTTTTGGTACCTCTCCTCAGATGTGTTCATCCCATGGAAGTTCCTCGCATCCTGCTAGAGGTGCATGAGGGTGCTTGCTCCAGTCACATAGGAGGAAGACCTTTAGCCAAGAGGAGTATTACGCAGGGGTACTGGTGGCCAACCTTGTCCAAAGATGCTGCAGCTTACGTGAAGAGGTGCAATAAATGTCAGAGATTCTCCACTATTCCCCATCAACCTTATCAGCCTATGACGTCAATCAGTTCCCCTTGGCCATTTGCATTATGAGGAATTGACTTGGTGGGACCCCTACCAAAAGCTGCAAATAATTACCGATTTCTTATAGTCGCCAATGATTACTTATTCAAGTGGGTAGAGGCAGAGCCGATGATAACGATCACGGAGCAGAAGACCTTCCAATTTATTTAGAGGAACACCATATGCAGACATGGCCTCCCAAACACTCTCATCTCGAACAACGGAACCCAGTTCAAGAACTCTTCCTTAGAGATATATTGCGAAAGAGTAGGGATAAAGCAATATTTCTCTTTTCCCGGCCGAACTCAGGCAAACGGTCAGACCAAAGTCACAAACAGAACAATCCTCGACGGAATCAAGAAGAGGTTAGAAGAAGACAAGGGAAGATGGATTGAAGAGGTTTATGCTGTGTTATGGGCCTACAGAACAACGGCAAGGAGACCAATAGGGGAAACCCCGTTCATGTTAGCACATGGCTCAGAGGCCGTCATACCAACAGAAGTGGGACTCCTTACTCATAGGGTTCAGACCTATGACCCGATAAGAATGGGGAGGAGAGAAGACTCGACCTAGATCTGATTAAAGAGAGAAGGGAAGACGTAGAAATCAGGCAAGAAGCTTACCAGCAGAGAACAGCAAAGTTCTACAATCAAAGGGTGAAATAAAGACCCATAGTCGTGGGAGACCTAGTACTGAAGAAGACATTGTAGAAGGTAAACAAGCTTCACCCAAATTGGCATGGTCCTTACAAAGTAATTGAGGAGGTTGTACCCGAAACCTACAAGCTCAAAAACCTCAAAGGGGAACCTTTTTCCAATCCTTGGAATGCTGATCATCTAAAGAAGTATTACATATGATGTAGCAAGAGCTTTCATGTAAATGTATCAACTTATGTAGAGATTATAAATGAGAAGATCAGTTTCAATATCAATTCTTGGTTCAATATGCTCTAATGATAGAACTTATGGGGATAACATCCTATGTAATGACCTCAGACCTTATATCATCATAATTTGGTGACAAGGTCTGAGGTAAGACATCATACTTAGATGAACTCAGACCCTAGACATCATTAATTTGGTGAAAATTATTTATGAGGATAACATCTTAGGTGATGACATCAGACCCTATAACATTATAATCTGGTGACAAGGTCTGAGGTAAGACATCATACTTGGATGACCTCAGACCCTTAACATCATTAATTTGGTTAAAAAAATTTTATGAGGATAACATCTTAGGTGATGACCTCAGACCTTATAACATCATAATCTGGTGACAAGGTCTGAGGTAAGACATCATACTTGGATGACCTCAGACCCTTAACATCATTTATTTGGTGAAAATTATTTATGAGGATAACATCTTAGGTGATGACCTCAGACCTTATAACATCATAATCTGGTGACAAGGTCTGAGGTAAGACATCATACTTGGATGACCTCAGACCCTTAACATCATTAATTTGGTGAAAATTATTTATGAGGATAACATCTTAGGTGATGACCTCAGACCTTATAACATCATAATCTGGTGACAAGATCTGAGATAAGACATCATACTTAGATGACCTCAGACCCTTAACATCATTTATTTGGTGAAAAGTATTTATGAGGATAACATCTTAGGTGATGACTTCAGACCTTATAACATCATAATCTGGTGACAAGGTATGAAGTAAGACACCATACTTAGATGACCTCAGACCCTTAACATCATTTATTTGGTGAAAATTATTTATGAGGATAACATCTTAGGTGATGACCTCAGACCTTATAACATCATAATCTGTTGACAAGGTCTGAGGTAACACATCATACTTGGATTACCCCAGACCCTTAACATGATTAATTTGGTGAAGATTATTTATGAGGATAATATCTTAGATGATGACCTCAGACCTTATAACATCATAATTTGGTGACAAGTTCTGAGGTAAGACATCATTCTTTGATGACCTCAGACCTTAGACACCACTAATTTGGTTTACAAAGACATCATTGTACTAATATTTCAGACCTAAGCACACATCGCATGGTAAAGAAAATCATTCAATAAACAATTCAGCAGTTGAAGAAATAAAACCCTCCTCAGAGGTTGATATAGATTAAAGTTGGGAGTTACAAAATACAAAGTAACAGAGTTTGTCATCAGAGGTTACAGATCTTCAGAAAAATTAAAATTACTAAAAGCTTCACGAAAAAGTCAAGTGTCTGCAGCCTCAGGGTTAGTTGCCATGTCTCCATCTCCTTGGCCGAGTGTGGCTACTTCCACCCCATAGTCTTGAGCACCAACATCTTCATTCATGGTGTCATCTTAGGGGGCAGTCCCGGTAGGTGTGGCACCTCCCTCCTCCTCTACCTCCTACAGGGCCTGAGAAAACTGAGGGTCGGTATAACCCAAATTAATGAAGTCAGAGGCTGTAAGGCTCCCTGATTCCTTCTCCTTCATAGCAACCCATTTGCCAGTAGCCTTTACCCCCCTTTCCAGGTATTCAAAGCCGAAGCTGGAAAACTCATCAGAGACCTTGTACTCCTCCAAGATCTTCTCGGAGGCATCATCCAAGGCAACCTTCACAGCCACATCGACCTTATATTGAAGAGAGTCAGCCTGAGTCTTCAGGGCAGCGCCATGATCTTCCCTCAGCTTGTCCATGTCTTTCTGCAACCCCTTGACGGTGGACTCAGACTTCTTTAAAGAAGCCTTCAGACGATCCACTTCAGCGTTTAGAGTGGCCTCAATATTCTCATCCTCTTGGCCCTTCTCAATCAGAGGAAGTTTTCCCAAGGTCCAGTTAACAAAATAATGCATGGTGAGGAGACCCTGTAGAACATGTGCAAAGATGTCAGTATAAGATCTGATATAGTTCAATACTGATGTTACACTTGAATATAATTCAGAAGCAAAAGTTCAAGGTCTTACTTGGATAGAATGATGGAGAGAGCTCTCAGCCAACAGAGGCCTATCCAGAGAGCGACAGAAGCGCTTGTCAGAGTTGCTCATGGCATCGCCGATGGAATTCAAGGCCTTCAGACTGTGTCCAATGAGACTGTCACCAATCTTTAATTGCTCAAGGCGAGCAATCAATGCATCCTCAGAAGAAATGGGGATGGCACTATCCCCCTTTCTGTTTTTCTTCTACCTATGATCCTCAGGGGCAGGGTCGACAGGTTTTCTCTTCTTGGTGGCCTCAGCCCTTGAGGTAGATGGAGGGGGAGGAGGAGCATTCAAACCAGCTTTCTTAACAAGCTTTGTGAGACTAGGGGCTGCCATCTCCCAAAGTTCGTCCGATATCCCTTTTGGGTGCTCTACAAAATAGAAAGGTCTGAGTTAGAAAATCAAAGATACACAAATTCAGAGGTATAACTTTGAAATAATAAAGCGACTTATGGAGCTCTGTCAGAGGACTCCCCCAAGCCCAGTCTCAGAGAAATAGTAGGGGGTCATTAGGTGTTCAAACTTGACAAGCAGACCTTGCTCCCCCTGTTCCTGAAGGTCTTTAACCTTCTGAAGATTATTTTGGCTTAGCCCAAGTTCGGCCCTAGCATCCATTATGACCCTTCCCCATCTCAGGGGTATTCTCGGCTCAAGGGAAGAAGAGGGGGCACATGGACCAAATTTCCATGGTCCTGACGCAAAGAAGTAGCGTGGTTTCCAATTATGGTTCGAGGTTTGGGTGACCTGCAATATCTTTTTATTTGACTTTCGAGCTAAAAAATGGTAATAGCTCGGATGGTTCCTGGCAGATGAGGGGACATAGCACCCTATGAAGACTTGGACGAGAAGGTCGGAGTGATGGATTGCCCTCCATAAGACAATAGCTCCAATTATCACCCTCCAGGCATTGGGTGAAAACTGGGAAGGAGCCAAGTTTATGTAGGACAATATAGCCCTGATGATGGGATGAATGGGTAGATAAAACCCTAACTTGAACATTTTCTCATACAGGCAGATCTCACCATCCCGGCCGCTGAAAGCCCTCTCTTCCCTCAGAGGTCTCCTGAGTTTTATAGAGGGACTTATAGAATATAGATGTCTGAAGGCCAGAAGGTCGACCTCGCTAACAGTACTCTCTATCTCGGTTGCCTCAAAGGTGTCAACATCGCTCTCAGTACCATCAGCATCATCCAGTTCAACGTCGGCATGTTCATATGATGGGGCCCCACTTGGGAACCTCTAAGTGAACTCAGCTCCTGTAATGACCGACAGGGGAATGGCTTCAAGAACTGGTGGAACAGCCACGCTTGGTCCTATAATTTTAATGTCTGAGGAAGAGTGCGATGTGCTTGAACTCTTGTGAGACGAGGCCCGACTGGAAACCTCTGCTTGATCAGGGACCTGATCCTACTGAACGAAAAATTCCATGGCCTCTTGAAAGGATTCCACGGACATAGGGTCTGAGGTGGACGATTCAGACTCATCCATGGGAGTAGGGACCTCTGCTGACTTAACTGACTCGGCTGGCTCAGGATATATGACCTTTAGGGGGTGGAAAGATAGGTCTGAGGGGAAATGCCTCTGCCCTACGATCTTCCTCTTGGGCTCTTTCTATTTGCCTAATTTTATCTAAGGTCTTCTCCCTAAGAGAGGGGAATTCCTCTAAGAGTTGATAAAGGGGCCTGAGCATATGTGTCAAACCCTACACCTGTGACTCTTCTAAATAAATAGAGTTGGCAATTTGACTAAGGATCAAACTAGGTTTTAAACAAGAACGATGAAAGAACAGTTCACCGAAAAACTCTTAGGCTCATCGAAAAATGCTTAAACTCGCCGAAAAATTCAATAAATGGAAGAACAAGGCAGAAAAATGCAACAAATGGAGAAAAAGGAGTGATAGACGATACTTGAGGGAATGCGTGAAGAATAAAGAGAGAGATTTGCAAGAAAAAGCCACCAACAGCTCCTTAAATAAGCTCTTGTAGAGAGAGAGAGAATTTCAGGCGAGGGAATGAAGAAATGAGGAAAAAAGAGAAAAGAAAGGGGTATAACCCTCAAACCCTAATGCACGCATCCCAAGACCCATCATTGCCTTGGGATCCCAAAGGACGGCGTTATCACATGCTTTCCAGGCACGCCTCCCACTTCAGCAACTGACAAGTGTCAAAAGGAACATTGGTACAAAGAAGAAAGACCTCGGAGTTGTATACTCCATAGTCACCTGTTCCCACATGAAACTAAGGGTTAGGGGGTGATTGATATGCCCTATATGTATTTAATAGCTCAGAGACATCAACCTCGTCCAGAGAGATGGCCGAGGTTAGAGGGGCCTTAGACTGGTAGCCAGCGGTCTCATCCTAAGCAAGGTCGTCCATGGCCGATGTTACTAGTTTCCTCACGGTCAAACAGCAGTTGAGGTCTTCATAATATACAAGGGCAGATTATTCATCAGGTCATCCAAGGCTGACAACCTCGGCTAGGTGCAGGCCGAGGTTACAAGGACAACTCCATCATCATAACCAGCTTCAGCTATGAATCAAACGACGTTCCTGCTACTCCACCATTACCTCGGCCCAGGTCGATGTTACCACCCCACCTGCCTTACCTCGGCTCTGCCACTGATCCAAGGTCACCACTGATCAAGCAGTTACCCTACCACACCAACCTCGTCCTCTTCCAGGCCGAGGTTGGAACCAATCACAGATTGCCGAGATCTTATGCGCATATGTGTGACTGGAACACGTGTACACAAGTCAGTTATAACAAATCATTCCCCTCACGTGGGGGGAATATTTCATCATCATGCTCTACATGTGACAGTGACAGATGTCTTCATCATATTGGCTAGATCAACATACACATGCTCATTGCATGCATAGGGGGTACATTACACCCCCCAGGCACTATATATACTTCTCTTCTCCTTCTTGGAGAGGGATCCGAAATCAGGAACCCTAGCTGAAACTCTGTTCAAATACACAGTAGAGAGAGAAAGCTTGAGAGATTGTATTTATAGCCATTAGAGCCCTCATACAGTGATATTGATCACACACTTGCACAATGGACGTAGGCCTGATTGGCTGAACCACTTACATGACTGTGTTCTCCCTCTTCTCCTCACCACTTTCTACTGTTTATACTCTTACTCTGGTACTGCTATTGTTAACACTGAATTGAGCTTAAGAACACCTTAAAGGGTGGTTCTATTCCCAGCATCATCAACCAGCAAAAGAAGTAGAGGGTATGTTCCCTATTTTGGGGCATGTTGGTCTCATTTTATTTGATATTGGTTCATAGCACTCATTTGTTAGTACTAGTTTTACTTGGTCATCGGGGATGGTATATTTAGCGTCTGACATAGTACTTTACATTGATTCACCCATGGGTAGAGGGGCACAAATACGTTTCGTGTGCATAGGTATAGGGATTGACATTGAGGGACTTAGGTTCAGGGCACACCTACTTGAGTTAGATATGTCAGAGTATGACCTTATTCTATGGATATATTGGCTAGCTACTGTAATACCCCGTATTTTTATGGCTTTTAAATTAGAGATTTATTAAATTTAATTGAGATAAATTAATTTAATAGTAATCCGGAGTTTAATTTAAATATTTACTAGCGTGACGAGAGTTAATCATTATTGAAAATTTGTTGAATATTACTTATTGAGTAAAGTAATGTTTAGAATTGAATTTATTAAAATTGTCACGAGTGAATAATATGGCAATTATAGAAACTAAGTCGGGATGCGCATGTCTCATGTCGGGACTAAATTATTATAATTAAAAGTGAATAAATTATAAGTCGCCCATATGGTCATTTCGATTGCATTAATATGTCCGGAAGGGTCGAGATAGTCAGAAAAGTGTATCCGGGGGTTTAGTTTGGGTCTCGGGACGTTTTTAAGCCTAACCGGCACCCCAGGAGGGCGATTTAGTCATTTTCAAATTAGGCCTTAGTTAAATGACAAAAATTGGGAATTAATATAAGATGTTAGGAGAGTCTTCTAGGGTTAACATTCTCAAAAGTCTAGAACGGTATTGAGAGGAAGAAAGGAAAAAGCTTTCCAAAAATTCAAGGCCAAGAACTAACCGGATTGCACCACCACCACTACCAAAATGTAGATCGGAACGAGGGGATCAAGTCTATACCTGCCAACTTCATGGAATTAGACCTACTATCTTAAGGCAAGTATCTATCTTGCTATTTCCTAGTTGATATTTCACCCATGTTATAATAGGATTAAGAATATATGTTCTTATTGGAGAATTATCTCATTTAGAAGATTTAAATCGCATGTTTTGAGAGTAATTCATGAAATCTGGAAGTCTTGTCACATGTAGAGGATTACCTACGAATTCTAATGGTTTAATAGAAAGAAATCTGGAAGAAGAATGAGAATTTTGGAAATCTATTCAAAACTAGGGTTCTTGATAATTCTGCTAAATTGTCCCTTTTAATTCGATGTCTTTGATGAATTCGCACATGCTTTACGTAGGAAAACATGTAGATAGGTGTATATAATCAGTGGTGTAATGGAGAAATTTTTAGATGAAACCCGTAGGTTGGATTAACAGAATCCGGGTAAGAACTATTCGATCGATCGACCCCTCCTGAAAACTGAATGTTTTTCCTATTTTTGTTTAATTCGGATAAAATGCGTAGGAGCCCTTGAATATCATTTAAAGAGCATAATGGGACATGAAGAGGACCAGTAGGGTCTAAGTAGGTTCCGTTGAATATAATTTTATACGGGATGTAACCGTGGGATAACGGGGGTATGACACATATTAGAAATCGTGCTTACGTTAACTAAGGAATTGAGAGAATTATGAAGGACTTAGACCAGTATGTTAGTGAGGGTGTACCTACTGAATTCTACCTTTAAGAAGAGAAAACGCTTCTAGGGACGAGAAGTAATTATAAAATGGTTATAATTGAGAATGAAAAGAGATGAGTTCATTATGCGTAAGAATTAGGTAATTTGTACTACTAATGGTTAAACTATTGTTATAGGTGGCAAGCGAACCTAATTGAAATATGTGAATATTTATATATATAACCGAGTGAATGTGTGTATATATATATATATATGTATATAATCATACCCGCGCTACTTCCTATCACGGAGGCTGTCGCGCTGGGACAGTCTTATCTCGATGGGACCTTTATGGGGGATATTGACTCGTACCCTAGAACATAGGATTCCTTGGTATAGGCTATCTGAGAATGATAGTCAAATGGTCCTAAGAGACGTGAGGGTATGTGCTGACCTCTTAGTGACTTGGAACTATGCTTTGCCTTCATTTTGTGTGTATTATGTTAGTACAGTTCAAGAGTGATTCTGAACTATTATTTACCTTGTACGAGGTATATAGGGACTTGATAGCAGAGTATACCAGCACCATAGATTTCATGTGGGGTGCCGATTAATATATATATTGTATGAGTGATATATATATATACTTATACCTGAGATTTTTCTACTGTGCGTATAAGAAGATAAGTAATTGAATAAATGCTCCTAATCATAGTAAGTGTTTGAAACCTCACAGTATTGAGAAATACATAATTGACTTCAATAACCTTTAAGTAGATGTTATCTTAAATTAATTATAGACTTATGATCTTGTGAATCAGAGCTTATGGGAGGAGTATAGAGTTAGACTTATGGGTTATATTAGTAGTACGGTAGGCGTGCACACTAGATGAGAGGTGAGTATTCTCAAGAGAGTGTCGTGTACTAACATGGTTGTTATATTAACTAGTAAGCATTTAAAATACCTGCTAAACCATTTTAAAATTGTTCTACACTCGGGCTCTGACCCGTTTCCTGTCATTTTTCCTTCTCTGGTGTGTGTGTGTGTGTGTGTGTGTGTGTGTGTATATATATATATATATATATATTATAGGAGCTCAACCACTGGGGCGTCAGGTGTAGATTCATTTGACTGGATGTGTAGATTCATTTGACTAGACGTGTTGCAGTTTGTGTGGGAGTTGCAGGTCATTGTAGTGGACGCTTCCTCCTTTGGCTCCTTGGATTTCTATTTAGTTATTTTAGTTAGGGAATGTGTCTCCCATTTCCATACTCTTTTTTAGACTTGATATGGATTGCATACACTTCTATCATTTCAGTATTCTGTTTTCATTTGGCATTATTTTATCTATCACATTGTCAGTGATTGTGGTTATTTATTTGGATTTGAGTAATCTAGTTGACATATTTCGTTGGATGATTGGTATCTTTATCGTTTGTATTATTCATAAATTTGTTTATGCTTAAAAGGTTTTTTCAACGAAATTTAATAAATAAAATCATTTAAATTGTTTTGACACTTAGCTTAATTATTTAGGGTGATTAAAACGAAAAAATCATTTTCGACACTGATGCTAAGAATGAACCACACCGTTCACCTTGATTTTTAATTTAATAAAGGACTTATCACCCGGTATCTCTTATGTGTGTGTGTGTGTGTGTGTGTGTGTGTGTGTGTGTGTGTGTGTGTGTGTGTATATATATATATTACAGGTGCCCAGCCATAGGGGCGTCAAGCTTGGATCTTTGAATTGTTGACGTGCTGCAGCTAGTGTGGGAGTTGCAAGCCTTTGCAGTAGATGACTTCATCCTTATCTTCTCAGACCTTCATTTAGTTCTCATTAGATAGGGCTTTTGTATCCCATTTCCAGTTTTATCTAGTTCAGAGATTTGTACTCTTTATTTATGTCAATATTTAGTTTAGTTGGGATTAGTTTAATTTATTTCATTGTCCTGCATTTTGGGATATTTTTATTTGGATGATTAAACTAGCATGTTTATTCCACTTGGGTGGTTTGGTATTCAACAATATTATTTGTGTTCATGAGAATGTTTTTGTATATTGATTCATAACAATGGAACTTAATTTATAAAATTAAATGTTTTTGACACTTAGCTTAATTATTTATTAGGTGATTAATGAAGAAATTTGTTTTTCGACACTGATGCTAAGAATGAACCAACCGGACACTTTGAGTTAATTTAATAAAGGATTGATCACCCAGGATTTAATTAGGCGGGGTGTCACAGGTGGTATCAGAGCATCAGGTTCTAGTGTCCTTTAGGATCTTTACGACTTATTATGCTTCCAGCGTTGCTTTCTTTGATATAGAGCCATATGTTTAAGATTGTTGATTTCTTTGGTGAGATTTAGTCTCCTTCTATAACGTATATATTAGTGAATCTTATTTACATTTGGATGTGTTCGTGTGCCTAACGATGAAGTATGATGGGTAAGGGTCGTTGGTCGAACAACAGGAGGCAGAGTTCAGTGAGGTTAGAGGATATAATCAAGAATGATTACCGTAGTTAAGGTCACCCCTATTATGGCACGAAAAGCCAGGATTGTAAAGATGGTTAAGGCGCAGCTTATGATTTCCAAGTGTTGCTATAGTCGAAAGTGGTGCATAAGTAGACTCACCCAACATGGTATGACTGGAAAAGAGTCAGACGAGGCATTTAGGAGAACTATCGGTGGAAATTCTAGAAACACGGGGATTGTGTGTGTTAGCTAAAGGAGGTAAAATATCCAAAGGCTTGGGCATATAATGGAGTGTGGCTAACTGAAAATGAAAATTTGGGGTAAAATTTTTCTTAGCTCGTCGGAACGAAGTTATAATGGTGGGAGTCATCCACCACTTTTAGAAGTGGAATGCTATGTCTATAGAAGGATCTTAGGTACAATTTTATCGCATGTTCCTTCATCAAATGTTCAGGATAAGATGTGAACGTTGTTCTGAACTCATCACAGGAGGGCCGGACAGAGGTTCATTTGTGAATATGAATCTAAACTATTAGCGAATCTTGTATTGGAGGATGTATAAACAAATGGAGGAGAGGATTTCAAGTGGGAGATCGACTCGTAAGAAAAGTTAGCAACACTTAAAGGGAATTATGCTGGACTGTCGATCCAGATGGAGATAATGTCGCGTTTGGTCAATGGACATGTTAACGCTTCTTTGTGTGGGAAGCTAAAAGAATCGAAGAATTTAGTCAGAGAATAAGACTGGGTGAAACGGTGTTAGTAAAACACCACAAGGGGGAGACCCATCAAGGGACCCATTTATATGATTCGGATAGTTGAATTCTTACCAAGCAATGGTGAATTCATTAAGGGCTATTGAATTAAGTAGCATGTTCCTTAGGGCAAACAAATCTAAGGGAACAACGGGGGTAGCCATCAGGATCGAGACTATCAAAGTTCGAGAGAAGGATAACCCTAACATAGTCAGTATGACAAGAGATAAGTGGATTATGTGTTGAGGTATTTTGTGGAGAGTAAAACCACATGCATTAATTTTTCCCCGAAGCGAGTAAAGGTACAAGGGTATGGCGCTTGCAAGGGCAATGGTTAATGTAGTTTTCGATTTAGTTCATATAGTCGTGTTATGTTCGGGAAACCATTTGAGCAGCCAGGGAGATTGGCATGGTAGAAGTACGAGTTTTATCCTCAGAGGATGAGGCCGATTTTGTGTGACACGAGCGAGTCACTACATTTTGATCATTGAGAGATTCACATGTGAGACGAGTTTAGGGCCTATATCGGCAACGTTATTATTATGTGTACGTTTTCCCTAGTATAGCGGGGCTATCTTTAGTGTTATCTGTGGGGGATAAATGGGTGCATTGTTAGTGGTATATACATTATTAAGATTACTCGTTTTAGTGATGTGATATACGAGTATGATATTATCTGGTTACGACTTTATAATAATGGTTATAACGATAGTGGGCAGTTATTAAAAGGCTATCGAGGTGGTTGCCCTAGTGCAGAATGTTTTACTCTGACAAGACCTCACCTTCGAGAGGGTTGGGCTCGCACTTATAATATATATTATAGAGACTTCGAAGGGTATAGTGGTCTCGAGATATCCGATCTCGGTGTGTGTAGGGAATTCATTGATATGATTCGAAGTGTATTGGGTTTACTGTTGAGCAGAAAAATTTAGCTCGTTACTATGTTTAACACTCAAGACTTAGTAATAGGAGAGCGCATTGTTATATCACTCCTTTAGAGGTGTGGGAGTTAATACTTGAAGATATATGTCCGGGTATAGGATTTTGAGAGTCCCGATTGTACGTGTATGAGGTTTATGGAATATGATTACCATCAATGTTGAGTGATAGTGTCTCTAGGAAGGAAAGTTTCTCATTTAAATATAATTATAGAAGGGGATATAACTTTTATGTCAAAAGACGGAATATAGGGGTACATGTTATAGACTGAGGGCCTAACGGATTTCGATGACCGACAATGATAGGTAGGAGTGTATCGGGGGGGTTCCTTATTTGGATTTCACTTCGCGAGACATCCTGTTGAAACGCGAGGCCCCTAATTTTAAAATTCTTATACTTCAAAAGTAATAATTTCCTTTTTAGATGCGGAAGTGAGATGATGGTTCAATTAAAATAAAATACACAAATTTTAATTTCTTTTCAAAATTAAAATTAAGCCAAAGTGAAATAAAATTAAAACACACGCATTAATTTGAATTTAACTAAAACCAAATTAATTAATCCAAGTCCTTACAAATTTTGCCTAACTCATATTTTTCATTTTTAACAAATTTGTCCAAACCAATTTTATCAAATTAAATGACTTGAATTAAATTAACTAAACATTACCCAATATTTAATTTAGCACCAAATTAAACATGTAGTGATTAAAAACAAGTTTTATCTTGAATTACCTAAGCATGCGTTCTAGGTGAGTATAGAAAGATAAAATAAACAATAAATGACTACACCGCGATATACGAGGAAAACCTCACAACGGGAAAAAAAACCTCGGACGGCCCTAGCCTCAAATCCACTAAGTATGGTTTTACAAATACAAGACAGATGACTTACAACACTCGACTCGATCCCTCTCAAGCCCCGACGCGTCTTCTTATATTAACCTCTGCCTAGCGGATAACCACGGAGCTCCACCGCGGTCTCGGAATCCACCGATCGGATTTTATATGGTCACCGTCACCCGAACTAGGAGCCTTTATTCAATAGGGTAAATCAACTCAAACTTCTTCTTCTTTGCGGGATTTAGAAGCAAACCCAAACGTCTCTTCAAACAGTAGAGATGAAAAATTGGTGCCAAAACTCCAAGCAATGTGTTTGTATATATATATATGGAATCTTGGATTAATACAAACTTTGGGTGTAAAATAAGTGTTTAAAACATTTTTCTTAAAGAACAACAACACTTAAACAAAGAACTTTTTCCCTTTTAATTTTGCTCGCAAACTCTCTCTTAGAGATGGGAAGATGTGAAAAAGTTAAACCAAAAAGGTTGGTTCCCGCACTATTAAGTTCTGTCAAAAGTTAGTGGGGTAAGGAAGTGGGAAACATAGGAAAAACTGCTCAAAACTGCCAAAAAATGTTCCCGACAAATTTTGTTTGAAACGAGATTTATCATTCGAACGAAGTCTCGTTTGAATGGCCTTCTAACGATGTTCCAGAGTCTTTAAAAAATGAACTCATTAGAAATCTCGTTGGAAATCTCGTTCAAACAGCCATCTCGTTCGAACGATATTTCGAACGAAGTTCCAGTGGCCAATATGGGAACTTGTTGGCAAACTCGTTCGAACGACACTTCGAACGAACTTCCAGAAAGTTTGAAAAATTATATTTTTAGCCCAGAAACTTCATATACTTTATATTAAAGTTTTAATAAAATCTTTATGAAATTAAACAATAGTTTTAAATAAACGTACACCCAATATGAAATGTTCCAAGCTCCTATATATATTAAAATGCATTCATACCTTAGGAGTAAACGGAACATTGTTGATGACGTAGAAACGAGGCACTTTAAACTCTGCATTTTGATGAAGCTTTAAACTTGACTGCTACGTCTTCAACTTTAGTACGTCATAGGCTTGAAGGATGATCAATAACTTTATCCTATGACTCAAACGTTTTGTCCGGAATTGAGCCAAAACAACAAAGGACTCAATTGGAAATTTGTGTCCTTACAAATCTCCCCCTTTGGCTATTCCGGGACAAAAACCAACAAAAATCCCAAAGGTTCGTCAAGCTCTACTAGATTGACAAAAAGTCCCACCCAAAATAAAATTACAATGCTTGACTCAAACAACACAAGGATTAAAATCTTTGCCGGTGAAAGTTGGAGAAAGTTGCCACTTAGAATATAATTCCAGCACACTTAAGCAAACACATTACACGCATAGGGAATATAAAAATATTTAATGCGAGTAAAGTAATTACTTCCCCTAAAGTAATTCTCTCCCTTAGAAAGACGTCTCCCCCTAAGATAAATCTCCCCCCAAACTAAGATCCGATTATAATAGGAATAGATACCATTTATCCCCCTATCATTCTCCCACTTTTTGTTCAGGAATAGTCAAAGGCTAAAGAATCAAAATATTAACTTATCTTCCCCAATAAAAGCTTATACACCCTCTAAACTAAGCAAGGGATAAATAGAATGGGATAACAAGCTAAAAACATGTAATTGTGCATAAAGTGATGAGAACATTAAAGCACATGGGCAACAAATTCACAACTAATCCAATAAATAATAACGGATACCAACTAGGATGCAAGAAAATTATACCAATATGATACATGAAGTATTAAGCATGAGATATCAACAAAGAATGCAACTAGATAGATACCAATTATGAATTAAAGCATAGATGGACTAGAAAGCAAGGCAAAGACCAAATAAAAATATCAAATATATGTATACATAATAGATACCTTATAGACTCGAGTACACATATATAGATATAAGCACACAAATGACACAAATTAAGATAACTTTTTCACACTCGTATGGCAAAAATGTGTCATATGGAAACGGAAGTGTTGGGGTGTGAACTGGTAACAATTAAATTTAGACCCAATCACGTAAAACATGTTCACGGAGTTCTCAATTGATTGCAAACTTCATCACATTTGAATATAACCTCATGTGACAATATAGATTGAACTCAATGAACAAACATATACAATGCATACAAGCCTAGCGTGTTGATGATTCTACAAATCAATAGATCCATGACATTGAAAGCGCAATTAGGATAAACGGACATTGTGCAAACCGTTGATATACCATCCAATCTCCCTCAATAAGCATATATTATTCTTTTGAATGATAATATCAATTAAACATAGGCCTTGGAAAATAATTTTTATTTTTAATGCCATTTTCTATTTTTAGGCCTTTAGACCACGTATTTCTTTTAGGTCCATTTCAAACGGTGGCTTACAATCGCAAAGGAAAATAAATCCTTTTGGAGCCCTTCCCAATGCACATTTATATATATAATTTTTATTTCTCACAAATCTCACGTGCAACGGATTTTGACATGCACTAGTCCTCCTAGGTCACAAATATGTAGATGACTAGATTGGTAGGATAACACCTCACAAAGCTCAAATATACATATGAAGTTAAATTTCAAAAGAGCTCGTGCATGTGTGAAAAGAGGCATATAAAAATAGAATCCATTATATCAACACAAAATCCAACTACTCCATGTAAGCATGGTAAAGAACATACTAAGGATTGGCAATCTAAACCAAAAGTTCTAGCCACATGGAAGCGAAAAAGATGGGATTCTAACACAAGTGTATGCCACATAAAGTGTGTCAAACTAAAATACACACATGATAAAAATCTTTTTGAATTTTTGACAATTTTTAATCAAAAATAAAAAATATATACTCAAAAGACAAACAAAAATCATTTGTATCTTTCATTAATCTTAAATTACAAAAAAATAAAACACAAATGATAAACAAAATCTTTTTGTATTTTTTTATTTAATGCAAACAAAAAATATAATACAAAAGATAAACAATTCATGATTTCTAGCATGAGATATGAAATAAAGCAATGAATAGAAAATGACTAAACAAGCATACATTTAGCATGATGATATATTATGAAGTACAAAAGTTAAAGTATGCAACCAAAACTAACACATTCAACCTTTAGATTTTGCAAGGGAGGAAGCATGTGAAAGTAAATGAGAATCAAATATCCTATCTTGTAAAGCTACCAAGTCGGATCTCCTAACCCAAACTAATGAAGAATGACAATTTTGGGGTGTAGGTATCTTAACTACCTTGGTTGCCTTACGAAATGATTTTCTAGGACCTCTTTTAAGATCAAAACAGAATTTCCTAAGATGACCTTTTCGACCACAATGTGAACACCTAAAGTCATGGCGAAAAGATTTACCTAAGGAGTGATCTCTAAAAGATTTTCTAGTGGATTCTCCTAAAACATTGGTTTTGGCTTTATGAGTTGATTCAATACAAGTGTCGAAGCCTAAACCACAAGTGTCATTTTTTATTTGGACCGTGCCTAAGATTTTATCTAGCTTTTCGGACCTACACTCCAAATCAAATTTGACGTTACTAGAGTATTTTAATTTATTTTCTAATTCTAGGATGTTAGACTCTAATAAAACATTTCTCTCTTCAAACTCGAGAAGCTACTTATTCAAGGATTCCATTAAACCTCTAAGGCTATCTCTTTCGCCTTCAACATATTCTAACTTCTCTTGAAGAGATCTCTCTCATGTCCTAAGGTCTTCCACTAACACACTATCATCAATGACCTTGACACGCTCTTGTAAACTAGCTTTTAACTTCAAATTAGCTATCTTTAATTTAATAGATTCTTAATAAAGTTCTTGAAAAGCATTGTAAAGTTCACTCACATCAACCTCGTCATTTTCACTCTCTCTCTATCTTTCACTCTCACTACCATCAAAAACAAGGAAATCAAAAACTTTGACCATGGAAGTGTCATGTATTTGAATATCTTCATGAGAAGATTCACTATTGATGCTCATATGACAAGCCATAAAAGCCACAAAGTTGGTCATAGTGGGGGAATCGGGTCCCTCTTCCTTATCACTATCACTAAGGATTGCATTATATGAAATAGGTTTCTTACCCTCTCTCCTTAGTTTTGTGGGGCACTCAAAAGCCCTATGGCCATACCCCTCACAACCAAAACACCTTTCCGACTCGTCCCTATTTAAATTTTCTTTAGGTGTTTTAGGGATCCTTTCGGCTTTGTCATGCTTAGAAGTTTCGAATTTTTTAAAATCATTTTTAAATTTATCTTTATTAAATTTTTGAAATTTTTGAGCAAACAAGGCCATGTCTTCCGAGTCACTATCACTCTCGCTCTCTACTACTTGTTTGTCCTCTTTTCGGACTTTTAAAGCAACGTCCTTTTCAATTTTCTTTTCGGTTTTAGAGGGAAACATGTCTAGTTCATAGGTTTGTAAATCACCTACGAGCTCTTCTAATTTCATAGAGGCTAAAGTTGGTAAAGAATTTAAAACGGTCACTTTTGAAATAAATCTATCGGGAAGGGACCTTAAAATTTTCTTTACAACACAGTTGTCGGGTATTTTCTCTCCCAAATTAAAAGATGAATTAACAATATCGAAAAGTCTAGCATAAAATTCAACAAAAGTTTCTTTTTCGTTCATTTTGATGGTTTCAAATTGAGTGGTGAGATTTTGGAGTTTTGAAGCTTTAACGACACTTGTACCTTCGTGAGTGAGTTGTAAAATATCTCACACTTCTTTAGCGGTCTCATACGTCATTATGCGTCGGAATTCATCCTGTGTGACAGCGCTAAACAAGGCATTTAAACCTCGGGAATTAAAATTTAAAAGTTTAAATTCACTCTCACTCCATCTATCGGCCGGTTTGGGAACACGTTCATTTTCTACTAAATGAGTTGGTGGAGACCACCCGTTAACTACAGACATCCAAAACCTCTCGTCGATAGATTTAAGTGTTGATATCATACGCGCTTTCCAATACGCATAATTAGAACCATCAAAAATAGGAAATTTAGAAAATGGGAAAAATTCCATTTTAGCCAAAAATATTTAAAAGATCTTAACGAAGTAATTTATCGTTTTTGGCTCTGATACCACTTGTTGAAACACGAGGCCCCTAATTTTAAAATTCTCATACTTCAAAAAGTAATAATTTCCTTTTTAGATGCGGAAGCAAGATAATGGTTCAATTAAAATAAAATACACAAATTTTAATTTCTTTTCAAAATTAAAATTAAACCAAAGTGAAATAAAATTAAAACACACACACTAATTTAAATTTCACTAAAACCAAATTAATTAATCCAAGTCTTTACAAATTTGCCTAAGTCATATTTTTCATTTTTAACAAATTTGTCCAAACCAATTTTAACAAATTAAATTAAATGACTTGAATTAAATTAACTAAACATTACCCAATATTTAATTTAGCACCAAATTAAACATGTAGTGATTAAAAACAAATTTTATCTTGAATTACCTAAGAATGCGTTTTAGGTGAGTATATCAAGATAAAATAAATAATAAATCACTACGTCGCGATGTACGAGGAAAAACCCACAACGGGAAAAAAATCTCGGACGGCCCTGGCCTCAAATCCACTAAGTATGATTTTACAAAGACAGATGATTTACAACACTCGACTCGATCCCTCTCAAGCCTCGACGCGTCTTCTTGAATCAACCTCTGCCTAGCGGATAACCACGGAGCTCCACCGCGGTCTCGAAATCCACCGATCGAATTTTATATGGTCACCATCACCCGAACTAGGAGCCTTTCTACAAGTGGGTAAATCAACGCAAACGCCTTCTTCTTTGTGGGATTTAGAAGCAAACCCAAACGTCTCTTCAAACGGTAGTGTAAGGACACAAATTTCCAATTGAGTCCATATATATTTTTGGCTCAATTCCGGACAAAAACTTTTATTCATGGGATAGTATTTAATTGTAATACTCTCAAGCCTATTAAGTGTTTGTTGAAGACGTAGCGGCAAAGAGTATAAAGCTTCATCAACATGCCGGCGGCAAAGAGTATAAAGCTTCATCAATATGCCGGTTTGCGTGCCTCGTTTCTACGTCCTCAACTATGGTTCCATGCTCCCAAGGTATGAATGCAATTATATATATATAGGAGCTTGGAACTTGTTTATTGGGTGTTAGGTTTAATAAAAACTGTGTTTTATTTTCAGAAAGAATTAATTAGAACTTTAAAATAAGTTTATAAAGTTTTCTGGGCTAAAATCAAATTTTCCAAACTTTCTGGGAGTTCGTTCGATATGTCGTTCGAACGAGATTTTCGTTCGAACCAGATGTCGTTCGAACGAGTTTGCCAACGACTTCCCACTAAGGCACACTGGACCTTCGTTCGAAATGTCGTTCGAACGAGATTGTCATTCTAACGAGATTTCCAACGAGTTCTAACGAGTTTCGTTAGAAGACTCGTTCGAACGAAATGTCGTTCGAACGAGATGCCAAGCGGGAACAGTTTTTGGCAGTTTTTTGGCAGTTTTTCACCCACTTCCCCACTTAGTTTTTTAACCAACTTTTTAAGACTTTAATATGTGCGGGAATCACTTTTGATAATCTATCTTTTTCACAACCTTCTAACTCTTAGAGAGTGTTTTGAGAGAAATTCAAAGAGGGAAAAAGATCATGTTTTGAGTGAGATTTTAGAGAGAAATATACATCACTCTTGTTTACACCCAAATGAGTTTATTCCAAGTTCTTATATACATATCAATTGCTTGGAGTTTGGCACCGGTTTTTCTCTACACCGAATTGAAGAGAAGTTGTTTACTTTGATTTACCCACTTGGAGAAAGGCTTCATGTTCGGGTGACGGTGACCATATAAAGTCCTATCGGTGGATTCCGAGACCGCGGTGGTGTTCCAAGGTTATTCACTAGGAAGAGGTGTCTACAAGAAGAAGCGTTGAGACTTGAGAGGGATCGAGTCGTGTGTTGTAAGTCTTTTGTCTTGTACTTGTAATTCCATATCTAGTGAATTTGTGGCTAGGGCCGTCCGAGGTTGTTTCCCGTCTTGGGTTTTTCCTCGTACATCACGGCGTAGTGTGATTGGTTTATTTTATCTTGCATAATAATTTAGAACGCATGCTTAGGATAATTCAAGATAAAATTTGGTTTAAATTATCACACTCAATTTAATTTGGTGCTAAATTAAATATTGGGTAAAGCTTATTTAATTCAAGTCATTTGCTAAAATTGGTGTGACCTAACTTTAGAATATTGATAATTATGACTTAGGCAAATTCTAGGGCTTGGCTTGATTAATTAACATTGGTTTAAGAAAATTGAAATTTGATATTTGTATGTTTTAGTTGAACAATCACGTTTTACGCTTCCGCTTCTTGAATATAAATAAAAGGAAATTATAAATTGATTTTAATTGTAATAATCAAAATACGGGTTTACAAAATGGTATCAGTGCCAAAGCGATA